>SKCR01035152.1:0-105385 GCA_019454045.1 Zanthoxylum bungeanum
CTTCCCACGGATGGTCCAAGGGAAAAAAAGAAGAAAGGAAATAAGAAGAAGGCTTTTGGTCCTCAACAACAGGCGAAGATTGCTAAGCCCAAGAGGGCTTCTGAAGACAAATGACACCACTGCGGCAAAGTCGGGCATTGGAAAAGGAACTGTCCTGATTACATCGCCCAGCTGATGAGAGATAGAGCTTCTACATCAGGTACATTTATTTTTCCAGTTATTGATTTATCTTTGGCTTGTGAAGCCGTTACATCCAACTGGATTTTAGATTCTGCTTGTCCCATTCACATTTGCAATTCGTTGCAGGTGCTGAAGGAAAGTAGGAGGCTGAAGCCCGGGGAGATGCAGTTTGACCGGCGTAAACACACACGTATAACGCAAGCGCACGTATCGTTCAAGTAATATACAAATATCGATCCCACGAGGACTTAATATCTAATCTATTAATTTTATGAGGTCAATTATTACTAGTATCTAACAGATTGTTTGATTGATTTGAAATGGTGACGATTCTAAATTTAAAAACAAGTAAATAACATTGTTCGAAAGTAGATTTTAAGAAAATTTAATATTAAAAACTATCTAGGGTTGTGATTTCTTCCATATCATTTTAAAGATGAAGTGGTTATCTTAAAGTTGGGTAATATATTGATTTATTAACCTGGAACACTAAATTATGTGTAAGCCTCTGTCGATGGTCAGACACAAATATCCAGTTTAACCCAATTGAACCATATGTCTATGTCAACCAAATTATCTGGATTCATTAAGTTTAAGTTCCAATTATGGCTACCCCCGCCCGACAGGTATATTCCTATCCTGTAAGGAAATCTATTAAAGGGTTATCTATCCTCAAGGAAGATCGTGGGCTATTAAGTCTAAGGTCTTAAACCTAAAATCCCTATGTCTAGTTCATTTTAGATTTACCAGTTCAATTTTATTAATGGCCAGTTAATAAAAAAACATTAGGTTTAAGCCTCAATAAATAAACCTTTATATTACCCAAACTATAATTTAACCCCTTATAAACCGGTGATATTGGATTTCATCACAACCCCAGATAACTGGCTTAGTTACGACACATATTTACAGGTAGTAAAAACTTAAATAAAATAAAAGACATAAAGTAAAATACTAAAAATTAAATACTGAAAAGTAATTGCTGAAAGTAAAATGCTGAAAGTAAATGCTGAAATTAAATACTGAAAATTAAATGCTGAAAAGTAAATAAAGTAAAAGTACAATAAAAGAAAATGCTGAGGTAAAAGGATCCGCTTTTATTACTTCTATTTTAGATATCTCCCTTAATATAATATATTAACTTTGCATGATAATTACCAACCAGCCATATAGGCGGTATCCAGATTAAGTCAATTAATAATTAATTACCAACCGACCAATCAGGCGGTATCCAGTTTAGTCAGGTTAAAACCAATTTAAATAATTACCAACCGACCAATATGGCGGTATCCTCATTAAGTCAGGTTTTAACTAGTTTATATATTATAATTAAGGGAGATTAATCTAAATATTAGTCATAAAAGTTTTACCTTTTACCTCAGCAAAGGGGAGTTACCTCCTCATTACTGAAAAGTAAAAATTGAAAATTAAAGAAAGAAAAGTACTGTGCGTAAAAGTAAATTGCGGAAAGTAAAAATGAAAAATAAAGAAAAGAAAGTGCGAAAGCGGAAATTAATTACTGAAAGCTATAAATAAACAAACAAGATACAATCTTCTTAGTATTCTTAAGGAATTCCTTAGAAGAAAGTATGAATTTTACAAATGAAATGGATTGGTATTTATAGGCAAAATTTTGCCACCATCAAATCATCCATCAAATTCTCCACCAAATCCATTATTAATTTCTCCACTAATTACTCCACCAATCCTTAATTGCTCCACTAATTGATTATCTTGTTTGGTGTTGATTTGATAATTTTTATTAATTATTAATTAATTAATATTTTGCTTTGAAAATGATTGATAATGACTTTTAATAATTACACTCCACACACTTCTGGATGGTTCATCAATTTCGGTCATGAAATCATTCGAAAATATTTTCTCTTTCAAAGTTGTAGAACTTTGAGTCTTCTTTAATCTGGAACTTGAATCAGCTCAATCCGATATCTGAGTAAAAAGTTATGCCCAAAATACGACAGATGCACAAAACTGGAATTTCCAAAACTGTACTTCGTCAAAACGCCCTTTCAAGTTTCCAATCTCCAAAATTAAAATATCAAGTCCAATAATTGCCTTTATTTGATCCATATTTCATCCTAAATGATTTCATTAAGACCCGATATTATTTTATCTACAAAATAAACTAAAACACATCAAAACGTTCATCAAACCCGAGAAACTAAACAAAATATTAAGTAAAAGTGGCGGTAAATATTGATATATTTTCCGCTCATCATAGTTGCGGTTCGGGAGTGGAGACTCTTTTGATGCAGTTGCAGTGAGAGTATGTGAGATCTCATTGCCGAATGGGACACTTTTGTTAAATGAATGCCATTTTGTACCTGGATGTGTAGCTAATATTATATCACTTTTTGTATTGGATACAGAAGGCTTTTGTATTAATATAAGAACAGTTCTTATATTTATTGATATGATAGTAATAATATTCAGATCCTTTGTTGTCCAAACCAGCATGGTCATTATACATTGCAAACTTCAAAAGATATATTAAATATTGGAGTTAATAAACGTAGTTTACCTGTAATTAATAATACTGAACTTTGGCATATGAGGCTTGGTCACACTGAACGATATAGATGTGTAGGTGTTTATAGCGGATAAACACTGAACAACTCACCGAAGATTCTTAATGGATGGTACACCAACGTCAATAAGAATCTTCTCGGGTTGAGTAGCACTTGTGATTCTTAGACTTGAGATGCCATTGGGGCACATGAGACATCTTCTACACTTAGATGACAGTCACGTCACCGATCTATTTAGATCAGACCTCCGCCTGTTCGTTGGGTGTAGATAGATCCTCAGGGTGTCCTATGTGTATCAAGATAAGATCCGTCAGTTCTGTGTACCAGAGCATAGGTAGTCTATATGATTAGCAATCAGATAAAACCATGGGCCCGTGGTAAAGTTTAGAAGCTAGTTCTAAACATTCTTTTAGAGATTGCTAATAGAATAGTCGACTGGATAATCCCCATAGAGATTTGACGTTTACATCTATATCTCTGGGATTTATCCGGATACCTGTGACGGAGGAATTATACATTTGCCATGACCTCGACCTGTATGGTTCAACGAGATTATCCGTGATCGTCATAATTTACGGGTGGATAAATTATGGACACGAAATTTGATTTCGTGACGGATATACCTGAATCTAGAGAGTCTCAATAATGAAATATACTCGTAGAGCACTAGAGCAACAAATATAAATAATGTTGATTATTGAATCTAGGAAAATCTGATTTTTCCACCGCTTCCGCTGCGTTACCGGATTTAGCCCCTAAAAACCCCTACAGTAAGTACCAGGCGGACTTGAAGGAAGTGAAGGCGGGCAAGGCTCCGGCTTCAGGTATGTTTGTTATTGAAATACACATGTCCACTACTGGTTTTAAATATTGGATTTTTGATACTGGATGTGGTACTCACATATGTACTGATGTGCATGATCTGCAGATTAGCATGAAACTGGCTTCAGGAGAGATCGACCTGCGAGTTGGAAATGAGACGCGAGTCACCGTTTTGGCCGTTGGCACCTATGTTTTGAATCTGCCATCGGGGCATGTAATTACATTAGGAGACTGTTATTTTGTACCTAGTTTGGCTAGGATATCATCTCTGTATTTAGTTTAACCCGATGCGGGTTACCTTTTTATTCAGGAACACTAGATGTTTTATTTATAAATATGATATTTTGATATGTACAACAGATGTGAATAATGGTCTTTATATTTTGAATATAAATAAATCTCAAACATATAACATGACAAACAAATGGCCCATAAATTGGGTAATACTGATGAGACTTGGACAGATTTGATCCTAATTCATATAATGTCTGTGACACATTAACAAAACTCGTATATCCACATTTTTGAATAATGGATACTTGGACAGATTTGATCCTAATTCATATAATGTCTGCGAATCTTGTTTATTAGGAAAAATGCCTAAAACACCTTTTTAGTGGTAAAGGTGTACGTGCCACCGAGCTGTTAGCGCTCGTTCATAGTGACGTATGCGGGCCCATGTCTAGCCAGACTAGAGGTGGATATGAATACTTCGTAACCTTTACAGATGATGAATCGCGTTATGGTTATGTGTATCTTATGAAACACAAGTCAGAACCTTTTGAGAAATTCAAAGAGGTTCGACACGAAGTAGTGAAAAATAGACTGGCAAAACTATCAAAATATTGGGGTCGGACCGTGGTGGAGAATACTTAAGCATTGAGTTTCAAAATTACTTGAAAGAATATGGTATTCTTTCATAGTGGACTCCTCCTGGAATATCTCAATTGAACGATGTGTCCGAACGGAGAAACCGAACTTTGTTAGACATGGTATTCTTTCATAAGGTCGATGTCATTCTTTGCATATTTATACATCAATCTAATATGCCTAATGACATTACCATTAATAAAGTTTAACGAATTGGATGATAGGGCAATTAAATGTAAGTTTGTAGGATATGCCTAGTCATCACATATGTTTATCAATCCATCTGTCGTAGGCTATCCGAGTTGTGCTTAGGAAACATAGAATACACCGTCAAGTTTTCGAGGCGCACATCTCATGTCGACATGTCCACGATTCTTTACAACTAATGCGATCCACCCTAGGTGATCGGCTTTGGCCAAAGTCTTTAAGAATCATGACTTACTCACATGGATACATAAACCCTTTTATGGTACACAAACAGGATGATGGATCCTATTTTGATACGCACTTGATTAATGAGTTCATCGGTCCACACCCAACGGACATCTAGAGGTCAGACCATGAAAGGTTTCTGAAATATATGACATCAAAATATGGAGGATCTCACACAAAATCAATGCTATCCTATAGTCAAAGATGTTGGGTTCTCTAAGAACAACCTAGGATCAATTAAGCATAAAACGATATGAATACGCAAAGAAGTAGCGGAAATACTTACAATGATCGGAATGGATGTAGGTGGAGAGTTCAAAACTTTTCTTCCATTGAAGTTGCTCCAAGCTTCTCCTTTGATGTATGTTGAGCTTACAAGCTTGTTCTTGAATTCCAAACTCATGGATAAGTTTCCCTAACACCTTTGAATGACTCATTGTGTGTGCTAGCACTTGGAAAAAATTACAACAATTTCTTCTTGTTCTTTGATGAATTCGGCCAAGCCAAATTGGAGAGAAAAAAAAAGTGCCTTGGGCGTGAATGAGAGAGAGAAGAAGGAAGTGAATGTTGACTTGTAATTTGATTTCAAAATCTAAATAATAATATACCAAATATTTGGTAATAAGTCATTCACCTTCAAATTGTGTGTTTTACAAGTTATCAACCACCCCCAAATCCCATCAACTAAAAGTTGATTAAAGTGACTAGGTGATGTGACTTGTGGGCCCCACTTAATTCAAAATCCGAGAGTGGGCCCGCAAACACATTCCGGGCTCGGGTTCGTTAATTCCGAATTAACAAATTTTCCGTTGCAACGTAATTAAATCGAATTTAATTAAATATTATGCCTAGCAAAATTACTATTCACGTCGCTCGCGAATTAATTCTAAATTAATTCGTTCACCCGAATTAAAATCTAATTTTAATCCGTTATAAAATCTAATTTCATTTAATATATTGAATATATTATTTTATCGATTAATTCCAAATTAATCATTCTCTCTCTTCTAGTTGAATTTTATCCCAGATAAAATTCTCGCCGTAATTAATCCTAGATTAATTTTCTCCTCTCTTCCAATTAATCCCAGATTAATTATGTTCATGTCATACGTCATCGGTGAATCTTCGGGAAGGCGAACCATGAGATCCCTGGATATGTTGGCAGTAAATCCGGTCATCGGAATATCTGAATAAGTGCGCACCTAGTACCACGTTCTTATCGATTTACAAGACATGGTGGCTTCTAGCAACACGCCATGCCTACCCAAATCTCCAGAAATATTCTTTTAAAGAATATGTAATCTATGTCAGGCGTATTATACGTAGTATTGCGTATAACGATCCAGTATCGAATGTCACATGCTAGGCCTGAGGCTGGAATTTCTTCTGCCCCGTACGAAGCATATATCGGATCTCTGGTAACTAGTCTCTATAATCAGATAAACATGACCTAGTCATATTATTTCGATGACTGCAATATTTAAGAGTACTAGTTCAGTATCCTACGTGATCATCATCTCCATATGACTGAAGTGATACTTCCATCTTGACATCACACCCAATACACTACGATTCTCAGTATACACAGAAGAGGCGTACACAGAACCTGTTAAAGCCCTGGACGACAAAAACCAAAGTATACTGATTGTCGCAAGTATCAGCGATGCAAGTATCAAGTTAAGACCAAATACACCTACCCTGATTCGGACTCCCATAGACACATAGTCATACTACCAATGGGATTCCGATGGGTCTATCCAGAGCGAAGCTGTTTCCGTACCATCGGTAAACACAAACTCCTATCACACTTGCATAAGTATCCAATACTTAAATATATGAGAATTATGCTGTTATGCTCCCACAACGCGCACAAGTGCAATACTAGTCTATTCCGCATTATCGATGTCCAGTCTCGATAATACTACGACTAGATATATTTAATGATTAAACCTTAGTGGATTAATATTGTCTCATATCTTATTAATCCGGTACTAATCATATGGACTTTTATCATTTATATATCCCGGTAATCTAATTACAAATGATAAAAGAGCAATTTCCTTTGTCACATAGTTAATTTGTACAACAACACCATTTTCTGTACAAATATGATGCTATGGGTAATAATTGTCCAACAATAGGATTACATATGCTACTCGACTCGAGAGAAGATTCCTATTGACGGTGGTGTGTACTTCCAACTATTAGGAATCACCTGTGAATCATTCAGTATTCGGTCCAACCAATACTCACATGTCTATACGAGCTTTCGAAAACTCATGGTACATCAGGTTAAACCATTGGAACTCCAATTCCAATATACGACATGTGCTAGTCTTCTAGGTTATGGGAATTCGACCGTATTCCAAAACCAATGACTATAAGTTTTACTTTAAGAATAGTTTATAATAGTAATAGTATCTCATTGTCGGCCACCTAGTGTCCAATATTACTACATGACTATTCTAAGGTCGATGTCATTCTTTGCATATTATACATCAATCTAATATGCCTAATGACATTACCATTAATAAGGTTTAGAAATGAAAATGTAGTTATTTTATTAATAAATAATAAAATGTACAATACATAATTCGGATTGGCGCTCCAAGCATGACTCCAACAATTACTTTCCTCTAATGGCTGTGATTTTTAGTAAAAACCGTTCAGGTAGGGATCTGATGATTTTCCTAACTATCTTATTCGTAGGAATAGTCTCACCTAGGTTAAAACTGGAGTTACCGATATCATTAATCTCGTCAAATATTTCATCATCCTTCATCCTATTGACTTCAAACCTAGTAGCAAGCTCTTGGAGTCTATTATTCTTAACAGACAAGATACCCTCATGAACGGTTTGAAGGATATCTCATACATCATTGGCTATCTCACACATTGATATTCTCCTAAACTCAGTGGATCAAACATCGGCATGTATGACATTAATGATGATCGGAAAATATATCAATATTTACCGCCCCTTTTACTTAATATTTTGTTTAGTTTCTCGGGTTTGATGAACGTTTTGATATGTTTTTTTTTATTTTGCAGATAATAATAATATCGGGACTCAATGAAATCATTTAGGATGAAATGTGGATCAAATAAGGGCAATTATTGTACTTGATATATTAATTTTGGAGATTGGAAACTTGAAAGGGCGTTTTTGACAAAGTGCAGTTTTGGAAATTCCAGTTTTGCGCATCTGTCGTATTTTGGGCATAACTTTTACTACTCCGATATCGGATTGAGCTGATTCAAGTTCCAGATTAAAGAAGACTCAACGATCTACAACTTTGAAAGAGAAAATATTTTCAAATTATGATGATTTCATGACCGAAATTGATGAACCATCCAGACGTGTGTGGAGTGTAATTATTAAAAGTCATTTTCAATCATTTTCAAAGAAAAATATTAATTAATTAATAATTAATAAAAATTATCAAATCAACACCAAACAAGATAAGCATTAGTGGAGCAATTATGGATTTGGTGGAGTAATTAGTGGAGAAATTAATAATGGATTTGGTGGAGAATTTGATGGATGATTTGATGGAGGCAATTTTGCCTATAAATACCAAGCCATTTCATTTGTAAAATTCATACTTTCTTCTAAGGAATTCCTTAAGAATACTAAGAAGATTGTATCTTGTTTGTTTATTTATAGCTTTCAGTAATTAATTTTCGTTTTTTCACACTTTCTTTTCTTTACTTTTCAGTTTTTACTTTCCGCAATTTACTTTTACGCACAGTACTTTTCTTTATTTAATTTTCAGTTTTTACTTTTCAGTAATGAGGAGGTAACTCCCCTTTGCTGGGGTAAAATGTAAAACTTTTATGACTAATATTTAGATAAATCTCCCTTAATTATAATATATAAACTAGTTAAAATCTGACTTAACGAGGATACCGCCATATTGGTCGGTTGGTAATTATTTAAATTGGTTTTAACCTGACTAAACTGGATACCGCCTGATTGGTCGGTTGGTAATTAATTATTAATTTGACTTAATCTGGATACCGCCTATATGGCTGGTTGGTAATTATCATGAAAAGTTAATACATATATTAAGGGAGATATCTAAAATAGAAGTAATAAAAGCGGATCCTTTTACCTCAGCATTTTCTTTTATTGTACTTTTACTTTATTTACTTTCAGCATTTACTTTTCAGCATTTACTTTTCAGCAATTTACTTTTCAGCAATTTATTTTTCAGCAATTTATTTTTCAGTATTTAATTTTTAGTATTTTACTTTATGTCTTTTATTTTATTTAAGTTTTTACTACCTGTAAATATGTGTCGTAACTAAGCCAGTTATCTGGGGTTGTGATGAAATCCAATATCAACGGTTTATAAGGGGTTAAATTATAGTTTGGGTAATATAAAGGTTTATTTATTGAGTCTTAATCCTAATGCTTTTTATTAACTGGCCATTAATAAAATTGAACTGGTAAATCTAAAATGAACTAGACATAGGGATTTTAGGTTTAAGACCTTAGACTTAATAGCCCACGATCTTCCTTGAGGATAGATAACCCTTTAATAGATTTCCTTACAGGATAGGAATATACCTGTCGGGCGGGGGTAGCCATAATTGGAACTTAAACTTAATGAATCCAGATAATTTGGTTGACATAGACATATGGTTCAATTGGGTTAAACTGGGTATTTGTGTCTGACCATCGACAGAGGCTTACACATAATTTAGTGTTCCAGGTTAATAAATCAATATTTTACCCAACTTTAAGATAACCACTTCATCTTTAAAATGATATTGGAAGAAATCACAACCCTAGATAGTTTTTAATATTGAATTTTCTTCAAACCTATTTTCGACAATTTTATTTACTTGTTTTTAAATTTAGAATCGTCACCATTTCAAATCAATCAATCAACTTGTTAGATATTAGTAATCATTTGACCTCATAAAATTAATAGTTTAGATATTAAGTCCTCGTGGGATCGATATTTTTATACTACTTGAACGATACGTGCGCTTGCGTTATACGTGTGTGTTTACGCCGGTCAAGTTTTTGGCGCCGTTGCCGGGGACTTATTTATCTTTTACTATTAGTTTAGGGGTTAGATACGTTACTTGTATCTAATTTCTTTTTACTTATTGTTTTTTTTCTTGTGTTTCAGGTTCTCAAAAATTTCATGAGATGAACCAGAAGCTTTGAACTCCGACCGCTTGACCCAGAAATTGAAAGAACCATCAGACAGTTGAGAAGGGAAAGGCGAGAAGGCCAAGAAGCTTTAGTCAACATGGAACCTGAACCTTTGAACGTTGCACCACCAATTCCCATTCGAGACAGAACCATTCCGGTGGTTGACAGACTCATTTCCTGTATTGTACTTCCTCCCTTACCAGCAATGCGTGTGACATCAAAACATGCATTCAGATGATTCAGCAGTCAGTTCAGTTCGGGGGGAATGCAACTGAAGATCCTAATTCCCACATCAGCAACTTCCTGGAAGTTTGCGGCACTTTTAACTACAACAGAGCATCAGAAGAAGCAATGAGACTGCGAGTTTTTCCATATTCCCTGAAGGACAGAGCTAAAGCTTGGCTACATTCACTACCAGCAGGTTCCATCACAACATGGAACACTTTAGCCACCAAATTTCTTGCAAAGTACTTTCCACCAGCCAGAACCGGAAAATTGAGGAATGACATCACATCCTTTGTACAACAAGATTCAGAATCCCTCTGCGAAGCTTGGGAAAGGTATAAGATTTACTTCGGAAATGTCCTCACCATGAGATTCCAAAATGGCTTCAAGTCCAAACTTCTATAATGGGCTTTCTGGAATAATGAGAACCACAATCGATGCTGCTGCTGGAGGAGCCTTGATGGCAAAAGGAGAAGATCAAGCCTGGGACCTAATCGAAGAAATGGCCAACAACAATTCCTTGTGGCCAACAGAAAGGAGCATGATCCAAAGAATTGCAGGAATTTATGAAGTTGGAGCAAACACAGCAGTGAATACCAGGCTGGATCAGATATGCAAATGTCTAGAAACACTTAGCACGCAAGTTGTGAACATCGCTGGATCCACAAGTTCCCATATGGAGGAGCACCAGAACCAAACCAACATGAAGAGACAGTGAATTATGTCAACAATTTTAACAGACAAGGGAACAATCCATATTCCAACACCTACAACCCAGGGTGGAGGAATCATCCTAATTTATCATGGAACAACAATTCAGGCCAACCAGAACTATCCACCACCTGAATTCCAACAACAGAACAAAGGCCAGGAGCAGGCAAATGAATCAGGAATAACAGAAGTGTTGACCTACTTGAAAAATATGGAAGCAAAACACGACTCTCAAGCAGCAAGATATGATACTATATTTCAAAGCCATTCAGCCTCTATCAAAGCACTGGAGAATCAAATTGGACAACTGGCAAATGCTCAGAGTTACAGACCGCCAGGTACCATTCCTAGTAACACAGAGCCAAATCCAAGGAACATGGGGAAGGAGCAATGTCATGCCATCATGTTAAAAAGCGGTACTGAAATTAACAAAGATGTTGGAGCCAAAACAGCTGCTGAGGAAGTTCCAAAAGAAACAAAGCAACAGATGGAGGAAAAAGAAGAAAAGGAAAAAGAACAGATCACTCCACCTCCACCTTTTCCTCAACGTCTTCAGAAGAAAAAATGGACAAGCAATTTTCTCTCGGTTCCTGGAGATTTTCAAAAAGCTGCATATCAACATTCCATTTGCAGAAGCGTTGGAACAAATGCCCACCTATGCCAAATTCATGAAAGATATTATTTCACGAAAACGGAGATTGGGAGATTACGAGACAGTAGCATTAACAGAAGAATGCAGTGCCATAATTCAGAGGAAACTTCCCCCGAAGTTGAAAGATCCTGGCAGTTTCATTATTCCTTGCGTAATAGGAGAACATAACTTTGGTAAGGCTCTGTGTGATTTAGGTGCTAGTGTTAACTTGATGCCTTTTTCTATTTTCAGGAAATTACAGATTGGAGAAACAATGCCAACTTCAGTCTCACTGCAACTTGCTGATAGAACGCTCGTATTTCCAAGAGGCGTAGTTGAGGATGTGCTGGTCAAGGTTGACAAATTCATTTTCCCAGCAGATTTTATTGTCCTTGATATGGAGGAAGACGCAGATGTGCCAATCATCCTCGGGAGACCGTTCTTGGCTACAGGTCGAACCATTATTGATGTACAAAAAGGAGAACTAACCATGAGGGTACAGGACCAAGAAGTAACATTCAATGTTTTCAAGGCCATGAATTTTCCAGATGATGAAAAGAATGAGGAATGTTTCAAACTCGATGTGATACACAGTACCATTCAATTGCCTGTGGAGCCTAAAGATAAAACGTCTTTTGTACTGAAGGAGCCAATTCTTGCACTACAAGCAACAGAAGAGAAAAAGTTCCACCAACTCAACGAATTGGAGGAATTTCATAATCAGCCTTTTGAGGATGCCAAATTGTACAAAGAAAAGGGCAAGAAGAGACATGATGAGAAGTTAGTGCGCATACAACTGGAACCAGGGCAGAAGGTACTGTTAAACAAATCAAGGGTGAAATTCTTCCCATGGAAACCAAAATCACGGTGGTCAGGTCCATTTGTGATCACCAAAGTTTTACCAAATAGAGCCGTTGAGATACATGATCCTGACGCTAACAAAACTTTCAAGGTTAAAAACAAGCGTGTCAAGCACTACTGGGGAGAATCATTTGAGCGACAAAAAGAAAGTGTTACACTTTCAGATCCAGCTTAACGTTCGAGAAGTCATGTCTGGCTGACGACTTTAAACTTAGCGCTAGCAGGGAGGCAACCCATGCAATTTTTGTATATATTGTGATTTGGTGTGATTTAATTTTGTGTGTTTTATTTTTGCAGGTTTAGTCATTTCAAGATGGAAGAAGCTTTCGCAAATCTTCACAAGCAATTTCCTTCTCTCCCTCCAAAATCTCTGATGAAAGTATACAAAGCTCGCTTGTAACAGATGAGGTTATTAACAATCCATGGTATTCCTAATGATATTCGTTGGGTAATTGAAGCACGAGTCCGATTGGCAGGTGAGTCTTCTGATTCTTTTATTTCACATATGCCTGGTTTTGGAAGAAGCACCTATGCAAAGAAACGAAGAGCTAAACAAATGGGTGTTGTTTTAAATGTGCACGATTTAATTGCAACACTCGTTGTCGTTCTTTAGGAATGGTGTCTGATAATCGTGAAGACAAAATAAATTCATTAGGGATGGCTTGAGTAAGGAGTCTTTAGATGAAATATCTTCAACTCTTTAGACGCATCCCAGTGGATATGTTCACATTGCCATTCGAAAATTACATACACAATTCCAAAAAGAAAGACAACAATTAAGTCTCGGGAATCTGACTCAAAAAGACCCTGTTTGCCAATTTATAAGAAAATTGGATGGGAAGCTTGTCCCTGACGCATAGACGTCAATCAAGCCGTTATTTTTCTTGTAAATATTATATCTCTTTGTCTTTTCTTAATAATTGTGATTTGTTTTGTTGTTTTCTTTTATTTTCTCCGACAGGATCCAGACCTTTTTGACTATCACGATATTATTTCGCTACTAATCGTCCTCTGGAAGATACTTGTGCTATTATTACTCACCCTTTTTCAGGTACTATAAATTCAGCCCGTCATTGCACTTTTGAAGGCATCCAGAGTTGAAAAAGAAATACAAAAAAAAAAAATGGAAGCCACTTCAAGAAGACGAGTTGAAAACATCTGCGTGTTTTGCGGTAGTAGTGTTGGTACTAAGCCACAATACATAGAAGCAGCACAGGAATTGGGTCGAGTCTTAGCTACAAGGAATATGCACTTAATATATGGCGGAGGAAATCTTGGACTTATGGGGATCGTTTCAAAGGCTGTACAGGAAGGAGGCAGTCATGTTTTGGGAATCATCCCAAAACCTTTGGCAGAGGCAAATCTTATTGGTTCATCAAACGGAGAGGAACTGATCGTGCCAGGTATGTCTGAACGACTGGTAGAAATGATTAACCGTGCTGATGCTTTTATCGCTTTGCCAGGTGGCTTGGGCACATTGGAGGAAATTTTTATAGTTCTATCTTGGGCGAACCTGAACATACACCAGAAACCGCTTGGACTGCTTAACGTTGATGGATTTTGGATTTTCTTTGTGTGTTTCTTGATGATGCTCGGAGAAATGGGTTCGTGTCAAAACCTTTGAAAGAACTCCTCTTTACTGCCAGAACTGCTCCGGATCTAATAGATCAACTCTTAGCTCATGAGCCACAAGTTGACCCTATCCTATCAAAGATAAATTGGTCTGAGGACGATCGTGGTAAGAGGCGTAGAGTTAATCTGGATCTTAACCTTTAATTTCCTATAGATTTCAGCTAACCAGGTACGACCTTCTTAACTCTCCTTTTACTGTTTAAGACATTGGGGACAATGTCTCATTTAGGTTTGGGGGAGGGATTTAGTTGATTAGTACCTTTTTTTTAGTTTGTATGTTGTAGTTTCTATGTGTTTTATTATTTAGTCCAAAATTTTCGAAAAATAAAAAAAAATTGAAAAATTTTCAAAAAAAATTACAAAAATATTTTGCATTTTTAAGTTTTCATTTTGACTAAAAGGGTGAAATTAGTAAGAGATAGCCGAGTAAGGAGTATCCACTCCTGAGACGTATCTCAAACCTATTTCGAAACAAGTTAATTTTTGTTTATTTCCTTTTGAATTATTTAATTTGTAAATTCTCCATAAAATTGACTAAAATGAATCTTCATATGCTCAGTTGACAGATATTATCAACATACATGGTAACATACAGACATGAACTAAAATTGAAAAGTTTGTAATATTCAGTGCTCTAGTTTAATTGGAAGAAGCATCTTAAAAAAGCAATGGAGTAAAAAAAAAAAAAAAAAAAAAAAAAACGTCCGAGATCCGAGTTATTAAGTCTGTAAGGGTGTTTTAACACCTAGTGCCCTAAAACCAACTGGTTTGGGAGTCACTGGCCCAACACTCGCTACATGGATCAAAGATGCTGCAAAAATATATTTATATCTGAAGTCTGGGTAATTAAGTCCGTAGGGGTGTCTTAACACCTGGTGCCCTAAAACCAACTGGTTTGGGAGCCACCGACCCAAAGCTCGCTACATAGATGGAAAATATTGTATATAAATAAAAAATAGAGAAAAATCAAAGAAAAAATCAGAAAAATGAGAAAAATTATTCCATTGCTCCAAAAAGGTGTGAAATCTGATAGAACTTTAGGACAAAAATATTACTCTCTTATCAACTGCACTTATGACTGTTGTGGGCAAAAATGAGTTGATTAATATTTTGTTGGCTGTGTATATGGAGAATGGTAAAAATAATCGGAGAATTTACTTATTCGGTAATTTAGAATAAAACAAAACAACTAGTAACTTGGAGTAGAAGTTTCACCTGATTAGTCACTAACATCTTTATTCTCTTTTCGCTTGTCTTTTTGCTTTTGTGTGCATTAGTTTTAACTAACTTTTTACTTTTGTAAAACGTTTGTGGGTATCGTTGCTGTAAACCCTCACGAGACTACAACTCGTCCACTAGGGACACCTAGGGGTTTAAAGGCTTGTTGCATATGCTAAATGCAACCGTGATCCCTACGAAAGTGGCTTAGTTTAATTTTAATTTTATTTTATTATTTTGCTCGAGGACTAGCAAAATGTTAGGTTTGGGGGTGTGATGACCGTATTCCAAAACCAATGACTATAAGTTTTACTTTAAGAATAGTTTATAATAGTAATAGTATCTCATTGTCGGCCACCTAGTGTCCAATATTACTACATGACTATTCTAAGGTCGATGTCATTCTTTGCATATTATACATCAATCTAATATGCCTAATGACATTACCATTAATAAGGTTTAGAAATGAAAATGTAGTTATTTTATTAATAAATAATAAAATGTACAATACATAATTCGGATTGGCGCTCCAAGCATGAACTCCAACAATTACTTTCCTCGAATGGCTGTGATTTTTAGTAAAAACCGTTCAGGTAGGGATCTGATGATTTTCCTAACTATCTTATTCGTAGAAATAGTCTCACCTAGGTTAAAACTGGAGTTACCGATATCATTAATCTCGTCAAATATTTCATCACCCTTCATCCTATTGACTTCAAACCTAGTAGCAAGCTCTTGGAGTCTATTATTCTTAACAGACAAGATACCCTCATGAACGGTTTGAAGGATATCTCATACATCATTGGCTATCTCACACATTGATATTCTCCTAAACTCAGTGGATCAAACATCGGCATGTATGGCATTAATGATGACCGGAAAATATATCAATATTTCCGCCCCTTTTACTTAATATTTTGTTTAGTTTCTCGGGTTTGATGAACGTTTTGATATGTTTTATTTTATTTTGCAGATAAAATAATATCGGGACTCAATGAAATCATTTAGGATGAAATGTGGATCAAATAAGGGCAATTATTGTACTTGATATATTAATTTTGGAGATTGGAAACTTGAAAGGGCGTTTTTGACGAAGTGCAGTTTTGGAAATTCCAGTTTTGCGCATCTGTCGTATTTTGGGCATAACATTTTACTCCGATATCGGATTGAGCTGATTCAAGTTCCAGATTAAAGAAGACTCAACGATCTACAACTTTGAAAGAGAAAATATTTTCAAATTATGATGATTTCATGACCGAAATTGATGAACCATCCAGAAGTGTGTGGAGTGTAATTATTAAAAGTCATTTTCAATCATTTTCAAAGAAAAATATTAATTAATTAATAATTAATAAAAATTATCAAATCAACACCAAACAAGATAAGCAATTAGTGGAGCAATTATGGATTTGGTGGAGTAATTAGTGGAGAAATTAATAATGGATTTGGTGGAGAATTTGATGGATGATTTGATGGAGGCAAAATTTTGCCTATAATACCAAGCCATTTCATTTGTAAAATTCATACTTTCTTCTAAGGAATTCCTTAAGAATACTAAGAAGATTGTATCTTGTTTGTTTATTTATAGCTTTCAGTAATTAATTTTCGTTTTTGCACTTTCTTTTCTTTACTTTTCAGTTTTTACTTTCCGCAATTTACTTTTACGCACAGTACTTTTCTTTATTTAATTTTCAGTTTTTACTTTTCAGTAATGAGGAGGTAACTCCCCTTTGCTGGGGTAAAAGGTAAAACTTTTATGACTAATATTTAGATAAATCTCCCTAATTATAATATATAAACTAGTTAAAATCTGACTTAACGAGGATACCGCCATATTGGTCGGTTGGTAATTATTTAAATTGGTTTTAACCTGACTAAACTGGATACCGCCTGATTGGTCGGTTGGTAATTAATTATTAATTTGACTTAATCTGGATACCGCCTATATGGCTGGTTGGTAATTATCATGAAAAGTTAATACATTATATTAAGGGAGATATCTAAAATAGAAGTAATAAAAGCGGATCCTTTTACCTCAACATTTTCTTTTATTGTACTTTTACTTTATTTACTTTTCAGCAATTTACTTTCAGCATTTACTTTTCAGCAATTTACTTTTCAGCAATTTATTTTTCAGCAATTTATTTTTCAGTATTTAATTTTTAGTATTTTACTTTATGTCTTTTATTTTATTTAAGTTTTTACTACCTGTAAATATGTGTCGTAACTAAGCCAGTTATCTGGGGTTGTGATGAAATCCAATATCACCGGTTTATAAGGGGTTAAATTATAGTTTGGGTAATATAAAGGTTTATTTATTGAGTCTTAATCCTAATGCTTTTTATTAACTGGCCATTAATAAAATTGAACTGGTAAATCTAAAATGAACTAGACATAGGGATTTTAGGTTTAAGACCTTAGACTTAATAGCCCACGATCTTCCTTGAGGATAGATAACCCTTTAATAGATTTCCTTACAGGATAGGAATATACCTGTCGGGCGGGGGTAGCCATAATTGGAACTTAAACTTAATGAATCCAGATAATTTGGTTGACATAGACATATGGTTCAATTGGGTTAAACTGGGTATTTGTGTCTGACCATCGACAGAGGCTTACACATAATTTAGTGTTCCAGGTTAATAAATCAATATTTTACCCAACTTTAAGATAACCACTTCATCTTTAAAATGATATGGAAGAAATCACAACCCTAGATAGTTTTTAATATTGAATTTTCTTCAAACCTATTTTCGACAATTTTATTTACTTGTTTTTAAATTTAGAATCGTCACCATTTCAAATCAATCAATCAACTTGTTAGATATTAGTAATCATTTGACCTCATAAAATTAATAGTTTAGATATTAAGTCCTCGTGGGATCGATATTTTTATACTACTTGAACGATACGTGCGCTTGCGTTATACGTGTGTGTTTACGCCGGTCAATTAATAGCCTTGTTGTTTCTATTGCTCGCTTCAAATTTCTCTCTTGTCCAAGTTATTTTATCTTTAGGGGAAGAGACCATATCAACCATAACCATGTGAGGTTTTCACATGTGCTCTACTGACATCCATACCCTCTTATCTAAGGATTTGATGAACGCTTTCATACAAACATTCTAATGAGGGTACTCAGTTTCATCAAAGAATGGAAGACAATCCAAGGATTGGCTTCTATCCATAGTTTAGAGTCAAGGATCGAGCTCAGGCTCTGATACCAATTGAAAATTCGATTTTTATCTAAGGTTCTAACCTTATTCAGAATTAAACACAATAATTTAAGACATGGCTTAATTATTGTTTCTATGGATTAACAAAATCACCAAGCACCATTAAGTCTAACAATTATAAATCAAAGCAAATAAACAAAAGTAGAAAACAAAATCAACCCCAATAATTTTGTTAATGAAGTGGAAAACGCGTGCGAGTAAAAAACCACTCCGAGTATCTAGGCTACAACCAAAATCCACTATAACGAGAAAACTTATAGTGATGGTATAAGACTTATGACAGCAACTCCAACGACTCTAATACCTCTAAACTGTAATAACCCAAAGAACTCATCAGGCTCACACTAAGCAGCCTTTTTCAGAATCTCTGAAGTCTCTAAGCAGATCAACCCGGCGAACTCGCAACACCGGAACTCCGACTACCAATCTTCCTCCTTGAAAACTCTGAAGGCTTAGAAAATTAGGTTAGGGTTGTGTTTCTGCGTTGATGGTCAATCAAGGATCAATATCACCAAGACAAAGAAAACAAGGTAAACAAGACAGTCTTTAAGGTGAATTGTCAAGTAGGTTGAAAACAAAAGACATTGTAGCTTTGAATAATGTATTTTGAACCACTGTTAAGGTGGCTCTATGTTTGTTTATATATGTAGGGTAAAAGAATGCATTTCCTTATGCAAAAATGGCTAAAAACGCATCCAAAATAATTCAGTCCCGTAATTTCATTCGAACACTCCATAAACTCGTTCGAACGCAGTCTCGAACGCACCTTAAACGCAAACACACTTGAAAGTTTCGTTCGCACGGAAGGATGAATGCACTACACACGGGAATCTACTGTCAAGTTTCGTTCGAATCCAAATACGAACGTGACATGAACGCCACTCGTTCGAACGCAAACACGAAAGCAGCACTAACGCATATCTGATACCTTCACACACAGTCTGCCAAATATCAGTCCAATTGCTCCGAGATCTTAAGACTTATTATAACTCAATTGAACTTGTTTTGTCACTAACATTTCCAACAAAAATGGAACTAAGAAAATTGAAATTATTGTTTTAAATCGTATTTACCAAACACTAGACTTTTATTACATCCAGTAGTTTGATTCATAGATAAGCCACATCACCAAACTTCTAAAAGGAGCTTTATTATCATTTAAAACTATTAAGACTTGTCTTTGGACTCTTTTATTTATTATCATAACATTCCTCCCTTTAACTCATTAGCTTTTTGATATCTCTTATGTGAATTAGGGAGAAAATTACAAAGACCCAACATTACAGATCAGAGGAGATCATGAAGAATTAAGTTTTGTTTGATGAGATTAGATTTTGGTGAAATGTAATTTTCTCAAGCTTTTGGCTAATTGAGATTTGAGACCCACATTATCTATAATCACTTTTTGTTGACTTTATTGATTAGATTGCTAATTAACAAAGCAAAAGATATGAAAACTTTTTAGCTGTTTCTCAATCAAAATCTGCATTATAATAATCGAATAGCAAATGCACCTTTCGAAGTGATTGCAGTAACTAATGATAATTGGAGCCCAGTAAACTTTATTCTAATTTATTATTTATTGATAAGAGTGCTGTAATTTTTTATTTTTTATTTTTCTACTTGATATGGATTCTTTACTGGTCAAAAATATTTTTCAATGTCAAAAGTATTTTTTAAACTAAGCATATCATTTAGAGATTAAAAACGTTATGTTATCTCCATTGAAGAAACTCAAATTTTGAATTTTTAGGAGTTGAGGATGCAAAATTTTATTTAAAGAATCAAATTATCCAAAATATTATTATTTTATTTCACAATCATATTTCATTACTTTCATAATATAATTTTTAAAAACTTTCTATTAAAAAAAATCTTATAACTTTTAGTAAGAGCTCCTATAGACAAGACAACCAACAACTACTTTTTTTTTTTTTTTTTAAATAAAACTCTACTTATAGAAGATTTATTAGTAAGTTTTATTTGAAAAATGTCTATTTAAAAAATTATTCCAAATGGAACCTAGAAATATTTTACAGGCTAGTTTGATTACCATAGCTTTTATAATTATAATTATTAGTTTAGAAAAAATAAAATAAAAATTATCAATTGTATATTAAATGTTTGACATGTTATCCAAAATTCATAAAACGTAGAACCTGTAATTTTATTTTCGGATCCATCTTGAAAATGTATTCAAGTGTAGAAAATGTCCACCTATTTTGTATCAAATAAATACCTAATATTTGACACATGTTTCAATCGTATACACATTAGATGGTGTCGATTAAGAGCCGATCCTGAACATAAGAGGGTTAGGTCAGGGCCTTATAATATAAAAATAGTTTTGGTCCCAAGAATATTTGTATTGGCTATATAGATACTTTAACGCTGTTATATTATATTATTGGCAAAAATACAAAAGCGACCCTCTAACTTTCATATTTTTTCATTTAAGTCCGTTAACTTTTAGTTTTGTCAATTCAGTTCTCTAACTTTCAATTTTTGTCAATTCAAGGCTCCGTTATAAATTCATCACTGTTGCCGTTACAAATAACGGCAACATCAAAGTAAACGTACTTTGTTTGTTATTTAATTAATACCCTCAATTAGAAAATATAGGCAGACAGAGGAAGCTAAAGCCAAGTAAACGTACTCTGCTTGCATATTCGAGCTATTTTTTTTGTCAAAAACACATATCCCAAGTTCAATATGACTTTTTGTCAAAAAATTATAAAAATTATAACTAGTGCTAGTAACGAAGATATAAATTTATTATAAGACATTAAGATAATCAAATGTTTTACCTACTATATTTAGACTCGAATCGAATGATTCGATTGTGTTGTTTCCAATCCTTAAAAAAAAAAAAACACGAGACGATACATTTTACACTGCAGTTGATCAGTGGACCCTAGCGACGAGTGTGGAAAATAATTATACGCAACTTATTTAGCAAAAAATTAATGGTTAGACATTACAATACATGCGATTGCACATAATCAAAAGTATTGGTTGTCATCAAATGTAATGCCACATCATCCGAGAATGCCATCATGCCACTCAAAAGATGGAGAAAATCTACCATACAACGGAGGTAGATTTTAGTAAATGACATCAAATGTGATACCGCGTTGTATGATAGATTTTCTCCATCTTTTGATTCGATGGAGAATAACACAATCGAATCATTCGATTCGAGTCTAAATATAGTAGGTAAAACATTTGATTATCTTAATCTCTTATAAAAACACATATCTTCGTTACTAGTACTAGTTATAATTTTTATAATTTTTTGACAAAAAGTCATATGTGTTTTTGACAAAAAATAGCTCGAAGATGCAAACAGAGTACGTTTACTTTGCTTTAGCTTTCTCTGTCTACCTATATTTTCTAATTGAGGGTATTAATTAAATAACAGGCAAAGTACGTTTACTTTGATATTGCCGTTATTTGTCACGGCAACAGTGATGAATTTATAACATAGCATTGAATTGACAAAAATTGAAAGTTAGAGGACTGAATTGACAATACTGAAAGTTAACGGACTTAAATGAAAAAACATGAAAGTTAGAGGGTCACTTTTGCATTTTTGCCTATATTATTAATTATTGTCTCATTAAATATGTAAATAATAAATAAATAAATAAATAAAAACAAGGAACTTGAAAATAGAGACCTTAGAATAGAAAGTAGAAAATGTCATACAATTTCAGCATATAGATAGAAGCTATTTTTATGATCACTGAAGATAAAAATCTATATGGATGGGTTTGTGGAGCCCGATATGTTAGAGGTGGATAAGTGAATAATTTTTTTTATTTATGTTGGTTGGATGGATCGAATATGAATATTAACATTTCCGTTCAAATTGAAGTAAAATATCTATGTATGAGGACTCATGAGGATTTGATACGTTAAAAATAGTATTAAAAATTAATTTTTATACTCATTTATTGAATGAGACGAATATAAATATTGAAATCCTCGTAATATCTCGGATCCAATTACCATCTTATCTATGATGACATGAAAAGCCTAAAACTTTAGGAAGATGAAAGGTGGATAGGTGAAGGAGGCAAAGACTAAAAGGAGTCAACCATGCATCTGCTTTACTTCAAAATACAAAATTTTGGGCAAATGAGCAAAGGCCGACAACCGTGGGGCTGCCTTGTCATATCATTCTCAGTAAGTGCACCCCTCTCTTTTTCCACACTCAAAGCTTCCTCATTGGCTCTTCAATTAAATTACCTTATTGTCCCTCATATTTCTTTTGTCAATATGTGGGGAGATTTAAATTCAATTTGATATTTGTTAGAGTTAGAAATTGCTACAAACTCTTAATTCAATTGGTTTAAAATCTTGTCGTTAAAATTTTCGATTATCTCAAATTCTTAATAAAAAATATATTTTATGTATTCGAATTCAAAATCTGACAATCAAATTCTAAATCATTTGTCACCAAACCATAGTTCTTGAAGCTAATTTTATACACACACGAGTATTGATATATGACACACTTGAATAACTTTTTTTTTTAATTCAATTCGTTTATTTTTCACTTTTTTTTTTTTTTTTTATTTTTGATCATTTATGGTAGTTGATGAGGTTTGGAGTGGCATTGGAGTTAATATTGCGCATGTATCATTTTATATATACACACAGTTCTTGAAGCTGGTTAATCATCCCAAGTACCAATTAGCCACAATATGTCCTACTAATAATCATGTTGCATAAAACATGTCAGTTGAAAAGGTTTGTAGGGAATTAATAAATTATAAGAACTATCACTCCATCTACGTTAGAGATGATAATTTTTCGAGTCGGGTCTACGTTTTTCTTTCCCTGGATTTGGATATCATTTTTTTTTATATTGGATCTAGGTTTTATAAATTCAGGTCGAGTTGGGTAAATCCGATCCAGATTTATATCATTTAATGAAAAGTGAAAAAAAAGTACGAATTGTACATATTATATAATAAAAGTAAAAAAAATAAAAATAAATACAAATTATCTATTGTAGGTGTCAATTTATTACCTTACTACTTAGGCCACGTGTCACTCTATAAATGAAATCTTTCACAATAAATTTCGTTAGTGAAATTGCACGAAGGTCCAATAATAATAAAACACGTGTCACACATACATTATAAATAAATAAATAAATAAATAAATCATATTTTGTGACCAACAGCCCAATCTCGAGGAGAACTCACTAAAGTCATCCTCTGAAATACCTTAATCTCAGAGAAAGAACACACTTATGATCATCAAAGTAATGACTCATTGAAGTACCAAACTCCTGAGAGAATTCATTATAAATCGAAAATTACACATAAAACCAAGATAATTCCCAGGAACACTAAAATTAGTGGAGTTTAATTACCACTCATTTATCTTAACATGCAAATATGCTACTCGACAAGTGGAATTATATGATATAATCACATTCCATAAACTAAATATGTAAGAATAAAACATGACACGTAAAATATACATATGACGCAAAGACACCATGTGTCCAAATAATTATTAATCATCAATTTATGGTGGAAATGAGGAGTTATAAAAATAAAAATGACATATCCAAGAAAGTTCTTGGTCAATCAGATTGAAAACTGAAAACATTATCAGAAACACAAAAAATTGAAAAAAGATAATTATTGTCAATAAGTTTTTTATTATCTATAAGTTAAGCGTAGAATGCTAATGTGTAATGTACTTAATCTCATTTTAGCAAATTAGAGTATCCAAGATCAACAAAATCAAGTCCTACAATACCATTCAAGTCCAATTGAGGACTAAGACCCGTCAGTTTGTAGCTCATTATTCTTGAAGGTATCAACAGGTCTCACATTTTTTGGGCCTTCACCCATAAATGTAAATTATGTAATATAATTTTTATTTTTAATTATTTAAATAAATTATGAAATACAGTTAAAAAAATGTGTGAAAAACCTAATGTAGGTTGTTGTAAATCTGTCTATATACACTTTTAAGACATTTGGGCAGACTTTTATTCTACCTATAAGCAAAGTTTCCAATTTATCGTCTCTATTTTCCAAAGAATGCAAAGAGACAATCCCATGGATTATTGATATCATTGACTCAGTCATCTGGAATTATTATATATAATAAAATCCCAGTACACTAGTCGTTCTAGGTAAATAATTATGTCAAAGATGCACCTAAATTAATTAGGTAGAGTTGCCAAGCTTCTATTCTATTCAAGTCTCATCAATTTGGGATCTCAATAATCCGCACCCTTAATTAGATACAAGACGGACTTCCTCGTCATCTACGTCTCCATTATGGCCTACTTGGGGCTTTCATCGGACGTTTCCAGTACGGGCCCTGTCACCGACCGAAGGAATTAAAGATAGCATAGTTGGTTAACTTTTAGGGTGGAAACAGAATGTCAAATGTTCTTATCTTAGGGGATACATTTAAAGAATATGTTTTTGGTAATAATTTGGGACAGTCAGAAATTTTATCTACTCCGCTTAAATTCAGAAGGGATGGTTTCGCCACGGAATTTCCGACAATTCAAAAAAATATATATATTGCGGGTGCAATAGAAGGGAAATGTCACTAGGTTCAAATTTTGTGTTTTTTTTTTAACTGGATTATTATCTGTAGGATCTTGTAGCTTCTGGTCTTTGGGACTTCTTGTCACTCGGATGCAATATCAATCAACAATTATGGAACAAACATTTGAACATCACCTAAGATTCAATCTTTGTTTTATCACAAACATGATACCCATTGACACCTAAAAACTTTAGTATAGAAAAGGCGAAAAAACGAACAAAAAAAATTCAAACAAACATTACCACGAGTTAAATTATTCAGCAGTTGCTATTTTCTCAACAATTCTTTGTCAATTCTGCTCACTACATAATGTGCCAGAAACTTTCACATACCAAATGATAATAATATCATATTCAAGTTTCCGCTCTGAAGCTTCTTCCAGTTATAAAATGTTTATATACAAAACCCTCTGATCTAGAGGTTCAAGTAGAACCTGCAGTAAAAAATCAACAAGAGCAGATAAGTGCAATACCATGCCAACAAGAATGCCATCAGGATTCAGGAATAAAAGGTTTTCAATCGGTCTCATTTGCTTAAACATCAGGAAAATCCTATTGATTGCCAGCTTTCTCCAAACCTCCGGGAAAAGCATGAAAAAAGGCATGCAATTGTCAAACATGGTGATGCAGAATAGGAGACGGATCTTTTATTTAGATGTACCACAAAAATAACATAATACGAAAGGGGAGAAGAAGTAGAGGAAAACGAGAGGGATAATTGTGATTTTCCTTCAATCAATGACAATACATCAAATTCCACCTCAATATGAAAAAACAAGGCCTTATTTATGGTGTCCGAATCGAACTCTAAAATCTTTTTAAAAAAAAAAAGAACTCAAAATGATGAGAAATTTACTTTCTAATATGTAGCAGAAATACCCAAATAAGAACTCATTAAAGAAAATAAAATATTACTTAAACAATTGAATAGATAATAATTGCAAAACCCTACAAGTCTAAGTTAAGATCATCTCTTATTCTGCATCACACAGCAACCTCAGTAAAGGAAAACAAATGACCAATTGCACTAGGCAACCATCATACCAGTAGGAGATTTACCACCCGCATCCAGCTTACATATGAAACAGCTTAGCAAATCATTGCATGCCAGTAAACTTCCATACCTTAACCAATAGCACCAAAAGCAAACTGACAAAAAATTTTGTGCAGGAGAGGAAATAACAGACATACCGATTTGTACGAGCTATTCACTTCCAAAATCATCAAAGTTTAAGCCTTCTGATATAGTGTCCAATCTTTTATTATCTCCTAGAAAGCCAAGACCCAAGTCATGCAACCTTTTTGTAATGTGGCAAACATTTATATTGTAAATAAGAGGGGAGGGAAAGTAGGCCTGAGCCCAGGGAAATGAGAGAGCGGCGAGATGCTGGGGGGCAGGGTGGGGCATGGGAGGGGTGGATATGGAAGACAGGAGGGGGCAACTCACCTTGATGTTCTCCTCTTTCACGAGAATCCAAGAAGTTTTCAGTATCTGTTGCTAGGAAAGGTGACCTGGGATAGATCTCCAGTATATCTGCAGATATTAGAAGTGAAATTCAAGCATATCACGACATCCATAAATCTGTAGCTAATGCTCCACCACACACACCTTCTTGAGGACCAAGTATTGAGTTGACATCACATTATATTAGAAAAATAGAAGATAAATATAATGGCAAACCTGAACTCAGAGAAAAGTCAGCTGTCAAATCTGAGAGGCTGAAACTTCGAGAAATCTGACCTAAAAATCCAAATGAAGATGTGTCTGGATCCAGAAATGATTCATTCAGGGGTTGAGAGGTGGACTCAACACTGTTGAAAGACGCAACAGATGCATCTGCAATTGATGGACGTGCTTCCAAGACATTGCCATCAGCACCAAGCACATATGGAGAACTTCCAGAATATCCCACTTCTTGTTTAATCAATGCCCCATTCATCCCTTGCATCAGGCCAACATTTGAGTTTTGTGTTGAAATCATGTTTGATGGGGCATCAACCCTGCTCCCAACAGCAGAGTGCAAACTAGTGTGTAATGACGATCCTCCATTGGTAAATGTATTAGGTAAACCAGAAGCAACTGGATGGTTGATGTTTTCGGGCTTTAAACCGGGTCCAGAATGCTCTGAAGGATAGCAGGCTGAATTCTGGGGCACTGTCAAAAAAAACTGATATTAGTTGCCATTTTGTCAATAAATAACAAGACATAACATCTTTTGAACAGTAATGACGTCTTAAAGTATTGTTCACAAGATAAACTGCGTCTCATCAGATTGATTAAAAATGCAAGGAGTTCACCATTCACTGGGTACTGTATACACAATAATTTAATTTAAAGGCCAAAATTCAGGAGACAGATGCATGGAGACATGAATTTAAAACTATTACTGTATTATTCTACGATTTTCTTTTGTTTTTTTCTAATGAGAAGCTATCTCAATGTCCAATAACCGATGCATTATACTTCTAGCAAAAACATATTGCGAAGTTCCAAGTTGATGCCCTAAGAATCAAGATTGAAAAAACTAATCAGTAAAGAAGGAAAAATGCACCAAAATGTCTTTATCAATCCAATAAGCAAAAAGAAAATAACAAGCCTAGTGTTTTGCTTATTGGTTCAATTGTAAAATTATTCTCTATCAACTCCAGTTTTACAACAAAAACAATTGGTAGAATCTTCCCATGTTGTAACCTATTTTAGGAGAGGAACCCAGCAATCTAACATGCCACATACATGATAGGCCAGCGAGACAGATATTACTAAACAGAAAAATTTAGAGTAAAAGAAATCGTCAAATATTTCCAACGGGGAAAAAGCATAAAAAAGTAATTACTAATTTTGATTAAAAAATAGTAAATCATTTCAATTTGAAAGAGTCAAATATATCTTCCGACAGTCCTCTGAAGTCATCGTGCCCCAATCCTTTTTTTTTTTAAATATCAATCTTGTTTAATCAAATCTTTTTTTTCCTATCTTGTTGGATCAAATTAAAAGAATAGGGTTTTATGTTAATTTTTAAAACTTATGGATATATTGGTCAAAATTCAAAACTTGTTGGAACAATGCTAAATTAAAACAAAAAGCACTATAGACCCCTATATTTCTGCCTTTTATAAAAACAAATGAATAACTTTTCACTACTTGCTCACATGAATGACATCATTTCCAGTTAAATGAGAAAACAATGAACTGTTGAAGTAGCGCTTTGTGTATCTCTAAGATCTTAAAACTCAAGTGAATCCTGCATAATTGATCCTACGTGATGGAAGAAAGAAAAACAGGAACCCTGGCCTCGTTAAGCCTTTGGCCTTTTTGTTTTCTTAGTGGATCTATTAAGTTGTCCTCAAGCTTATAATATATTTGAAAGAGGAGTATCAAGGATTTATGCAAAACATAGCAACTTTAATCAATTGTTAATGATCCTTGCAAGGCAATAAAATAAATTTCTAATTTCTCAAAAAAGATTAGGATCTCAGATCATGGAAAGTAACATAATTGTTGTGAGATAGCAAAATAAGATAATCTCAAGTAAATGTTTTTATTTTATTTTATTTTATTTGCTTTTTATGTTTTTGCTTCATTGCAACAATGATGTCATTTTAATGAAATGAAATTTACTATAATATTGATACTAATGAGAAGAAAATATAATAGAAGCTCTTACATTAACGTATATGAATATGACCCAATACAAAAAAAAAAATGATTCTAAAATGCCAAGAGGCCATGGTGGCCTATGACCATGCACAAAAGCACATTAGAAAGATGAATAAATAGATAATGTCCATGATATTGATCATCCCACCATGAATCAGACACAATAAACATGTTAAATTCGGTGAAAGCAGACTTACATGGTGAGATATGAGAACCATTTGAAGTGGGTATGGAAGTGACATTGGTTGGACGAATTTGACGCATCAACTGCACTTGTTGCTCAAGCAGGTTATTGAATTCAATAATTTGGTGCTTCACTATCAATCTCAGATAATATGCCTTGAAGAAGTCTCGATTCTCTTCTTCCAGCTTTTTCCAAACTGGAAAGTAATAAAAACATCCAAACATGTGAAGAGAAGAAAGAACACAAAACAATCTATAAACACAAAATTTCAACATAACTTTTCTAATGCAACATGAAAATGAAATCAGCCTTGAGATCACAAATTATATACTCAAATCCATTGCAAAAGAAGCATTGAACCCAGTGGCATCAAAGGTTTAATCTAATTTATCAACTGATGGAAACAGCAATACATATGTCCATGTTTGTGGATTCAGAAGTTAACAAACTCAATTACTGCAGTGAACATCATAATGACTAACCAAGTCTCCCATGTCACAAGATGATTGGCTGACACAACAATCAGAAGTTAACAAACTCAATTACTGCAGAGAACATCATAATGACTAACCAAGTCTCCCATGTCACAAGATGATTGGCTGACACAACAAAGCATCAAATGAGAGGCTTGACGTACCGATTTCAATCAGCAGCGAAACATAGTTTTTATTACCATGTTATTGTCTACAAACATATAACATGACTACCTACCATTATAAAAGGATGGCCCAACGCACGAGGATTCCCACACTGTGGGCTCTGGGAGGATTCAATATTTACACAACATTACCCTTAATTTTTTTTTGCAAAGAGGTTGTTTCCGCAACTTGAACCTATGACCTCTAGATCGCAATGGAGTAATCTTACCGTTACACAAGGCTCATCCTCGACTATATACCATTAGAAAACTGAACCAAAAATGTCTAAACAATGACAAAAACAGCATAATAAATTTAAGCATGAAGGCCAAACTGTAATTATGACCTAACAAGAGTCAATATTAGCTCAAACAGACACAGTCAGCAAAACACTTCTGTGAAATTACTGTTAGTTCCATGGCTCCAACGATTTCAATAATATTCTGGCATAACTTTTTAAATCAACCTTGAGCACCACAGACCTTTTCCCATCTCGAACTTGATTTTTCAATGCGTGAAAGTTCTCTTCTCAATATTTACAAAGCTACCCTATTACTAACTTGATTATGAATAGGAGGTCTATCTGTAACAAAAGAATGATTGCCACCAAACTGTTACCATTTTAGTTGTCAAAATACAGAGAGCCAAATTAAGGAATGAAAAAAATACAATCCTCCACTGAAAAATAAATGTAAATCATCATTGCAGCATTTTTTTTCCTTTTCTGTGCCTTTTTAGATAATACACTTTGCTTCATGGAGATCTTCAATATGAAAATTCTCAATACAGCGGAGAGGTCTTTGCAGCATCTACATAGTAAAGATGCAATCACTCTCTCAAAAACTAAGTCATAGAAAAAATCTTCAGGTTTCAAGTGTAACACCCTATGACACTTTAAGCCATTTGTTCGATTCAGATTCATTGGTAACTTAAGAGATCATCCAACTGCGATTACAAGCAAGCTTGGAGTTTCATACTTTTAAGCAACAAGTGGAGTTCTATAATTAGAGAATTAAATAACTTCCTTCAAGTTTTTCCTAATAACTTGACTTATGTCCTTTTTGACCATGTAATACATGAAAGGACATGAAAACTATGCAATCTTACAGGAGTCATTGTCCATATATGAAATTCCATCATGTTCAATCCCTCGGTTCCCTATTTAGAAAACTTAAAACTTTCTTAAGCCAATAACACAACCATTATTTGTAAACAGAAAGAAAAATGCATTTTAACCAGAGAAGGTAAAACTTACAAACAAATGAGGATCACTAAAACTAACCTAAGAAGCAAGGATATGTGTAAACTTATTGCGTATTGCGTATGGATACGCATTCAAGCTTGGATATGCTTGGACACACTCTAATACATACATGATATTTTTTTTTTAATTATTTTATATTTTTTATATTTATTATATTTCTAATATGTATTAGACGTTAGGACACGTGAAAAAGAAAAACTTTATAAATTTTATAAATTTTAAACTCTTTTAAAACTCATTATTATTGGCAGTAGATGACAATTTTTTTTTACGTAATAGATAATTATTGTTATTATCAATAACTTATTGAAAATAGATAATATTAAAAATTTCAAAGAAAGAAAGCATGTTTTAAAATAATAGATAACTACACAATTTACACTTATTGGAAATATATATAGTACTAAATAATTGACAACTATAGTTTTATTTTCAAAAATAGTTAACAATATTAAAACTTTTAATACATATAAAACCGTGTTAATTTATATTTATATTATTCGAAATATATAATAGTATTAAAACTTTAAATACATATAAAATTGTGTTAATAATTGACAACTATAATTTTATTATTGGAAATAGATAATGGTATTGAAACTTTTAATTCATGTAGAACTGTGTCAATATATTATACGTTAATATGATCAAACTCCACTATATATTTAAAATCATTAAACTTTTACAATATTTTATCGTCAGTCTTATGTTTTATTATCATTATTATTATTTATAATAATGAAATTATGCTGAATTTTAACATATGAAAAATACTATACTCAGACGGGCGTGTATCTGAGTATCCTAATTTTTTTAAAAAGTTGTATCGGTGTACAATATTGTTTTCGAATTACGTATCCGCAATATTCTAAAAAACGCTAGACGCTAGTTGGGAAGTGAGGGAGCACCTAACACCTACGCCTTCTAGGTAGCGCCTAGACAGACAGACTAGCCAGTGCTAGACGGTTTTATTATTTTATTTAAAAAATTTGTAATTAATTTTGTAATTATGTAATGGATTATTTGAAGAAAAATTATATTTATGACATATTTCTTTATTTGAAAAAAATTATATTCATGTCATTTTTCTTATCTTGTACAATTTACAATAGCGTTGTGTTATACCTTGGAACAACCCATAAACAAGTGAGCAATACATGATCAAAAGCAAAATAGTTTGTTATTGAAAAGAACTATAAAAAAACAATTATTTTAACCGATCAATTCAGTAATCACACTCAAATCTCAAATTAGCCAACAAATAATACTTATTTTAACTGATTAATTCAATAATTATATTTGTTCAATTCATTAATTACTACAAGCCTTATTTGATCAAGTCAGCGTCTTATATTTGCGATTTTATGATAAAATAAAATAGAAAAACGGAACTCGATTAGATATCATACCAATAACACAATTTTCTGACCTACCTGCCTAGACCCGCCTAGAACTCGCCTAGACCCACCTAGAACTTGCCTAGACCCGTAGACCGCCTAGATGACCGATTTACTCCATATTCGGGACGGGCTAGGGCCGCCTAGTCTGATTTTTTGAACAATGAGTATCTGAATCCATACTTAGAAACTGATCATGTATAATTGAACAATGGTATAAATGCGAAGGCACCTAAGGAAAAAAATGCTAAAACCAAAGTCCAAACAAACCAATCACCAAACGAAAAGAGGAATAATATGGGAAAAAAATTCGGTATGTCATTATCCTCAACAACAAAACTAAATCCAACCTTGAACAAAGCACATGTCATGCAGCAACAACCAAAGCAGAAAGAAATTTTAGATAAGTTCAAGGCCTGAACCTATAAATATTAAAGGTGATGATGCAACACATAATATCTCATAGAATTCATCTTAAATAACACAAAAATAAAAGTTAGGGCCAAAAATAGATAGTATTGATCAATTACCAAGCTCTGTAAAACCAGGCTCTATTTTTGCCTGAGCTAGTAGAGTTTCCACAACTTCCTTCTGGTTCATATACAATTGAAGACATCGTTCTATAAGATTTTGCACCTGAAATCACACATCAACAAACCAAAATATAAAAATATAAAAATCAGACCACCAATAATTTCTCTAAAGATATAGGTTCGTAAAGTGCTTATACAAAAAGAAAATCCTTAGAAAGGCATAACTCTAAAATTTGTTCCACCAAATGTCTTTTGACTGTGACCCTTCAGCTTCTTATGTGAACACAAGTTGTGAACATCGATCTGCTATCTGCGACCAACCTCAGGGGTCCAGGTTTCATTCTCTTATGTTTTAATTTTAAACTAAACTGTTCTAATAAGAGCTCCCGAAAGAACATCATTGCTCAAGCTCGCAATTACCAATAAACAACGTGCTGTAATCACCCTATGTAAAGTAAAACAGAGTGTGAAACATAACTGTACTCAGCTTTGAATCGTGAGTCCAAGGCAAAAGCAACAGAGTATTTTAGAGAAGAGGGAAAACTGAGAAAATCTTTTGGTTTAATTACAAGATAAGCTCCAATTTCTTCCCAGAATTGAACCAACCAAAATTCCAGCGCAGGGAAATTATCATAATTTTGCTATTGATACCACAGGAACAATTTAGAGCAAGGAACAATTTAGAGCAAGGATCTTTATGGAACTACATTTGTTATATGTAGTCGAAAATGGTGGCTAAATTAACTCCAATTACTAAATTTTTATTGCCAATAGAATTCATTATATAATATATACCAATAACAATAATACAAAAATAAAAAATAAAAAATAAAAGACCCACAATTATGATTCATAAATCGACAATCTATGATAGTCCAGCACAAAAATTCATCTTACTAGTTGTATATCTTGACGTGAGACTCTCCTTGCTGGCCCACTCGACATCTTGAGGCTCGAAACAAATGCAATACTTTATCTGTGAAACTGCAGGGGAAATTCAAAGAAACCAATGCAATTATTGACTACCTTAACCGGCATAATTACTAAACTAAACTCCAAAAAGAACATGAAACCATTAAAATTTAAAATTTCCAATCAGCCTCAGTCATTTCAATACACTTTAGTTGAGTTATTCCGGTATTATATAGACTGATCATATCAATTAAAAAAAAAGCCATGATCACCACAAGTTACCAAGAAAAGAAACCCTAAAAATATTTCCTATATCAAATCAGATCAACAAGAGACAAAATTGAAGACAGAGATACAGGAAAAAATTATATGGAAATAAAATTGAATATATATATTAATTTTTACCTAAAATTCGAGTTGGCTAATTCTTGCAGCGATACCCTGAGAGAAATGGAAGCTTGGGTCTGCTTTTTTATAGTGGAAATGCTTTTGAGTTTTGATCAAATTGTTATTTGTTTTGCTTTTAATGAGCTTTCCCTTATTAGATCAAAAAGTGTCGCTTCTGAAAATGTGACACGTGGAGTTAACTGAAGTAGGACCCAGTCAGGTGATTGATGGTGATATCTTGACCGTCCGATTGTTTTATTTGATCCGCGTCTAATGTTGGTCAAAACTACAAACATATGTCAAACGACATCAATAGAAAAATTGGTGCATGAGGGAGGTACAAATGACCTGATACGCTGTGTTGGTGGTTTTGAGTTTTGGGATCGTAGATGATTTTTTAAAATCCGTGGATTTCTATTAATAAAAGATAATTTTTTTAATATTTTCGGGTTATAATATTTATTAATTTTTCTAGAATTTTGAACTCATTATCGACATAAATTTGATATCCCAAATTGACTGTCTGTATAGATTGTCTAGAGGATCACCCCGGAATGCTAGTTGAGGTATATTGTTAGTGTTACCATCTCAAGTTTGGGTATATCAAAAGACTGCACAATAGAAACATGCATAGTAACGTTGACCGTGAAGAAGAGTCTTTACCAATTTTGCTAACTTATAATAATGAAATAAATAGAGAACGGATCCAATTCAAAGAATGATTCCCTAAGGTCAAAGACGAGGGAGATACAAAGTCAAAAGGTCATTCACCAACACAAAATCATATTCAAGTGAAGGAAAGAGAATCCTGACCAACGAAGGCATTGGCGGAGCTATTCAATTGCCCCTACTCGCCCCAATAAATTACCATAAAAATTAAAAAATGAAATGAACACTAACTATCCTATTATATATATTAGAAATGTTAGAAAATAACATTTAGAAAATGTTAATGGGGAATATGCGATACACCTATGATGATAATATTTTTGGAGGGGTTAGAGAAAGTCATTAAGTTACCAAATGCATGTGATTAAATATAATCAAAACATCCAAATGCATGTGATTACATAGTAATCAATGCTTGCTTCCAAGTGCATGTGAGTGAATAGGAAGCCATGCACGTGATGATATAATAACTTGATTTCCCCTCCTATAAATATGATCATTTACTCATTGAGAAAAACAATCAATTAAGTTTAATTAAGGGCATCTCTACAAGAAGTAAAATATGCAATTGTGTTGTGAAAAACTTAGATTTATTTCAATATGTTTGTGAATAAATCTAGGACTAGTAATACATATATGGTTAGATCGTAAGTGGACCATTATGAATTTATTCCATGAAAATATCAGGGATATTTCCCTACATTGGTATCAGAGCTTTAATATATGTATTATAGTTAGATTACACAAAAATGCATGATCATGCATGAAAAATGAAGAAAATACATTCTATTTTTAATTTTACAAAAATGATTTTCTTCCAACTTTGGGCTTCAATACATTTTTGTACGAAATTGATAATGATGTGTTCTAAGATATTTAGAAAACTAGGACATGTAATCTTTAATTCGATGTATCATTTGCTTAATTTAGATTAAAATTGAGAAATATATGCACCCCAAAAATTGGTTAGTCGAACCTGTTTTTACCAAGAAAAACACTCACAGATTAATAAAACAACATGCCATCCATTGTTTACGAATTCAAACAACATGTCATCCGCAATTTGTACGAAAAGTCGTACGTATAGCGTTGGAACGGACTACATGTCGTCCGTTCAAGTATCAAATGACTTATTTGTTGCCTTTGAATTAATCAACCGACATGTCGTACAGTCACGAAACTAACAGACGACATGTCATCTGCGCTCGTGACTTGCCAGCGCGTGGCAGGGGCGTGAGCGCGCATGGACGATGCGTTGAGGCGCGTGTTGGTTTTCTTCGGTAATTTCGATCCATCATGATTGAATGTCTAATCCTTTTTTTGCATAGTATTCTAATCAACCATGATAAATTTATTTTATCATATAAACTTTGTGTTTATGTAATTTAATGAATATCTTTGTGATGTTTATTTTAGCCAATGTAATTTTGTGCTTTCATTGTGATGATTTTTCCTTGTATTTGTTATAGAAAAATCATGCTGATTGTTCAAAGAACTGCAAGAATGGTTATGAAATCCCCACACAGTGAAAGATTAAAAGATATGTTGTTAGAAATAGATAGATATCGGATGAGTGAAAGCGACGATATGTCATCATTTTCAATAACATGTTACAAGAGCCGATATGAGAAGGTAATTGAATAGGACAACCAAATAGACTCAGAATGCTACGAAACACTATTCCTGTGATATGGAAAATACGACTTACTGATATTTGGGAATTAGTAATTCATACAGAAGAACTGCATATTCAGTATAATAAAGCCATTGAGAGGTTGGCAATTGAGTATCTCAGACATAAAGCGAAAAATATGATTTTCCCTTTGATATCTCGAAATTGTTGCAATGATCCTAGATTTGTTATAGGATTTTCATGGTTGTCTACGATCAATTATGAATTACCTCAATAGTTTAAGGATTCATATTATAAGACATTTATGTGTTGGGGCGCTAGCACCGGAAAAGTTCTTAGTTTTTCCTATAACAGAATTATGTTATTATTGCTATGTGTAATTATTTGTTATTTCACGGGCTGTAATTATTGCTTTCATATTTTTATAAATGGATGTTTTATGTTGAATTTAATTTATTTAATTAAATCAATGAGTGTCATGTACATTAATTGTCACATGATTAAAATTTCTAAAAATTTATGTAATTTTTTAGAAGATGATATTACATGATTGATTATGTTGATAATATTTTAACATTAGTCATTAGATGATGATTGGACACATAATGACTTTTTGACTCTAACCCCATTGAAAAATTTTATTAATCATAATTTGTTTCATGACAAAATAAAGTAAAAATATTAACAATTATGCATGAATATCTGTAGAAAACTTTGTATTTTTTAATGACTTCCACAACAAAGAATATTATCGCTGAACTCAACAAATGTGAGAAACTGAATGACGATAATTATGAAATTTGGAGCATGAAAATCCAATATGTGCTAGAAGAATAAGAGGTTTTTGAAACCCTGAAAATAAGTATGGATGAACCTGAACAGTGCACCATGGCCCAACACAGGCAAGACCGATAGGCCTATGAGGCATGGAAGAAAAATAACTCCATTGGCCGCATTACGTTGCTAAGCAGCATGGATAATGTCCTCATGAAAGAGTTCATGAAGTATGACATGGCTTAGGACATCTGGTCCACACTAGCTGAAAATTTTATTAGTACATCGATAACTAAACTTAGGTCACTCACAATCAAGTTTGACACATACAAGAAACACCATGAGTTCACTATGTCAAAGCATTTGAGGCAAATGTCAAATATGATTACTGAACTGGCAAATGCTAGTCATGTTCTTACAGATGAACAAAAAGTCCAAGCGGTCATTCGTTCTCTTCCAAATAGCTGGGAGCATATGAAGATATATTTGACCCATAATGAGAGCATCAAAACTTTTGATGATGCTAAACACCACATAGAATTAGAGAGCGATCGCCTCGCAGCCGCTAAGTCAAATACTGAAGTGTATATGACAGAATCCAATAAACCTAAGGATTTCAAGAAAAAAATAAAATTTCATGGTGGTGGGTTCCAGTTCGGAAAAGAAAAATATTTTTCCAAGTCAGGAAAGAAACAGAAAATTAACAAACATGAGAAAGAAAAACGTCATATAAAAAAAAACATGGCAAAGGTTAAATATTTTAACTATGGTAAGAATGATCATTTTGCTTGTGACTGCACCGAGCCTAAAAATTTGAATTCATTTAGTACATATTTAAATGAAAAATATATTTCAAGTTCGATCTTGTATATAATATGTTACCTTTTTTATATTTGTATCATCTAATAGTTTCTTCAATTTCTCATAGAATATATTGTTGGGGCAGTTGTGGAACCCCTAGGGTCGGATCGGTGCCCCAGGCAGCGGAAATGGGTCTAACACATTGATATCAAGTATGTGTGTAATTTTAAATTATGTAATGAAATACTATATTTCATTACGAGTGTATAGAAAAAAATCGGGGCTGAATCGGAGTCCGGAAGCTCCAGAACGAGCGAAAACAAAATCGGCGGGCGCGAAGGGCACGGCGCGCGTGAAGCACACGCGCTACAGTACGCGCACGCATTGTAGCACTCAGGTGTGATGCTAATTTTTTTTTATTTGTTTTCATTGTTTGCACTTTGCAAAATGCACAGCTCTCTGGAAAATTCCAGAGTGCTGATGCTATTAGGGTATATTACCCTAATAGTTTCCGGTCTTCCCTAAACACTTCAAAAACACTCAAAATTAATTTTAATTTCAAAATCAACATTAATACATGTTATAGAATAAAAAAAACAAGTTTTTCAAAATATCAAATATTTTTCCAAAAACATAAATTTATTCTAAATACGCACTTGCGTAAATTTTGAATCCAATACACAAACCATTTTAGAATCCCAATTAGAAATGTCTCATGAACAATTCTAGTCCACCTAAATGTGGTCAAGTGAATCTAGAATGGTAGCCATGCTCTAAGCTTTAATTTAGAGTTCCAAACTCTTATTAATTGTTCCATATCCAACATTAATATCTTTGACCTAATTACAAGCATGTTGTGTTATACTTCTAAAGTATCATAACACAATTGATTAACCTTATTCAACATTAAGTTATGTGATCATGCATCTAATTTTAGTGTCCTACACATGCCCAAGATCTCTAAATCATGATTTGTGTGTGAATAAATCAAGTTGCGGAAAATACTTACAATGAACGGATGAGAAATTCAAAACTTTCTTTGTATGTAGGAAGCTCCAAGCTTTGAAAATGAATTTCAAACTCAAGGGTGAGTTTCCCTATCACTTTAGTTTAACTCCCAAGTGTTAGCTTGCTTGAAATTTTGCAACAAAATTTCCAAGGAGAGAAGAGAGGCTCTCGGCTTTGGCAAGGAGAAAGAGAGAGATATTGTGTTTTGTGTTGACTTGTTTCAAAAACAAAAGCAAGTATTATGTTTTCCAAAAACTAAACTTGTTAAAGAAGCTTTGGTTGTGTGAAAAGTTGCATTAAATGAGCTCAACCACTTCCATCAATTTTGTGACAAGTTGATGTAAGTAAAGTGGGTCCCACCACTTTAAATTCAAAATTTGAGTTGGCTTACTCAACACACAACTAAGCTTTGGGCACAGGTTTGTTTAATCCGACTAAACGAATTTTCCGTCGCTAAATAATTAAAACCAATTTAATTAAATAGTTATGCCTCCCAAAATTATAACGGAAGTCGCTTACGAATTAATTCTAAATTAATTCGTTCGCTTGAATTAAAATCCAACTTTAATTTCCTATTGAAATCCAATTTCAATTAATATATCCGATATATTATTTTAGCCCAAAGAAATAAATTAAATAGAAAAATCCAATTTAACTATTAAAATTATTTTACCGATTAATTCCAAATTAATCGCGTTCTCTCTTCTGTATGAATTTAATCCCAGATTAATTCTTGTCGCAAGTAATCCCAGATTAATTTTCTCTCTCATAATAAATCCCAGATTAATTCTGTTCGAGTCAAATGTCATTGGTGAATCTTTGGGAAGCGACCCAAGAGATTCCTGGATATGTTGGCAGTAAATACGGTTTTCGGACTATCCGACACGTGCGTACCTCGTACCACATTCTCACCGATTTACAAGACATGGTTGGCTTCTAGCGAAGCACCGTGCCTACCCAGTTCTGCATAAATATTCAACGAGGAATATATAATCGGTATCAGGCGTAATATACAATGTATTGCGTAATACGATCCAGTATCAGATTTCACATGCTAGGCATAGGGCTGGAATTGTGTCTGCCTCGTACGAAACATATATCGGATCACTAGCAACTTGTCTCTATAATCAGATAATCATGACCTAGTCATACTATCCTGATAGCTGCAACATTTAAGAGTACTAGTTCTGTATCCTGCGTGATCATCATCTTCATATGACTGAAGTGATACTTCCATCTTGACATCAGACCCAATACACTACGATTCTCAGTAAACCCAGAAGAGGCGTACACAGAACCTGTTAAAGCTCCGGACGACCAAAACTAAAGCGTACTGATTGTCGCAAGTATTAGCGATGCAAGTCTCAGGTTAAGACCACATACACCTACCCTGATTCAGATTCCCATAGACACATAGTCATACTACCAATGAGACTCCGATGGTTCTATCCAGAGCGAATCTGTTCCCGGTCCAACGACTAACAGAACCTCTTATCACACTTGCATAAGTATCCAATACTTAAATATATGAGAACTATGCCGTTAAGCTTCCATAACGCGCACAAATGTAATACTAGTCTATTCTGCATTATCGATGTCTAGTCTCGATAATACTACGACTTGGGATATTTAATGATCAAACCTTTAGTGAATTAATACTGTCTTATATCTTATTAATCTGGTACTAATCATATGGACTTTTATCATTTATATATATCTAAGTAATCCAATTACAAAATGATAAAATAGCAATTTCCTTTGTCATATAGCTTTGTCATATAGTTAATTTGTACAAAAATACAATGTCTTTTACAAATAGTGATGCTATGGGTCATAATTGTCCAACAATCTCCCACTTGACTCATAGCCAATCACTCAAGTATCTAACACCTGAACTATGTACATGTCGCTCAAACTTTTGCTGAGAAATAGCTTTCGTCAGCGAATCTGCAATGTTGTCATCTGATGCGATCTTCTCGATCTTCACATCGCCACGATGTATGATCTCACGAGTCAGATGGAAACGTCGAAGTACATGCTTGGATCGTTGATGAGACCGCGGTTCCTTAGCCTATGTTATAGCTCCGTTATTGTCACAATACAAAGGTACGGGCTCAGCAGCTAACAGAACTACTCCTACTCCAATTAGGAATTTACGGATCCAAACTGCTTCTTTTGCTGTCTCAGCTGCAACAATATATTCTGCTTCTGTTGTTCAATCGGCAACAGTCTCTTGCTTGGAAGATTTCCAGCTCACTGCTCCATTGTTCAAACAAAATATATACCCTGATTGCGACTTACAGTCGTCTTTATCGGTTTGGAAACTTGCATCGGCAAATCCAGTCACCTCAAGTTCTCATTCTCCATAGACTAAGAGGGCATCCTTAGTTGGTCTAAGATACTTAAGGATGTTCTTAACAGCAATCCAGTGACCATCACCTGGATCGGCCTGATAGCGACTGCACATGCTCAAAGCATACGAGACATCAGGTCGCGTACATATCATGGCATATATGATCGATCCGACTGCGGAAGCATACGAGATCCGACTCATGATATCTCTCTCATCTTTTATTTTAGGACACATGTCCTTAGATAGAGAGACGCCATGTGATATCGGAAGCAGTCCCCTCTTAGACTGATCCATGTTGAATCTCTTCAACACTTTGTCAATGTACGTGCTCTGGGAGAGTCCAAGCAGCTTTCTGGATCTATCCCGATAGATCCTTATTCCCAGAATAAAGGCTGCTTCTCCCAGGTCTTTCATGGAGAATTTTAATGAAAGCCAAGCTTTCACCGATTGTAGCATGGGAATGTCATTGTCAAGAAGCAATACATCATCTACATACATGATAATGAATGTCAGTGCGCTCCCACTAACCTTCTTATATACACAAGAATCATCTTCGTTTTGAATGAAATCATATTCTTTTATGATCTCATCAAAACGTTGGTTCTAAGAACGCGATGCTTGCTTCAATCCATAAATAGATCGATTTAACTTGTAAACCTTGTTTGCATGTTTTGGCACGACAAAACTGTCAGGCAGTTGCATATAAACATCCTCCAAAAGGTTTACGTTAAGGAAAACGGGTTTGACGTCCATATGTCATATTTCATAATCGAAATATACAACAATAGCAAGCATTATCCGAATAGATTTAATCATGGAAACATGTGAAAATGTTTCGTCGTAATCGACACCATGTCGTTGACGATACCCTTTCACTACAAGCATAGCTTTGTATGTTTGTATGTTGCCTTCCATGTTCGTCTTTCTCTTGAAGACCCATTTACAACCAATAGGCTTAATGCCTTCTGGTGCATCAACCAGTGTCCAAACTTGGTTGGTATACATGGAATCCATTTCAGACTTCATGGCATCCTGCCATAAAGCGGAGTCGATACTTTGTATCACTTCCTCATACGTAGCCGGTTCATCTTCCTCAATAAGATTGATGTCTACATGAGGTGAGATCAGAAACCCATACCTCTCAGGTTGTTTTCTGACTCTCTCATACTTATGCGATTCTTGTGTATTAGAAGATTGTGGAATAGTCACATCCCTAATGGACTGTTGGTGTTCCGTAAGGGGTTCGGTGCCAGGAATAATATCACTCCGATTTTCATTGAGTTCTACTTTCCTCCCACTTACCACTGAATTTAGGGATTCATTTTCTAGGAATACCGCATGGAGAGCAACAAATGTTTTGTTCTCTTGTGGGTGATAAAAGTAATATCCTTTGGTTTCCCTAGGATAACCTACAAATAGGCACTTATCCGATTTGGGTTCTAGTTTGGTACTATCCAAACGTTTAACATATGCCCAGCATCCCCAAATCTTCAGGATTGAGAAACCCGATTTCTTTCCTGTCCATATTTCATATGGAGTCTGTCCAACAGACTTTGACGGAACCTTATTCAAAATAAGTATTGCAATGTTCAATGCGTATCCCCGGAAGGAAATTGGTAGCTCAGTGCGACTCATCATTGACCTTACCATGTCCAAAAAAGTTCGGTTTCTTCGTTCGGACACACCGTTCAGTTGAGGTGTTCCGGGAGGAGTCCACTGTGAAAGAATACCATATTCTTTTAAGTAATCGAGAAACTCATTGCTCAAGTATTCTCCACCACGGTCCGACTGTAATATTTTGATACTTTTGCCGGTCTGTTTTTCTACTTCGTGTCGAAACTCTTTGAATTTCTCAAAAGTTTTCGACTTGTGTTTCATAAGATACACATAACCATAACACGATGCATCATCCGTAAAGGTTACGAAGTATTCAAAATCACCTCTAGCCTGGCTAGACATGGGCCCACATACGTCACTATGAACGAGGGCTAACAGTTCGGTGGCACATACACATTTATCGCTAAAAGGTGTTTTAGGCATTTTGCCTAACAAACAAGATTCGCAAACGTCATATAAATTAGGATCAAATCCGTCCAAGTATCCATTTTTCGAAAGAGTAGATATACGAGTCTTGTTAATGTGTCCCAGACGATAATGCCACAGATAAGTTTCATCCGTGTTACTCAATTTGAGCATTTTGTTTGTCATGTTATATGTTTGAGATTCATTTATATTCAAAATATAAAGACCATTATTAACATCTGTTGTACATATCAAAAGATCATATTTATATACAAAACACACAGTGTTCCGGAATATAAAGGTATTCCCGTATCGGGTTAAACTAGATACATAGATGATATTCCTAGTCAAACTAGGTACAAAATAACAGTCTCCTAAGTTAAGTACATGCCCCGATGACAGATTCAAAACATAGGTGCCAACAGCCAAAACAGCGACTCTTGTCCCATTTCTGACTCGGAGGTCGATCTCTCCTGAAGCCAGTCTCCTACTAATCTGCAGATCCTGCATATCAGTACATATGTGAGTACCACATTCAGAATCAAAAATCCAATTTTTAAAACTAGTAGTGGATATGTTTATTTCAATAATAAACATATCTGAAGCCGGAGCCTAGCCCGCCTTCACTTCCTTCATGTGTGCCTTGTACTCACGGCAGTCACGCTTCTAGTGACCCTGTTTGCCACAATGTAGGCAAACATCTTGGGATATGCCATTCGTCTTCCTAGAAGACTTTGATGATTTGCCCTTGCCCTTCATTTTCTTCTAATTCACACCTCCAGAAGCCTTCGGCCAAGCATTGGCCTTCTGAGATGTCGAAGTAAGATGCGCCTCGCGCTTCTTGCCATTCAGAAGCTCTGGCTCTGCCTCCTTGAGCATAGCCATCAAATCTACAAGAGTCTTCTCTTGGTTCATCATGTTGTAGTTCATGGTGAACCCGCCCCAGCAATCGGACAAAGACTGTAAGATCAAATCTATAGAAGTCTCGGCCTCAAAGGTTATGCCCAACTGACCTAGCTGTTCGATGTCAGCAATCATCTACAACACATAGTGCTCGATAGATGTACCCTCTGACATACGCGAGCGAAAAAGCTTCTTTTACAATCCGTACTTTTGAGATATAAGGTTAGATCTGTGAAGGTCCTTCAATTTCAACATCATATTGTAAGAATCCAATCCTTTGTTCAGACGACGAAATTGAGGAGTCATTGCAGCAAGCATGACGGACTGAGTAGTAAAGTTATCATCACGGTGAGTCTTCCAAAGATCACGCTCTACTATTTGCTCAGGTCCGGGCTCAGGCCCGAGAGGTCTCTGTTGGATAATATGACCCATAGCGTCACTATTTGTACAGATCATAGTGTTGTTGTACAAATTAACTATGTGACAAGGAAATTGCACTCTCATCGTTTGTGATTAGATCACCATAGATATATAAATGAAGAGAGGTCCATATGATTAGTTCCTGGATTGAGAATGATATGAGACAGTATCAGTCCACGAAGGATTAATCATTAAATATCCCTAGCCGGAGTATTATCGAGACATGACATCGATAATGCGGAATAAGTAATATTGCACTTGTGCGCGTTGTGAGGGCACAACGGCATAGTTCTCATATATTTAAGTATTGGATACTTATGCAAGTGCTATAGGAGGTTGTGTTTCACCGATGGTACGGGAAACAGCTTCGCTCTGGAAAGACCCCTCGGAATCCCATTGGTATTATGACTATGTGTCTATGGGAGTCCGACATCAGGGTAGGTGTATTTGGTCTTAACCTGAGACTTGCACCGCTAATGCTTACGACAATCAATATACTTTAGTTGAGGTCGTCTAGGACTCTAACCGGTTCTGTGTACGCCAATGCTGGGTATATTGAGATCGTAGGTGATGTCAAGACGGAAGTATCACTCCAGTCATAGTGGAGATGATGTCACGCAGGATACGGTATTAGTGCTCTTAAGTGTTGCGCAACCATCGGATATTATGACTAGGTCATGCATATCCGATTATAGAGACTAGTTACCAGACATCCGACATGTGCTTCGGACGGGGCATACACTTATCCAGCCCCAGCCCTAGCACGTGACTATCCGATACTGGGCCGATATACACAATACTTAGTAGACTACGCCTGGTATAGATCTTAAATATTCTTATAAGAATATGTCCGGAGAATTGGGAAGACTTGGTGCTTTGCTAGGAGTCGACCTTGTCTCGTAAATCGGTAGAACGTAGTACTTGGTACGTACGTGATTCGGATACTCCGACGACCGTATTTACTGCCAAATATCCGGGGATCTCATGGGTCGCTTCCCGATAATCCACCGATGACGCATAACTCGCACTCTTAAATAATCTGGGATTATATAGTAGAGAGAGAAAATTAATCTAGGATTAATTACGAAGATATTTTATCTAGGATAAAATATCGTCTAGAGAGAGATAATGATTAATTTGGAATTAATCGGTAAATTAATATATTCGATATATTAAATGAAATTAGATTTCGACGCGGAATTAAAATTAGATTTTAATTCGGGGGAACAAATTAATTTAGAATTAATTCGTTAACGACGTGAATAGTGAATTCGCTAGGCGTAATCATTTAATTACGACGCGACGGAAAAATCGCTAATTGGGAATTAGCGAACCCGAGCCCGAGTGTGATTGCGAGCGCATTCGTATTTCGAATTCGAGTGCGGTAACGCAAGTCATATCAAGCGTCAAATCATTCGTCACATCAAGCGTCAAATCAAATGTCACTTTGAGTGATGTGATTGATTGATGTGATTGATTGATTGAAAGACTTACATCACTTTATTAAAGTGACAATGAATAGTTGATGTGTGTGGTTGAAATAGTGAAAGTTGGTGGGAGTATTTACCATTTTATTTATTTGATTTATTATTTGGTAAATGCTTTATATATTTTATGGAAAAATATATAAACCTTTTTTGGAAAAGGTTTTACCACACAATTACACAACCAATACACAACATTCTTCTCTCTCATTTCTCTCCTTCAAACTCACGCCCAAATGGGCAGTAAGCTCACTTGTTTGAAGCCAAAATGGCGTGAGCAATGGGGAAGCAATAGTGAGTTTTTGTGGCAAAAACTCAAGTGCTAGCACACTTACGAGACTTGCGAAGGTGGTAGGGAGGTTCACCCATGAGTCGGGATTCGTTTGACGCAATCTTGGAGCTCATTTTCGCAGCTCAAAATTCTGATTTGGAGGGCAGTGAACTGCAGTGATTGGCGCCACTTTGAGAGCCCAAAACTTGTTTTGTTTGTTGCCGATTCGTCTCCGATCGATGTGAGTATTCCGCTACCTCCTTTGATGTATTCACACATGATTTCATGTCTTGTTTGATCTTGGGACCTAGAAATAAACCTAACAATGGCATCAAGAGCTATAGGTTCAAGCATGAAATTGTAGGGCTAAAATTGAGTATTTTGTATTTGAGCATGATTTAATGAAATTGGATGATTGAGCATGCTTAGTATATGTTATATTGAAGATTGATTTGATCAATTTCAACAAAATGTGATTGGATCAATTTTGCCCAAATTTGTGATGTTGGCCGAATGTAATATGAATTTTGGATTCTTGGAATTTTTTGATTTTGATTCATTGGATGAGTTAGAATCATGTAGGATGATGTTAATTTGAAACTAATTGGATTGGATTTTGGATTGAACATAAAATCCCCAAAAATTCTCATGTTGGCCGAATTGGATTATGCCCTTGAATGTCTTGGTATTTTGATTTTAGAACATTGGATGTATTGGAAATCATTTAGGATGTTGATTTAATGTCGATTGTGGGTTTGATTGGATTGAAACCAAATCGGACACAAAATCCCTCATTTGGCCGAGAGCTTTAAAGCATGTAATGGGTTTGATTTTTTCATTTATGTGTTGGACATGTGATGATGATAATGAACATGATTAATTGGACTAATTTGGTGTTTTAAGAAATATTGATTTGGGTGATTAATCATGTAATGCACTTTAGGTAATTAAATTGCGAAATTGGATTTGTGTAATTTAATGAATTAGGCCTTTAAATTGGATTTGGGCTTATTATGTTGTAAATGGGCTTATTGGGCTTTGTTGTATAAAGTTGGATTTGGGCAAATTGGATTGGATCCAATTGGGCCCAAAGCTACTTCCGTTAAGCCCAAATGCGACTTAATGAACCTTTAAAGTTTAATTGGGCCTAATGGACCTAAATTGATTTATGGGCTTATGGGGTAAATCCCGGATTGGATTTTGGTTATTCGGTTTGACCCGAGTTGACCAAAAGTCCACGCCTTAAGAAATCAATTAAAAGTCCATTGGACTTTAATTGAATTGACGTTGGACGTTAATCGGTCTTTGAGACGCGTTACGATTAAATTTGGAATTTAAATCGTAAAAGGTTTATTAATAAAGTGTAATGTTTAATTTGGAATTGAATAGTGAATTAGTATTAAATACATGTTAAATTTGATTTAATGATGTAGTTTAATTTAATTCATGAATTCGTACTTTGAGTACTTATTCGCAAAAACGAGTTTGACTCAAAATCAAATCGTTGTTTGAACATTGGATGATCACATGATTATCAGATTAATTAATTTGATTAGATTGATTGATAGCATGCTTATGTGTGAATATATGGTTGTGATGAATGAATAATGTATATCGGATGGATATTAGTCGGGTGGGGCAATTTTGGAAATTGTTGTAATAAATTCGATTTATTAAATTGGACCTGCGTGTCCAGCCTTATCACCTCTATTCTCTTTGTATTCTCTTCTCACCTATTCCCCTCAATGTAAATGAGGTTTCTTTAGAAGTGTAGTGTAACGGGTAGAAGTAGTACAAGTGCTAGCTTGAGTGAGAAAGGGAGAGATTTGATCTAGATCAATGATCAATGTAATAGCATATCATTATTTATTATTATTATTATTTATTTTCATACTCGCTTTATTATGTATTTAGAATGCATGTTTAAGGGTGTATGATGATGAACCTTAACAAAGATAATGAAATTGGTAGCCAATTTGCACGCGAAAAGCCCTCATCAAATATCATGCGTCTTTTCCTTCCATTGAGTGATTCTTGCTCAAGATCCTAGATTGGCATGGGTTGTTGGCCAAAGTCAAGCCCTTGTCCGTCGAAGATGTGTTTAAATCACGAGGCTTTGTTCCATATTGGTGTCTTGTCCAAGTTGTGGTTTGTTGGCCAAAGTCAAGACCACTTCTTGTCCAACGACATTGATTACGAAGCTTCCATGGTCAATGGGTCCACGCTTGACTGGGATCACTAGGTTTGTTGTGCCAAAGCCAAGGCCTAGTTGATTCAGAGGAAATAGGTTAGGGTATATATTGGATATATAGGCATATATATGATATATGTTTAGGACTTGGATGTCCACCTACTGGATCTAGGAATTGGATTGGATCCAATTGATCTTAGAGATCTACCTAGTTAATTATCATACAATTTGTTGGCCAAGTCAAGATTGTGTGATATTTAACGGGATCCTAGCCCACTAGGAAACACGGTTTCCGAGTACTCGACAGAGGGTTAGAGGCTCGACGAAAAATAGTGGGAGGCAAGAATTGAATTTGCAATATTCGTTCAATTACTCGCCATACGCGCTCATTCAAATTATTTCGTCGTAATATTAAATGTTAGTTGGACTAATATTTAAATTATTGTTTTAATAAACAGTTGGACTGTATTATACTTGATTATATATAATTGGATTATATTAATCAATATATTGAATTAATTAATTAATTTCAGTTTACAGTTGATTTTATAATTGGATTATAGTAATCAATGTAATTGAGGTTAATTAATTTGGATTATATTTGATTATATAGTTGGACTATTATAATCATTATAATATATATAGTACCACTAATCGTTGATTAAATAGTTGGACTATTGTAATCAGATAAAATTGAAAAGTTGGATATTTAAAATATAATCTGGGATTAAAATATTTTAAATGATTTAATTTTCAAATTGGGAATAAATAATAGGTACTTTATTTGATAAAATAACTTATTATACCTTACGCCCAAAATTAAGCAAAATAAGTATAGCATAAAATCTTTGGAAGATTTATGTGATGATGACTTTAATGCTTAATTTAATATACTTGTCATAAATCTAATTTTAGATTTAAGAAGTATTAAAATTGCAATTTATAATTCTTGGAGAATTAATTGACTATTCTAGAGGAGATAAAGTCAAAGTTTGCAATTGGGCATGTAGCACGAGGTGCACATCGTTTCGATATTCTAAAAACCCAAGGCTTGGCCTAAGGTTCCTAAAATATTGAAAAGGATAATTGACATATATCAAAGTGACTACCATTTGGATATGGCAGACACGAATGAATTAAAGAAAGGGCAAGGCTCTGACTTTAAAAATGTTTGTCAAAGTTATGTTCACAACTAGTATTGAAATTAGATTTTAAATACTTAGTGTGGTACATAAAATATATGTATTGATGTTCAGAATCTGCTTTGAGCAGGATACTGACTTCAAGCTGAGATTGCTCTGCGAATCGGAAACGGGACGAAAGTCGCTGTTTCGACCGTAGATACCTAAGTTTAGGAACTACCCTTGGGTGTGTACTTAAATTAGGATCTGTTATAATGTAACTAGTTTGACTAGAGATTATCTCTATATCAGTGTTTAATCCATTGTGGATAAACCTTTATATTCTAGAACACTAAGTGTTTCATTATATAAAGATGATACTGAGATAAACACATTAGATGTGAATAACAGAATTTATATTTTGAATATAATTAAAATCTCAAAACATATAAAATGACAAATAAATAGCTCAAATTGATTTGATCAAGTAGAGACTTATTTGTGGCATTGTTGTATAGGACAGAATTAAACAAGACTCGTATATCCGCACTTTTGAAGAGTGGGTACTAGGACTGATTTGACTATTTAAATAAAGTCTACGAATATAGTTTGTTAGGTAAAGTACCTAAAACACTGTTTACTTGGTAATAGTGTAAGTGCCACCGATCTGTTAGCCCTATTCATAGTGAAGTTAGTGGGCCCATATCTAGCTAGGCTAGATGTGAACATGAATATTTCGTGACCTTAACGGATGTGGCATCACGTTATAGTTATATGTTTCTTTTGAAGAACACAGATCAGAACTATTAGAGTTTCGACACGAAGTAGATAAACAGATCGACTATAGTATTATGCCGTCACGGTAAGACCGTAATGGAAAATACTTAAGCAGTAAGTTTCAAATATACATGAAAGAGTACAATTTTTCAGATGAGGACTCCTCCCGAGACATGTCAGTTTGACGATGTGTCCAAACTAAAAACTGAATTTTGTTGGACATGATAAGGTTTATCACGAGTCGCTCTGAGCTATCATTTCCTTCAAAAAGGATATGTATTAACAGTGCAAAACTTATTTAGAATAAGGTTCCATATAAATCTGTTTGACAGATATCATATAGGATATGAACAGGAAAGAAACAGGGTTTCTCATTCCTAATAATTTGGATATGCTGGGCATAATGTTTGGATGATACCAAATTAGAACCCAAATTGGATAAGTGCCATATATAGGTTATCCTAATGGAAACCAAAGTATAGTGCTTATAAATCTCACATGAGAACAATATGATTGTTGCTCACCATGCGGTTTTCCTGAGAGGAATACCGATATGCAGTGGTAAGTGGGAGGACAGTAAAACTCGATGAAAATCGGGGTATTACTGTTCAAGGCACGAAGTACATAATGGAACATAAATAGTTCATCAAGGATGAAACTAAACCATTAATCTTCAAATACACAAGAACCGCGTAGATCGGAGAGAATCAGAAAACAACCTAGGGTATGGGTTTCTGATGTAACCCCTTAAAGATGTAAATCTTATTGAGGAATACCAACCGACTACGTACGAGGAAATGATACAAGGTATCAACTCCCTTTCATGGCAAAGTGCATGAGTCCGAATAGATTCCATGTATAACAACTATGTTTGGATACTAGTTGTTGTACCACAAGGCATTGTGCCTATTGGTACCGTAACGTCTTCAAGGAAGACATATATGGATGGCAACATACCAACGTACAAAGCTAGGCTTGTGACTGAAAGGTATCGTTATCAACATTGTGTTAATAATGGTTCAACCTTTTACCTGTTGCCATGCAAATCCATTTTGAAGATGCTTGTAGATAACTGCATATTTCATTTATGAAATGTGTCAGTTGTAGATCAAAATCGCTTTCCTGAAAAGGAAACCTCTTGGAGGATTCTTACAACATCCTGACGATTTTGTATAACCGACAAACAAGGTTTGCGGGTTATTCGATCAATGTTTGGATTGAAGCAAGCATAAGGTTCTTGGAACTGACGTTTTGATGTAATCATAATGGTTTATGATTTAATTCAAAACGAAATGATTCTTGTGTATATAAGGAGGTTAGTGGGAGCGCACTGACAGTGAAATTCCCAATAAAGCAATTGGTGAAAGCTTGGCTTTCATAGATATTCTTTCATAGAAATTCTCCGTAGAATTCTTGGGAGTAACAACCTTTATTCAAGGAATAAAGATCTACTGGGCTAGATTTGGAGTTGTTAACACTCTCTGAGAAATTGTACATTGAATAATGTACGTAACCTGATGTCTCATACGCTTTGAGCATATGGAGTCACAATCAGGACAATCCAAGTGATAGTCACTGGATTGAAGTTAAGAACATCTATTAGTATCTTAGAGAACTAAAGATGCTGTCTTAAATTATGGAGTAGGAGAACTTGAAGTGACTAGGATCACTGCTGCAAGTTTCCAAACCGGTAAATACTGCGGTACTATAAAGTTTGAATAACGGGACAGTGAGCTGGAAATATTCCGAGCAAGATAACTGTTGCCGAATAAACAACAAATTCGGATTATTGCTGCAGCTGAGGCAGCAATAGAAGCCATTTGGATCGATAATAAATCTAATTAGATTAGATATAGTTCTGTTAGCGGCTGAGCTAGGCGTCAGCACAGGCTAAAGAATTAATGGTCTCATCGACGATCCAGATATATACTTCGATATTCATTTGATTCGTTCGGATCATACATCATGGCGATGTGATGATCGTGTAAATCGCGTCAGACGATAATCATGCAAATCCGCTGACGAAAATCTTTTCTCAGCAATTTGAGCGAACCGTACATAGTTCGGGGTGTTAGACACTCGAGTGACTGGCTATGTGCCAAGTGGGAGATTGTTGGATAATATGACCCATAGCGTCACTATTTGTACAGATCATGGTGTTGTTGTACAAATTAACTATGTGACAAGGAAATTGCACTCTCATCGTTTGTGATTAGATCACCATAGATATATAAATGAAGAGAGGTCCATATGATTAGTTCCTGGATTGAGAATGATATGAGACAGTATCAGTCCACGAAGGATTAATCATTAAATATCCCTAGCCGGAGTATTATCGAGACAGGACATCGATAATGCGGAATAGGCTAGTATTCCACTTGTGCGCGTTGTGAGGGCACAACAGCATAGTTCTCATATATTTAAGTATTGGATACTTATGCAAGTGCTATAGGAGGTTGTGTTTCACCGATGGTACGGGAAACAGTTTCGCTCTGGAAAGAACCCTCGGAATCCCATTGGTATTATGACTATGTGTCTATGGGAGTCCGACATCAGGGTAGGTGTATTTGGTCTTAACCTGAGACTTGCACCGCTAATGCTTACGACAATCAATATACTTTAGTTGAGGTCGTCTAGGACTCTAACCGGTTCTGTGTACGCCAATGCTGGGTATATTGAGAATCGTAGTGTGATGTCAAGACGGAAGTATCACTCCAGTCATAGTGGAGATGATGTCACGCAGGATACGGTATTAGTGCTCTTAAGTGTTGCGCAACCATCGGGATATTATGACTAGGTCATGCATATCCGATTATAGAGACTAGTTACCAGACATCCGACATGTGCTTCGGACGGGGCATACACTTATCCAGCCCCAGCCCTAGCACGTGACTATCCGATACTGGGCCGATATACACAATACTTAGTAGACTACGCCTGATATAGATCTTAAATATTCTTATAAGAATATGTCCGGAGAATTGGGAAGACTTGGTGCTTTGCTAGGAGTCGACCTTGTCTCGTAAATCGGTAGAACGTAGTACTTGGTACGTACGTGATTCGGATACTCCGACGACCGTATTTACTGCCAACATATCCGGGGATCTCATGGGTCGCTTCCCGATAATCCACCGATGACGCATAACTCGCACTCTTAAATAATCTGGGATTATATAGTAGAGAGAGAAAATTAATCTAGGATTAATTACGAAGATATTTTATCTAGGATAAAATATCGTCTAGAGAGAGATAATGATTAATTTGGAATTAATCGGTAAATTAATATATTCGATATATTAAATGAAATTAGATTTCGACGCGGAATTAAAATTAGATTTTAATTCGGGGAACGAATTAATTAGAATTAATTCGTTAACGACGTGAATAGTGAATTCGCTAGGCGTAATCATTTAATTACGACGCGACGGAAAAATCGCTAATTGGGAATTAGCGAACCCGAGCCCGAGTGTGATTGCGAGCGCATTCGTATTTCGAATTCGAGTGCGGCAACGCAAGTCATATCAAGCGTCAAATCATTCGTCACATCAAGCGTCAAATCAAATGTCACTTTGAGTGATGTGATTGATTGATGTGATTGATTGATTGAAAGACTTACATCACTTTATTAAAGTGACAATGAATAGTTGATGTGGTGTGGTTGAAATAGTGAAAGTTGGTGGGAGTATTTACCATTTTATTTATTTGATTTATTATTTGGTAAATGCTTTTATTTTTATGGAAAATATATAAACCTTTTTGGAAAAGGTTTTACCACACAATTACACAACCATACACAACATTCTTCTCTCTCATTTCTCTCCTTCAAACTCACGCCCAAATGGGCAGTAAGCTCACTGTTTTTGAAGCCAAAATGGCGTGAGCAATGGGGAAGCAAGAGTGAGTTTTTGTTGCAAAAACTCAAGTGCTAGCACACTTACGAGACTTGCGAAGGTGGTAGGGAGGTTCACCCATGAGTCGGGATTCGTTTGACGCAATCTTGGAGCTCATTTTCGCAGCTCAAAATTCTGATTTGGAGGGCAGTGAACTGCAGTGATTGGCGCCACTTTGAGAGCCCAAAACTTGTTTTGTTTGTTGCCGATTCGTCTCAACCGATCGATGGGAGTATTCCGCTACCTCCTTTGATGTATTCACACATGATTTCATGTCTTGTTTGATCTTGGGACCTAGATAATAAACCTAACAGTCTCTCTATCGAATAGGGTAACTTCTCAGCTCCCAGGACTATCCCGAGGTTCATCTCCCAATCTGGAAAATTGGAGTCGTTAAAGACATTATCACCCATGATGATGTCCAACTATATAACCAACTACAAGTGGAGTAATGTCTTGTACAGTCTAACTGTTCAAAGAAAGCAATGAAACAATATTAGTCCAACTAATATATTTATAACGACGATAAATAAAATAAAAGAACGCGTATCAGCAAGTATTAAACGAAATTATAAATTTAATACTGGCCTCCCACTATTTTTCGGCGAGCCTCTAACCCTCTGTTGAGTACTCGGGAAACCCAGTTTCCTAGTGGGCTAGGATCCCGTTAAATAACACACAACCTTGACTTTGGCCAACAAGCGGTATGAAACTTAACTAGGTAGATCTCTAAGATCAATTGGATCCCATCTAATTCCTAGATCCGGTAGGTGGACCTCCAAGTCCAAGATATATATCCAATATATATTTCCTAACCTTTTCCTCTGAATCAACTAAGCCTTGGCTTTGGCTCAACAAGCTTAATGATTCCAGTTAAACGCGACCCATTGATAGTGGGAAAGCTTCGTAATCCACGTCGATGAACAGAAATGACCTTGACTTTGGCCAACAAGTCACAACTGCCAAGACATGCGATATATAACAAAGCCTTCATGGTTCAAACACATCCGCAATGGACAATGATCTTGACTTTGGCCAACAAATCAAAGCCAATCTTGGATCTTGAGAAAAAACCACTCAATGGAAGGAAAACGCTTAATATTGTAGTGAGGGTTTTTCGCGTAAATTGGGAACCAAATTATTATCTTTGATTAGGTCTCATCATACACCCTTAAACATGCATTCTAAAAGCATAATAAGGCACGATAAAATTTAATAATGATATGCGGATGGATATATAATACAATTTATTCTTAGAACAAATCTCTCTATTGTCTCTCTCCCGCTAGCACATTACATACTTCTACCCAATTATATAATACATAAAGAAACCTCATTTTCATTGAGGGGAATTGGTGAGAAGAGAAATACAAAGAGATAAGGAGGTGAAAGGCTAGACACGCAGGTCCAATTTAAATAAATTCCAAATTTACAACAATTTCTAAAATTACCCCCACCCAACTAATATCCATCCGATATACATTATTCATACAAATACATCCAAGTATTCACACAAAGCATGCTGTCAATCAATCTAATCCAATTAATTAATCTTTGATTAATGACCATCCAATGTTCATACAACGATTTGATTTGCGCGAGTCCAACTCGTTTAAGAATAAATACTCAAAGTAAGTATTCTTTGAATTATATCGAACTACAATTTTAAATCCAATCTAAATTTTATCCAATACTAATTCATATTTAATTCCAAATTAAATAATTACACTTTTAATAGTGCTTTTTAGACTTGGATTCCAAATCCAATCCACTTGGGTCTTAAAGGCCCAAATAGCATCCAATGCCATTTCAATTAAAGTCCAATGGGCTTTCAATTAATTCTTTAGGCATGGGCTTTGGCCATAATGGATCAAACCCAAAATGCCAAGACCCGATTAGGAATCACCCTATGCCAAAAATCAATTTAGGCCCAATTAAATTATTAAAGGCCCAAAAGTCATATTTGGAATTTAAGGAAATGGTTTTAGGCCCAATTGGATCCAACCCAATTGTCCAAAACCAAACTTGGCCCAACCAAGCCCATTAGCCCAAATATAACAAATTAGCCCAATCCAATTTTAAAGACTAATTTATATTAACACAATATTCCAAATATCACATTAATTTCAATTAAAGTGTAATTAACACAATTAATCTATTAATCTAATATTTCCAAAACATTAATTAATCAAATTAATCATGCTTAATATTTCAATTCATGTCCAACACAAATTGAAGCAAAATCAATTCTTCCAACATGCTCACACTCACGACAACCACATGAAATTAACATCCAATTTTGATTTCAATCCAATTAAATCAACAATTAACATTCAATTTCATGCCATTTAACACATCCAATTTTCAAATTCAAAAAATCACCATGAGCTTTTTTTGGGTACCATTCGGCCATGTTAAAGGAATTGGGGATTTTTGATCCAATCAATTTTTTACAAATCCAATGATGCACAAATCCGGTTCATCATCATATTAACACAACCAAACAATCAATTTAGACATTTACAAGCTCCAAGCAAAATCCCCAAATTAAAGTTAAGAACTCTAAAATTCAAATCATGCTTAGATTGACTCTTGATACCATTGTTAGTGTCCTACACATGCCCAAGGTCTCTAAATCATGATTTGTGTGTGAATAAATCAAGTAAGTTGCGAAAAATACTTACAATGAACGGATGAGAAATTCAAAACTTTCTTTTTATGTAGGAAGCTCCAAGCTTTGAAAATGAATTCCAAACTCAAGGGTGAGTTTCCCTATCACCTTAGTTTAACTCCCATAGCTTGCTTGAAATTTTGCAACAAAATTTCCAAGGAGAGAAGAGAGGCTCTCGGCTTTGGCAAAGAGAAAGAGAGAGAGAGTGTTTTGTGTTGACTTGTTTCAAAAACAAAAGCAAGTATTATGTTTTCCAAAAACTAAACTTGTTAAAGAAGCTTTGGTTGTGTGAAAAGTTACATTAAATGAGCTCAACCACTTCCATCAACTTTGTGACAAGTTGATGTAAGTAAAGTGGGTCCCACCACTTTAAATTCAAAATTTGAGTTGGCTTACTCAACACACAACTAAGCTTTGGGCACAGGTTCGTTTATCCGACTAAACGAATTTTCCGTCGCTAAATAATTAAAACCAATTTAATTAAATAGTTATGCCTCCAAAAATTATTACGGAAGTCGCTTACGAATTAATTCGTTCGCTTGAATTAAAATCCCATTTTAATTCCTTATTGAAATCCAATTTCAATTAATATATCCGATATATTATTTTAGACCAAATAAATAAATTAAATAGAAAAATCCAATTTAACTATTAAATTTATTTTACCAATTAATTCCAAATTAATCGCGTTTTCTCTTCTGTACGAATTTAATCCCAGATTAATTCTTGCCGTAATTAATCCCAGATTAATTTTCTCTCTCATAATTAATCCTAGATTAATTATGTTCGAGTCAAATGTCATTGGTGAATCTTTGGGAAGTGACCCAAGAGATTCCTGGATATGTTGGCAGTAAATACGGTTGTCAGACTATCCAACATGTGCGTACCCCATACCACGTTCTCACAGATTTACAAGACATGGTTGGCTTCTAGCAAAACACCGTGCCTACCCAATTCTCCAGAAATATTCAACGAGTAATATATAATCAGTATCAGACGTAGTATACAATGTATTGCGTAATACAATCCAGTATCAGATTTCACATGCTAGACCTAGGGCTGGAATTGTGTCTGCCTCGTACGAAGCATATATCGGATCACTAGCAACTAGTCTCTGTAATCGGATAATCATGACCTAGTCATACTATCCCGATAGCTACAACATTTAAGAGTACTAGTTCTGTATCCTGCGTGATAATCATCTCCATATGACTGAAGTGATACTTCCATATTGACATCTCACCCAATACACTATGATTCTCAGTAAACCCAAAAGAGGTGTACATAGAACCTGTTAAAGCTCCGGACGGCCAAAACCAAAGCGTACTGATTGTCGCAAGTATTAGCGATGTAAGTCTCAGGTTAAGACCACATACACCTACCCTTATTCGGATTCCCATAGACGCATAGCCATACTACCAATGGGACTCCGATGGGTCTATCTAGAGCGAATCTGTTCCCGGTCCAACGGCTAACAGAACCTCTTATCACACTTGCATAAGTATCCAATAATTAAATATATGAGAATTATGCCGTTAAGCTTCCATAACGCGCATAAGTGTAATACTAGTCTATTCCGCATTATCGATGTCCAGTCTCGATAATACTACGACTAGGGATATTTAATGATCAAACCTTTCGTGGATTAATACTGTCTCATATCTTATTAATCTGGTACTAATCATATGGACTTTTATCATTTATATATATCCAAGTAATCCAATTACAAAATGATAAAATAGCAATTTCCTTTGTCACATAGTTAATTTGTACAAAAACAAAATGTCTTTTACAAATAGTGATGTTATGGGTCATAATTATCTAACAATCTCCCACTTGGCTCATAGCTAATCACTCAAGTATCTAACACCTGAACTATGTACATGTCGCTCAAACTTTTGCTGAGAAATAGCTTTCGTTAGCGGATCTGTAATGTAGGACAACCCCTTTAAATGTTTAAGACTTGGATTTCTACCAAACCATATCTGATAGGGGGTCGTAGAAACAGCTTTCGATGGAACCCTATTAAGTATGTAGGTAGCAGTTTGTAAAGCGTAACCCCAAAGGTAGTAAGGAAGATCCGTATAGCTCATCATTGTTCGTACCATATCCAATAAAGTACGATTTCTACGCTCAGACACTCCATTGTGTTGAGGTGTTCCTAGTGGGCTATATTGGGCGAGAATTCCATTCTCCTTTAAATAATTTCTGAATTCTTCACTCATGTCTTCACTGCCTCGATCTGATCTAAGGCATTTGATGAATTTACTAGTTTGTTTTTCTACTTCATTTCGGAATATTTTGAACTTGTCAAATGTTTCCGACTTATGTTTCATCAGATAGACATATCCATATTTAGACTTGTCATCTGTGAAAGTCACAAAGTATGTCGAACCATCATGAGCGGCATGATTTAATGGACCATACACATCACTGTGTATTAGTTCCAGTAAATCTCAAGCACGGTGTCCAACACCTTGAAATGGGGCCTTTGTCATCTTTCCTTGGATACATGACTCACAAATCGGATAAGGATCTAAGGTAAGATTTTCAATCAAACCATCATTTACCAATTTGGATAGACGTCTAACACCTATGTGGCATAAAATCTAATATGCCATAATTCAATATTTTTTAATTCAGACTTCCTACTTGTATTTTTCTCTATATTAAAGACATCTCTGTATGTTTCCAAAACATAGTGACCGTTTGATAAAGAACATTCACATTTCAATAAATTATCTTTATCATACAAACATAAAGTTTCATCCTTAATATTTATTTTATATCCCTCTTTATCTAATATTGGCAGTGATATTATTTGGCTGATAAGTGAGGGAACATAATAACAATCATGAAAATCTAATTTACATCCATTTGGGAGATCTGGAACAACTGTTTCTATGGCCTTGACATCCAATGTCTCGCCATTGCCAACTCTAAGCTGGATCTCCCCTTTATTCAGCCTTCTTTTAACCCTCATTTACTGCAGGGAATTGCAAATATGAGTAGGACTTCCAGTGTCTAACACCCATCCACTATTTGCATATAAGGCTAATGAGATATCAATAATTGGAAAAATACAAAGTGTACCTGAGGGTCATGCTTTAAGCTCTGGACAGTCTTTCTTCCAGTGTCCAGACTTCTTGCATTGTAGACATTGATCACGAGCTACTTTCGGTTTTGCGCCTTTGCACTTCTTGGAGTTTTTCTTTGATATGACGATATCAGATTAAGACGTGTTCTAGGTGTATAATTGTCAATGTGCATTAATGTGCTTCGTATGTACACCCTCACACTAATGACGATATTGGGTGACTACGTTAACTCATCACGCTAAATCTAATGTTTTACCGGAGCGACCTAAGTTCCGAACACTTATACCCTCACACTAATGACGATATTGGATATAAGTAGTAAGAACCCATTCACTCCGTATTGACAAGACGGACCATCGAATAATGCTCCAACATTATTAATACTATTACTTAAAAGTAATCACCTAATCATGAGAGATTTATGACAATCAAGTCATTAATTTAATTAGGTCAAAGTTTTAATTTAAAACATGCAATACATATCCAATATGTCTTATGCATAATTAAATTAAAATTGATATGACATAGATTCAAAATATGTGTTGTGTGGTTAAGTCTTTGCTACTGATACCATTCTGTTGGGGCAGTTGTGGAACCCCTAGGGTCGAATCGGTGCCCCGGGCAGCGGAAATAGGTCTAACCCATTGATATCAAGTATGTGTGTAATTTTATTTGTTTTCATTGTTTGCACTTTGCAAAATGCACAGCTCTCTGGAAAATTTCCAGAGAGCTGATGCTATTAGGGTCTATTACCTTAATAGTTTTCGGTCTTTCCTAAACACTTCAAAAATACCCAAAATTAATTTTTAATTTAAAAACCAACATTAACACATGTTATAGAATAAAAAAACAAGTTTTTCAAAATATCAAATATTTTTTCCAAAAACATAAATTTATTCTAAATACGCACTTGCGTAAATTTTGAATCCAATACACAAATCATTTTAGAATCCTAATTAGAAATGTCTCATGAACAATTCTAGTCCACCTAAAGGTGGTCAAGTGAATCTAGAATGGTAGCCATGCTCTAAGCTTTAATTTAGAGTTCCAAACTCTTATTAATTGTTCCATGTCCAACATGAATATCTTTGACCTAATTACAAACATGTTGTGTTTATACTTCTAAAGTATCCTAACACAATTGATTAGCCTTATTCAACATTAAACTATGTGATCATGCATCTAATGCACAGATAAACATAACTTAGGAGAAGATCAAACATTACCTAGTAAGCTTGATGCATGATCCAATCTACCCCTCCTTGTTGAAATTGTTGGAGAACCTCTAAGGTGTGCAAGCTTGACTTCAAGATCCAATCTTATTTCCAATGCTTCCAAGCTTCACTTCAAGATACAATCTTGATTTCTCCTAGATGAATGTTGTAGAGATCTCACAAGCTTCTCTAAACACTTCTCTAACTTAGGCTAATCTCTCAAGAATTTGCTTATACTAGTATTTGAACTTGTAATTAAAACCTTCCTAAAGCTTGCTATTTATAGCAAAACTTAGGCAATTTTTAATTAATAAAAGTTGTAATCAACTTTTAAGTAGGCTTAATCCAATTTGTCCAAATATGTATAATTAGATGTGACTAATCTCCATTGTCTCCCACTTTAATTTAATCCAATTAAATCAAGCCAAGGATTAGGAAATGGATAGTTAAATGTTTGCCACCTTGATTTAATCCAATTAAATCAAGCCAAAACCACCTATTGTTACATACTTACAATTACCATAATATCCTCAAATGGTAGAGATAATTATGATTTTACAATTAAGCCCTTGTGTAATTATTGAATTATTCCAATTAATCCAATTAGGTCAAAGTAAATAATCAATGTTATCCAATAACACTTGATTATCTTAATTCATAATTATAATATCGAATATTATATTTTATCAAAATTAATCGGCTACCCAAGTGCTTAACGAGTACACTTCATATTGAGACTCTCTAAGTACAGACATGTTCGTCATATAAGCCTAGCTAATATGTACATAATTCGGCCACCTCCGAATTCGCGAAGAACACGAACGACCTTTCTGAACTATACAAGTCGAGGTCATCGCATATGTTTAACAATTCATCCATCGTAGTCCATCTGAGTTGTGCTTAGGAAACATAGAATATACCGTCAAGTTTCCGAGATGCACATCTTATGTCGACATGTCCATGATTCTTTACAACTGATGCGATCCACCCTAGGTGATCGGCTTTGGCCAAAGTCTTTAAAAATCATGACTTTACTCACATGGATACCTAAACCCCTTATAGTACACATACGGGCCGACAAATCCTATCTTGCTTCGCACTTGATTACTGAGTGCATCGGTCCACACCCAACGAACATCTAGAGGCCAGACCATGAAAAGTTTCTAACATACATGGCATCTAAGTGTGGAGGATCTCACACAAAATCAATGATATCCTATAGTCAAAGGATTATATATGCTACTCGACTCTTGGAGATTCCTATTGACGGTGGTGTGTACTTCCAACTATTAAGAATCACCTGTGAGTCATTCAGTATTCGCTCCAATAAATACCCACATGTCTGTATGAGTTTCCAAAACTCATGGTACATCGCGTTAAACCATTGGAACTCTAATTCCAATATACGACATGTGCTAGTCTTCTAGGTTATAGGAATTCGACCGTATTCCAAAACCAACGACTAAGAATATTTACTTTAAGAATAATTTACACCTAATGTCAAAACTATTCTAAGGTCGATGTCATTCTTGGCATATCTATACATCAATCTAATACGCATAATAATAATACCATTATTAAGTATGAAATGGAAAATGTAGTTATTTTATTAATAAATAATAAAATGTACAATTCAGATTGGCACTCCAAGCACCAACTCCATCATATATATGTATATGGACTTTCTCCTTATGATCTAACACTTTGAAATTTTCATTATAGATTTAGCCTATGCCTCCGAGGAGACGAGGTGCACGTGGTAGGGCACCACAAGTGATTGCCTCTGATCAAGGCTCATCAATACCTCACAAGGATGCGCTTAAGGGAAGAGGGCGCTGAGTTGTCAGAATGGGTAGGGCTAGGGGAGCTCATGTAGCTGAAGCTCCATTACCTGATGATGCCCTTGTAGGGATGCAACAAGTCTAACAAACTTTGAAGACTTTGGTAAATTTGTTGATATAGCAGCAACAATAAGCCCAAGTCCTTGTTATACCTCCCCCACCACCCGAATAATCGCAAGCCCAAGTTCATAAGGTTCGAGGGCAAGAGTTAGAGGTAACTCTGCAAGAGTTCAGAAAACTATACCCACCCACTTTTCATGGGATTGAACCAAATCCCAACCAAAACGGTTTCATTGATGAGTGTGATCGAATCTGTCAAACCTTGAGGTGTTATTCAGTTCAGGCGGTCCAGTTGGGGAGCTTTCAGTTACAGGATATAGCCCATGTATGATATCAGTCATATTGCTAGAATAGGCCTGTTACATGTCCACTTCTACAATGGGTTGAATTTAGTGATGCTTTATTGACTTGGTTCGTACCAGAGTGTCAGAGATGTAATGGCAAAAGAGTTTGAGCTGTTGGTTCGAACTAAACACATAACGGTAATATAGTATGATATAGCTTTCATTTGGCTGTCCCGGTTTGCCCCGCACCTTATTGCCACGAAAGAGATGAAAATTAAGAGGTTTATCAATAGGCTTCAAGATTATTTATTTCGATCTATTCCGATATCTACGAGGATGACTTATATAGAAGCTTTGAATATTGCACTTTGATTTGAAGTAAGGGCACAAGAGAGACGTGCAAAAAAAAAGTTTAAAAGAAGGCAAAGTTTGATAAAGTGGGAAAATCTCAACACCGTGAGCCTAGTAGGATTCATGGTGGAACTAATCCTTCTTAGAGTATTTCATGACAAGAAGTATATGGACATAGAGGTTTGGGCAGAGGTCACCCACCAGGTGCCATTTCACAGTTTATGTCATGCGCTTTAGTTGTTAAACCTGGTGTTCTAGTTTTCCCCACTTGTAATTGTCTTCATCGGGGTGAGTGTAGAAGAGTGATGAGTTCATGCTTCCAATATGGTCAGATGGGATATTTTGTTAAAGACTGCCCCACTCTTGTACATCAGATTTCACAAAATCTATTTTCAACAGTAGGAAATACTTAAGCGCAGACTTCATGGGGCAAAGGTTTTAAGGGTTTGATAGAGGTCAGTCTTTTGGAGGTCGAGGGCATCCAGTAGCAGGTAGAAGGCAATCGAGGTTATTTGCTTTAACTTATCAGGATGCTCAAACTTCGAATGTCGTGGTGATATGTATTCTAATTATTGATTCTCATCATGCCATAAATTTTTTTGATCATGGAGTTACTCATTCTTTTGCATCACCATATTTGCGTCATATTTAAAAAGGGGACTAAAGGTATAGTCGCCTATTTCAGTGTCCACTCCATTTAGAAGTGCTATTGTGGTAACTAATGTGTTAAAGTATTGTGATGTATCTTTAGGACAAAGAGTGTATCCTATCGACATGATCTTGCTAGGGATTATCGATTTTGACGTGATTTTAAGAATGAATTGGTTATCTAAGTATCATGCCACTTTAGATTGCAGAGAGAAAGTAATGATTTTATGGATTCTTGGGGAACTAGAGGTTGAATTTTAAGGAGACGGGAGTGAGGTCCCTATCATTTTGATTTTTATGCTAAGTGCTTGTAAGATGCTTTGGAAGGGGTGCGTGGGTACACGACCTATGTATTTAACACATAAAATACCCAATGGGAGTTTGACCAAGTTCTGGTAGTTAGAGAGTATCTTGATATGTTTCTAGAATAGTTACTTAGCTTGCCGCCAGAAAGGAAGATCTAGTTTTGTATTATCGTTGCTCCAAGAACTCAACCAATTTCTATCGCTCTATACCATATGGCGCCTACTGAATCGAAAGAGTTGAAATTTTAGTTGCAAGTCCTCTTGGATAAGGGGTTCATACGACCTAGTACCTTTTCTTAGGGTGCTCTAGTGTTGTCTGTTAAGAAGAAATATAGTAAACTCCAGTTATGTATTGACTTCCGACAGCTTAATAAAGCTACCATCAAGAATAAATACACATTTCCCCGAATCGATGACTTGTTCGATCAGTTACAAGGAGCACAATACTTCTCAAAGATAGATCTCTGATCAGGTTATCATTAGCTCCGAATTATGTGTAAAGACATTATAAAAATAACATTATGTACTTGTTACGTGCATTATGAATTATTGGTTATGTCTTTTGGTCTCACAACTACCCCGGAAACCTTCATGGATTTGATGAATTGGGTGTTTAGACCATTCTTGTACCGTTTTGTGATTGTCTTTATAGAAGACATTTTGATCTATTCTAGAAGTACAGAAATCATGAGCTAATGATAAGTTAGCCACGCCCAACTAGTGTTACAGAAATCATGAGCTTCCTTAGGCTCGCAGGTTATTAAAGGAGATTTGTAGAGAACTTTTCTAACATATAGGCACCTTTGACCTGACTGACTCGGAAGGGTGTGAAGTTTGTGTAGTCAGATAAATGTGAGGAGAGCTTTCAGGAGTTAAAGGAACGTTTAGCCTCAGCTCATGTACTGGCGTTACCATCGGGTTGCGGTGGTTTTATGGTATTTTGTGATACTTCCAAAGTTGGCCTGAGATTCGTATTAATGTAGCACGGTAAGGTTATTGCTATGTCTCGAGGCAGTTGAAGGCCTATGAGAAGAATTAGCCTACCCAAGACTAAAAAAATGGTCGCTGTCATCTTCGCTCTTAAGATTTAGACATATTATCTATATGGCGAGCAATTTGAAATTTATACTGACCACAAAAGCTTGAAATATGTCTTTGATCAGAAAGATTTAAATCTGAGATAAATATTATGGGTTGAATTTTTGATAGATTATGATTGCTCGATTTTATATCACCTAGAGAAAAGGGAATGTGGTAGCAGATGTCCTGAGCAGAAAATCACTTGGAAGTCTAGCCCATTTGTCTGTTAACAAAAGAAAGAAAGTTTGGGTATTGCAGTAGTGTTTACATAACGAAGTGAATTTTCAACTTTCTGAGTCAGACGTGATGTTGGCGCGCATTCAAGTTTGCTTGAGGAAATTAGAGTAGCGCAATTAACTGATACTTTTGCGCAAAGTAAGAAGATTGAAGTTCAACAGGGTGGAGATACATGGTTTCAGATTGATGTTTAGGTTATTTTGAGATATGGTAACAAGATTGTGGTGCATTCGAACACAAAATTGAGGAGAAATATTTTGGAAATGGCTCACACATCCTCATATGTGATGCATCTATTGGGGCAATTGTGGGATCCCTAGGGTCGAATCGTAGCCCCACGCAGAGGAAATTGATCTAACCCATTGTAATTAAGCATGAATGTATTTCTAAATATTTAAATGAAATACTATATTCCATTACGAGTGTATAGGAAAAAACCAAGGATGAATCGGAGTTGGGAAAAATCAAAACAGGAGAAAAATTCGGGTCTTGTGTATGGCGAGCCTAGCACGCGTAATGTACGCATGCGTAGCTTGCCCATGTTGCGCAAGCATGCACAACATGCTGCGCTGCAATGCAACAACCTCAGTTTTTCATACATAATGTTTTTTTAAATAAAACTAAAACACATTTAAAAACACCCAAAATAATTTTAATTTCAAAACCAACTTCAACACAAGTTTTATAACAAACATATATTATATTCTAAATACATATATGCATTTTTTTGAATTAAATTACAAACCAAAATAGAATCCCACAATGAAGTGACTCATGAACAATTCTAGGTCACTCAAAGGTGGTCAAATGATTCTAGAATGGTAGTCATAGCTCCAAGCTTTCATCTAGAGTTCCAAACTCTAATTTTACGTTTATGTCCAACATAAATATTTTGACCCAATAATAGGTTTATGCTTCCAAAGCATCTATACACATTTCATTAGCCTAACTTCAACTTCAAGATATGTTATTATGTATCCAATACATAATACATCACTATATGTTTCACTAATGATAACTCACTAATGAAAACATAGCTTTAGAGAAGATCAAACTTACCTAGTAAGCCTGATTCCAAGATTCAATCTTCTTCTCCTTGTTGAAAAATGTTGTGAACTTCCAAAGCTTCTCTAAACACTTTTTTTACTTAGGCTAATATCTCTAATTCTTTCTTACTTTAGCTTTTTCAAACTTGATTAAAAACTTACTCAAGCTTGCCTTTTATAGCCAAGCTTATGTAATTTTTAATTAATAAAAGTTCTAATTAACTTTTAGGTAGGCTTAATCTAATTTGTCCAAATATGTATAATTAGGTGTGACTAATCACATTTGTCTACCACTTTGATTTAATCCAATTAAATCTAGACAAAATTTAACCAATGGATTAGTTCATTGTTTACCACTTTGATTTAATCTAATTAAATCAAGCCAAATATACCTATTATTATATATTTTGTAATTACCAAAATATCCTTTAATGATAGAGATATTTATGAAATTACAACAAATCCCTTATGTGATTTGGATTAATCCAATTAATTCAATCGGAGTAAAATAAATAATTAATTTTATCCAATAATATTTAATTATTTTAGTAGGTAATTATAATATCAAATATTATTTATTATCAAACATCATCGGCTACCCAAGTGCTTAACGAGTACACTTCATATTGTGGGACTCTCTAAGTCCAGACATGTTCTTTATATAAGCCTACCTTATATGTACGTAATTCGGCCACCTCCGAATTCGCGAAGAACACGAACGACCTTTCTGAACTATACAAGTCAAGGTCATCACATATGTTTAACAATCTCTCTGTCATAGGCTATCCGAGTTGTGTTTAGGAAACACAGATTACACCGTCAAGTTTCTGAGGCGCATATCTCATGTCGACATGTCAACGATGTTGGAGATGGTACTTGGAGCGCCAATCCGAATAAATGTATTGTACATTATATTTTATTATTTATTAATAAAATAACTACATTTTCATTTCAAACCTTATTAATAATAATGTCATTATGTATATTAGATGGATATATAAATATGCTAAGAATAACATCAACCTTAGAATAGTCATGTAGTAATATTAGACACTGGGTGATCCGACATTGAGATAATATTACTATTATAAACTATTCTTAAAATAAATATTCATAGTCATTGGTTTTGGAATACGGTCGAATTTCTATAACCTAGAAGAATATCACATGTTGTATATGATGAGTATTAAAAAGTGTACACTTAATAAAAGAGAAACTAATCATTTTACACTTATAATTTCATCAATCCCATTAATTTAGCACATTTGTTAAATAATAATTATAATTATATTTTATTATGATTTTTATTTATTGTGTAGGTAAAATAATGCTTCGGAAGCTCAACAGGAAAAATGGATATGAGATCTAAATTTCAAGACCCGGAAAACAAAAAAAGAGCGTGACTGTTAGATTCAAATCGGACTTGGAAATCATTCACCGTGTTTAGATTGACGAGAAAATGAGCTTATGATATATTTACCCACACATTTATTTAATTATTATTAATATAATAATATATATATTTATATAATATTTATAATATATTTTGGAGGACCCACCAAGATTTTATATATATTATACTGTAGGTCCCACCAAGATTATATATATATTATAATATATTAATATTTTATTATATAAAATATTAAAAAATAAAAGCAAATGTTGCCATCACGGTGATGGCAACAAAAAAAAAACTATTTTTGTATTTATAAATAAACTCTCATTGCCAAAAGGTGTGAACTGTAACATCCGGTAAACCTGACGACTCGTACGATACCAGAGCTTGATGACTATTATGATTCAGAGGCATAATACTTGATATAAATCATGATCGAGAAAGTATGTGCTCACAAAATGGCATTTGGGACATTCGGAAGATTCCTTGAAATTTTGACGCGGAACTTAGTTTATGTTCCACCTCAAACAACTTTTAGTAATTGGGCCGTAAATTTTTCATACAATCTCCGATTTTTAGGAATTTTATATTTTCAGAAAGCTTAGACCGAGATCTGCAACTTCCACGTTGAATGTCTTCCCAAATTCGGAGCAGCAACGGGTCAAAAATTACGATTTCCACAGCTGCTATAATAACTTCGAGAATAGTCTAGATTTCGAGTGATGTGACTCAATCATGGCCACCCATTTACACGATTAAAATCAGCCCATTTTGTCTATTAAAATGGAACTATTCCCTCATCTTCATTAAGGCCAAAAATATGTATAGCCAAGAAGGATTCTTTAAATGTTCTTCTTCATTCCTCAAGCCATTTAAGTGCAACAAATGATGATTTTTCAAGTTTCTAGCACACAAAGTAAGCTTCTTACTTCCCTTCTTTTTTTATTTATTAATTTTGAACAAGGAAACTAGAGCCCAATTCACACCATTTAAACCCTAGAAATTGAGATTGTTAATTTGGCTTTAATTTGGTTGTTAGCATGTGCTTTGGAAAGTAACATGATGATATTATGTTGGATTGAGGACTTTGTGTATGTGAATGTATTGGAAGGGGATATTGTGTGTGCTTTTTATGTTAATGTTAGTGATAAATTGGTTCATAAAGTGGGGTTATATATATGTCTCTTGACTATACATTGTGTAGTTAAAGTTATGTTTATGTGAAGGTTTTAATGTGGGAAGTATGGTGAAGCAAGTTAGACTTGGAAAAGTTGATATTAGGCCCTGAAACCGGCCTCGCATCGCGACGCCAAGCACCGCACGTTGCGAAATGTTCTGAAAAAACAAGGCCAAATTTGATTATATCATGTGAGCGTCGCGACGCGAACCAAAAACCAGGCCACTATCTCGGCTTTTCCAGGTCGTGTCGCGACGCGAAACCATTTCTCAGGATAAAATTTTTACCCAATTCAGTTTTAACCCAGAACGTTAGAGATCACCCAAAGGGCTTCGTATCATGCTATATACATGTCAATTACAATAACACAAATGTAGAACATCGTATAGTGACGAAAATTAAGGAATGTATCCTATAATATGAATTATAATCGAGTTGTCCTTTGAGGTTTATCGCAAGAACCAAAAAATACTTCAGTAAAGAGACGCTATGATAGTGGAACTCCAAATCTGTGAGTGTACACTACCCTTTTAAATTGATCTTTATTTTGTTATTTTTGACATAGACTTATTTTTACGCTTTAGGGCGTTATATCATTTTTATTACAGTTATTTCATAAAAGTTTATGATTTAAGTTATATTTGAGAAAGTTTTCAAAACATGAGTTTTATGCTTTTCGAGGCATGGAGGGAAAACCCACCTCAGTATGCAACTTGTACAAATATGGAATTGACGGACAACACATGTGCACATATAGAGGACTGAGGGGACGACGATACGTAACGCCCACAGATCCTAGTTCAGGACTAGGGATGACAGATGCCCCTAGATCCTAGTTTCAGAGCTTGGAGGGTAGCGTAGATCCGCACCCCCAGTTCTAGTTCAGTGGCTTGGGGGACAGCGATACGTAACGTCCCAAGACCACTAGTTTCAGGGACATGAAAGGCATGCTTTGGGGGACGGCGATACGTAACACCCCAAAGTTATGGATTTGCACTTCTGGCTCTAGTTAGGCGTATGGGGGGACAGCGATACGTAACGCCCCCATACGTCAGGTTTTCAGAGACAGAGACCAGTTTTTAAAAATAGTTTTCAGAAGAAGTTCCAGAGAAAGCTTTTCTAGAAATAAAGTTTTCAGAAAGAGCAGTTTATAAGATATTTCCAGAAAAGCATATTTTAGAAAAGTTTTTCAGAAAGAAATAGTTGTTTTAAGCTTAAAAAAGGAATTTTCAGGAAAAGATAAATTTAAGATAAGTTGGATTTTAGAACCATGTGTTTTCAAAAGCATTTTAATAATTATTTTAAAACCTACCACTCACTTAGATCATATAAACGGTCTAACCCCCCCACTTCCAGTTTCTTATTTTGCAGGTATTCCCGGAGGACGAGCTCGAAGGGTTGGATATTGATGGCAGTCACTATAGGGTTTTGGTCTACCAGTTCAAGTCGGATAGAGTACAGTAAAGTCATGCATTAGTTAATAGCTTTGTATCAGTCATTGTTATAAGTACAAGTGTTCTCAACAGAGTTGTAAATTGCATTTATTTTTAAGTGTACAATAATAAGTAGTGAGTTATGTATTTATTTTGATGATGTATATAAAGTGAGATTAGCAGTTGTCAGAGAGTCAGAGGCTTATGGGGTTAATACGGTCTATCCACTGCCGGTAGCATCTCCCGGATTGGGGATGTTACAAAGATGGTATCAGAGCATGGTCTAGAGAGTCAGTGACTGCAGTGGGCAGAGTGTTGGGGTCTGGTATACGCAGTATGTCCGGGATACTCGTATGCGAGGCACTATCTCTCCAGCATCCGATCCTCGAGTACGTCCTCAAGCTCTATAGACAGGTTAGTTAGAACTCATAAGTTATTCGAATTCTCTTCCTAGTAAAAAGTGATCAAAATTTTTGTTCTAGTTAAGGATTCTTGGTAGTAATTCTGGCCGAAGTTCAAAACAAGTTGGGAAAACAGATAGTAGAGTCCCAGGAACAGTTACGTAAAGGAGTGGGAAAAGAAAGATATAAGAAAAGTAAGAAAATATATATAGATACTCAAGCAACCAAGAGACAGTAATTGGGAAAGATACAAAAGCATATGATAAGAGTATACTAGAAATTGTAATAGTAAGAAGGAATACAGCAAGTTTGAGTAAGAGTAAGAATGACAATTAGACCTATATAAAGTTTCCTCTTTTTCGCAAGAATCTTCTATTCCTTAAGAATTTCCTTTAAGATGAATTAATAAGCATGAAATACCTTCTATAGATGACGAGTCCTCCGACTAGTAAAATAATAGTAAGAAACATAAGGAAATGGGATAAATCAGAGTTAGACACGAAATCTCGGGGAATTAAATATGTTAAAAAGAAAGTACAGATTTCCAAACCCAGGCATACAAGTAAGTAAAAGGAAGATGTGAGCAGAAAGGATTACATTACCTTACCCTAAGAAACCTGATATAGATACAACACTAAACTACACAGATCCTAACCCCTCGATAATAGCGGTTACAGAAGTATTCTGATAAAACCTATCTCATGCCTACTTTATATAAGTGATGGATTCTACCAGGATACAAGTATTAGAACAAGGACACCAACACCCATTGAGATATAGACTTCTTCCCCACCTTATACCAGTACTAGGTTAAGATAACAGTAAAGAAGTTTGATAAGAATTTATCCAGAGTAAGAGATAGAAAGTACTAAATGATAGAACACCCAGATGAAAAACTAAGAAAGTTTTAAGAAATAGAAAAGAAAGGACTTAACCCAAGTTAAGAAGAGAAAGATCACAGGACTAGTAAGAAACCCATAGATCAGGCAAATACCAGTAGGAGTCTGCGTGAGCTAAAAAAGAATAGGCTTATGAGATGAGAAACACTCAGAACATAACCAAAAAGTACCAGTATAGACAGAAAGATCAGATGGTAAAGCTACAACCCGTAATTAGAATAGAAAACAAAGATCTAGGAAGTAGTCAGAAGAATGAACCCCAATTAGGCTCAGTAGCACGACTTAGGGTCAAGAGGTAGATTATGGAAACAGTAAAAAGGAAACAGAAAATAACAAGATAATTCAGTACGTATAGTGACATAGATAATGTATCGTGAAAATTGCAACGTAAGAGAAGACCTCATAGTGATTAATCAAGATTAGGAAACCGTAAGACATGGAATAATATATATAGCTTCCAGTAGTATGAATGCCAATTCTTCCTTCCAATAACCCTACTTCAGTAAGTGTTTGGTCACTCAATCAGGAGTGGGAAACATGTGTATACCCCTCGACCTGGAGCTTAGCAAGGATTTGAATAAGTAAGTAGAAGGCGTGGGATAGGTGGACGAGTCATGAAATAATTAGATAGTTGAACAAAAGAACAGATAAACCCCAAGAAAGTGAAGGTTCCAAAGGAATAAGGAAATTAAAGTACGCAACGTATAACAACACAGAAGTAAGATACTCGACTTATATAGAGATTCCCATAGCTTAGACACCCAACTTATTCAGGATTAATAAAAGTGTAATATTCAAGCCAAAGAATTTGTAGTGATGATGTAGCATGTGTTAATTTATGGAGTTTCCAAGGAAATGCGGACTTAAGAGATCCAAGAAAACGAGATAAGGAGGGAAGTCAAGTAAAAAATCAAAATTTAGAAAGGCAGAATAATAGTGGGAGTACGGTAGGAGTTTGAGAGAACATGAGCCTTATGGAGATTTTTAGTAGAAGGTAGTATGATTAATAGGCAGAGATAAAAATTATGAGTAAAGCTGGAAAAGATAGTTCAGGTGGTTTTAGCATAAGTACCTAAATCTGAGAGCTAAGACTAGATATGTAGATAAGAGAATTCTAAGTTCGTGGATTAGCAGCACATGCAATCGCAGCACGGGTAATTAGCGAGAATACCACAATTAGAAAACTTCAGGATAAACCCATGTTGGGGTTTTGGCGAGGGCGCAGCGGAAGCTCGCGGTTCGGGTGAAATCGTAATTTTAAAACTTTTTAAATTACCGAATAAATTATTCAATAGCCAATATGAATAATTCATTCATATTTCACCTAAACATATTTATTCCATATCAAATAACGACATAAATAGTTAAGAAACATCGCGAAATTTTTACGAAAATATTTTTCCGCAAAATGGCATAAAACATGTTTTTGACCGAACCGACCAACCAATGCACATGAGGGCTGCCCAGGTCAGCCCCAACAGTACTAGGGAAGTTAATGGGCTGCCCGAACAGTGACCAATTCACTGTTTGGGCAGCCGTCACCCGGTTGGCTAAAAAGTCACCCGATAATGTCGTTTTTCGCCATTTTCGCATATTTCAACTCTGAAACAGTTTCCGGCAATTGTTCCAACACCAAAAATACATCCAATACATTTATATGACATAATTTTCATCACAATAAACCCAGTTTTTCCAGATATGATTTTGTGACAAAAATTATCATTTTTCATGCTATAAATCCAATTTTCTTAACATTAATCACATTAATCACAACACCAATTCAAGCCACCACCAATAAAGCACCCAAGAAAAATTATAGGCATTACAAGAGTGGTTATAACGCTCTAGAATGGAAACATATCATCATATGATCAAATTGAACAAATATTATAATAATATCTTTCAATACTACTTCACACATGCACCAAGCCTTTTGAATCAATCTTCCAAATCAAAAAGCCCAAATTTATATAAAAGAAGAAACCCTAGAATGTATCTAGATGCTCAATAACAAGAAACATGCTTTCCAAGCTTAGGGATATAAAGAATTACCTTTAATTCTCCTAATTCCTTAAGCTATTTTCTTGATTTTCTTCACTTTTCCTTCTTGAATCATCAAGCAAAATTTGGAGAGTTTTTGGAAGATGATATTCGGCCATGATAGGTTAAGAAGGAGAAAAGAAAATTTTTCCCTTTTTAAAATGTAATTGCCGACCTTGGAGGGGTATTTTGGTCATTTTTGTAAAAATTAATTTGATCCAAAATCAAATTAATAAATCATGCCACATGTTACCATTTAATAATAAGCATGTGTGATAACAATTATCACAAATGAAAATTATCTAATTAAATTAAATATAAAGTTAATGTAGTCAAAAATCATATTTAACACTTTAACCTTAAATTTAATGTCATGTGTAATTAATAATAATTAAACATATATTCCATAACAATTATGAAATATATATATCAATTAATCATCTAAATATTTAACATTTAAATATCTAAATAATTAATTAATATAATTATTAATCCATATGTATTTTATTTACATTAAATAAAATACGTATAGAAGTGACATGTGTCAAAATCTCATTTGACAATTAATTAATGTGTATCTAATCAAATTATGTATCAAATATAAATACACAATAATTACGATTGACCAAAAAAAATGCCCATATGCATGTGTTTTCGTTTAACCGTTTAAACGATTCGAATTAACTCATTTAATCCGGTGAAGTATTATGAATAATTTGTATTATTCATAAGGCGTTGTCCAAGTGCTCAACAAATACACTTAATATTGTAGGACTCTCTAAGTTTAGGTTTATCCGTCACGAAATCCAATTTCGTGTCCATAATTCACCCACTCATGAATTATGACGACCAAGGATAATCTCGCTAAACTATGCAAGTCGAGGTCATTGCATACGTATAATCCCGCCGTCACAGGCTATCCATATTATACTTGGGATATAGATAAGAACGTCAAATCCTTATGGTATAATATAGTCGACTTTCAAATTTATGATCTCTAAATAACACTTGGAACTCGCTTCCGAAGTTATACCACGACCATGGATTTACTGGATCGCAAACACGTGTAGGATACATATGCCATGTACACAGGACTGACGGATTCTATCTTGATACGCACTGGATATCATGAGCATCAGTCCACACCCAACGAACAGGCGGAGGTCTGATCTAAATAGATCGGTGACGTGACTGTCATCAAAATATGGAGGATAACTCATATATCCACTGTGGTATCTCAAGTCGAAGGACCACTATGCTCACTAAACTCGAGAAGATTCTTATTGACGTTGGTGTACCATCTATTAGGAAATCTTCAGTGAGTCATTCAGTGTTTATCAAATAAACTCATACATGTCTATACGAATCTCCCGAGACTCATGGTTCATTGGGATAAACCATCGGACCAAGTCATGATATACGACATGTACTGGTCTCAGTGAATTTTACTAACCGACTCGTGTTAGTAAATCTCGACCATGAACTTTATTTAAGGATATACAACTTATAGTGACGCTTCCCAATGTCAATTACAAACTACGTTGTAACTGCGCACTACATTGTAAATCCTAAGGTCTTTGTCTAATATATACATATCACTAAATCATATTTAGTTTCAATCTAATCGTAATTAGATCGAATATGTATATAAAAACAAGAGGTGCTACCATTAAGTAAGTAATATTATGGAAAAATGCATTGTTCGTGTTCATGAATTGGACATAAATACGATCCGGATTGGCACTCCGAGCACCAACCCTAACAGCCCCACCCTCCTAGCCCTCATCAGATAACAGCAATAAGATAGACCTCAATATTTCACCTCGAGATACTTCTAGAAACAAGTGTATGTGTAGTGAAAGAAGATCGGAATGTAAAGTCTGTGAATACAATACAAGAGTAGAGCGGAGAAGGGAAATAGCCCTAAGTGGGAGATTTAAAAGAGAAGTCATCTAGATGAAGCGATGAAGAGATAAAGTAATGGTTTAGTAGTAGCAGAGAAATAAAAGGATAAAGTTAGACATGAATAGGAACGTACAAGAGATTATATCCTTCTGGTAAGATGATAAAAACACAGATCACAAAACTTCCAGGCATAGGATAAGATCATGAGAGAATACAATAAGGTCAATAAGTCAAAGTTTTGGAAGTAGAACTGTTAATGTGTAGCGACGATAGTAAAAAATATTAAGTAAGCAATGACAGAAGGGCGCAACAACAAATATTTCTCAATATTGGAATAAAACTAAAGTTCTATTGTGTTTTAACTCATGTAATTCATACGAAGTAATTAGCTACAGTTAAAGTTGACCTAGCCACCACAAAATGGCATGGCATTAGCCACAGACATATGAGGTTTAGTAAATGTGCAATGTTGTGTGGAATCGAGGAGATAAGTCCATTTTAAGGTTGTGATTGGTACAATGTGTGAGATATCAAGGTATAATTTACGTAAACGGTTATCGAACAAAAATGAAATTTATAAGTATGTGTATATTTGCGTATCTATGATCGATATACTTGATAAAGTAAGAATATAGAAAAAAAATAGAACAGAGAGATCCCAGGATATGACCAGGTATGGCGAACAAGTTAAGGACATCGTAGCCAAATTTATAGCGATAATGGAAGTAAGAGTACAGACAAAATATGAACTGTAACAAAAGTTGAATCGCCAGCATCGACGTCAAAACAAGGAATATGGTTTAAGAAAAAGTGTGCATGAAGCTAAGTTCAGCTTAAGGACCGTGCCTCTAAGACAATGGCCAAAGAAGTTACCCAGGATTGACCTCCTTAGTATAGATCCATTCAGTAGATAACACTAGTAAGTAAAAAGCACATGAAGAATCTAATCCTGCACTGTAAAGTACTAAGCTCCATAGATAACTAGAGAAGTGAGAACTTGGAAGAACAGAACCCATAAGTAGTTGAAGCTTAGTGAGAAAATAAAGAGTTATATAGTTAAGATATGAAGATGGATACTGGTTTGTGATGTGTAAGCATCGCTAAGGGAGTATACATGAGATTATTCTTTTATATACTTACATCAGAGTGGAATCGGTACACACAAAAGGCTTAACAATAGAAGAACACTAGTATTTCTAGAAAAGTTTGATAGTACCTGTTAGGAAGAACAAATTGAGACAAGTAAAGTCGGTCATAGCTAGAAATTAAAGAATGAGATTCCTGTAAGGCATAACAGTAGTTGTAGCTTGACAATAGTATTAAGTATCTAGTAGAAGTCTTACGAAACAAGGACAAGGAATTTGCCACTCAATCAATGATTCAAGAGGTATCATGCTTGAAACATGTATTAAGATAAAAAAAAGAGTACTGCATATTTATGAACTTAAGAAATATGGTAAAGTATCAGTGCATGAAGACAGAAAATAGAGTACCTTATAGGTTATGATACAATTTGAAGGAGTGGAGTAAAGAATGAGTATGTAGACGGTTAAAAGTTGGTGACCTAAGACATAGCATTTGAATCATATAACTTGCAACAAGATGTTCAGTATCGAGAATTTAAGATCTAGACAGACTCTAGAATTTCAGATTAAAAGAGGATTCGAGGACGAATCCTATTTAAGGGGGGAGAATTTATAACATCCGGTGAACCTGACGACTCGTACGATACCAGAGCTTGATGACTATTATGATTCAGAGGCATAATACTTGATATAAATCATGTTCGAGAAATTACGTGCTCATAAAATGGCATTTGGGACATTCAGAATATTCCTTGAAATTTTGACGCGGAACTTAGTTTACGTTCCACCTCGAACATTTTTTAGTAATCGGGTCGTAAAATTTTCATACGGTCTCCGAGTTTTATGAAATTTATATCTTCGGAAATCTTAGACCGAGAGCTACAACTTCCACACTGAATGTCTTCCCAAATTCGGACCAAAAACAGGTCAAAAATTGTAATTTCCGCAGCTGCTACAGTAACTTCGAGAATAGTCTAGATTTGGAGTGATGTGGCTCAATCTTGGCCACTCATTTACATTATTAAAATAAGCCCCTTTTGTCTATAACAAGGGAACTATTCCCTCATCTTCATTAAGGCCAAAAACGTGTATAGCAAATGAGGATTCTTCAAATGTTCTTCTTCATTCCTCAAGCCATTTAAGTGCAACAAAGGATGATATTTCATGTTTCTAGCACACAAAGTAAGCTTCTTACTTCCCTTCTTTTTTTATTTATTAGTTTTGAAAAAGGAAACTAGAGCCCAATTCACACCATTTAAACCCTAGAAATTGAGATTGTTAAATTGGCTTGAATTTGGTTGTTAGCATGTGCTTTGGAAAGTAACATGATGATATTATGTTGGATTGAGGACTTCGTGTATGTGAATGTATTAGAATGGGAAGTTGAATGTGCTTTTTTGTGTTTATGTTAGTGATAAATTGGTTCATAAAGTGGGGTTATATATATGTCTCTTGAGTATACATTGTGTAGTTAAAGTTATGTTTATGTGAAGGTTTTAATGTGGGAAGTATGGTGAAGCAAGTTAGACTTGGAAAATATGATATTAGGCCCTGAAACTGGCCTCGCGTCGCGACGCCAAGTACCGCACGTCGTGACATGTTCTGGAAAAACAAGGCCAAATTCGATTCTGTCATGTGCGCGTTGCGACGCGAACCAAAAACCAGGCCACTGTCTCGGCTTCTCCAGATCGCGTCGTGACGCGCAAGTCTGTGCTTCCTGACGCGAGACCATTTCTCAAGATAAAAATTTTACCCCATTCAGTTTTAACCCAAAACGTTAGAGATCACCCGAAGGGATTCGTATCATGCTATATACATGTCAATTACCATAACACAAATGTAGAACATCATATAATGATGAAAATTACGGAATGTATCCTACAATATGAATTCTAATCGAGTTGTCCTTTGAGGGTTATCGCAGGAACCAAAAATGCTTCGGCAAAGTGATGCTATGCTAGCGGAACTCCAAATCTGTGAGTGGACACTACGCTTTTAAATTTATCTTCATTTTGTTATTTTTGATAGGGACTTATTTTTACGCTTTAGGGCGTTAGATCATTTTTATTATAGTTATTTCATAAAATTTTATGATTTAAGTTATATTTGAGAAATAAATATTTTCAAAACATGAGTTTTATATTTTTCGAGGCATGGAGGAAAAACTCACCTCAGTATTGCACATGTAGAGGATTGGGGGGATGACGATACGTAACGCCCCCAGATCCTAGTTCAGGACTAGGGATGACAGATGCCCATAGATCCTAGTTTCAGAGCTTGAAGGGTAGCGTAGATCCGCACCCCCAGTTCTAGTTCAGTGGCTTGGGGGACGGCGATACGTAACACCCCAAGATCACTAGTTTCATGGACAAAAGTGGCATGCTTAGGGGGACGGCTATACGTAATCCCCAAAAGTTATTAATTTGCACTCCTGGCTCTAGTTAGGCGTATTGGGGGACGATGATACGTAACGCCCCCATACGTTAGGTTTTCAGAGACAGAGACCAGTTTTTTAAAAATAGTTTTCAGATACAGTTTTCAGAAGAAGTTCCAGAGAAAGTTTTTCTAGAAATAAAGTTTTCAGAAAGAGCAGTTTATAAGAGATTTCCAGAAAAGCAGATTTTAGAAAAGTTTTTCAGAAAGAAAGAGTTATTTTCAGCCTAAAAAAAGAATTTTCAGAAAAGATAAATTTAAGATAAGTTGGATTTTAGAACCATGTGTTTTCAAAAGCATTTTAATAATTATTTTAAAACCGTCCACTCCCTTAGATCGTATAAACGGTCTAACCCCCACTTACAATTTCTTGTTTTGCAGGTATTCCCGGAGGACGAGCTCGAGGGGTTTGATACTGATGGCAGTCACTAGAGGGTCTTGGTCCACCGGTTTAAATCGGATAGAGTACAATAAAGTCATGCGTTAGTTAATAGCTTTGTATCAGTCATTGTTATAAGTAGAAGTGTTCTCAACAGAGTTGTAAATTGCATTTGTTTTTAAGTGTACAGTAATGAGTAGTGAGTTATGTATTTATTTTGATGAGTTGGGCATTGGTCCCATGCATGAGAATGTATATAAAGTAGATTAGCAGTTGTCAGAGAATCAGAGGCTTATGTGGTTAGTACGGTCTATCCCCTGCCGGTAGCGTCTCCCGGATTGGGGATGTTACATGAACTCTAATATAATTTACGAAAAAAATATTACTCTCTTTTCAACAAAACCTTTGAACATTATGGGCACGATGAATTGATTAAATACCTTATTTTATGTGTGTATGGAATAAGAGTAGAAAGTACATGATAATTTACTTATTTGATTATTTAGAAAGAAAGAAAACAATTAGAAAACAATTATTAACTTGGATTAGATTTTTTTTTAAGTTTTCGCTTAAATTACTATGGATTAGTAATAAGCTGGTTGGGGGTGTGATGAGTATTTAAAAGTGTACACTTAATAAAAGATAAACTAGTCATTTTACACTTATAATTTCTTTAATCCCCTTAATTTAGCACATTTATTAAATAATAATTATATTTATGTTTTATTGTAATTTTTATTTATTGTGTAGGTAAAATACTGCTTCGGAAGCTTAACAGGAAAAAAGGGATATGAGAACTAAATTCCAAGACCCAGAAAACCCAAAAAGAGCGTAACAGCCAGATTCAAATCGGACTTGGAAATCATTCACCGTGTTTAGATTGATAAGAAAATGAGCTTAGGATGTATTTACCCACACATTTATTTTATTATTAATAATATAATAATATATATATATTTATATAATATATATAATATATTTTGGAGGACCCACCAAGATTTTATATATATTATACTGGATGTCCCACCAAGATTTTATATATATATATATATACATATATTATAATATATTAATATTTTATTATATAAAATATTAAAAAGAAAAGCAAATGTTGCCATCACGGTGATGGCAACAAAAAATAAAATAAAAAAATAAAAACTATTTTTGTATTTATAAATAAACTTTCATTGACAAAAGGTGTGAACTCTAATATAATTTTAGGATAAAAATATTACTCTATTTTCAACAAAACCTGTGAATATTGTGGGCACGATGAATTGATTAAATACCTTGTTTTATGTGTGTATGGAATAAGGGTAAAAAATACAGGAGAATTTACTTATTTAGAAAGAAAGAAAATAATTATTAACTTGGATTAATTTTTTTAAAATTTTCGCTTAAATTACTAGGGACTAGTAATAAGCTGGTTGGGGGTGTGATGAGTATTAAAAAGTGTACACTTAATAAAAGAGAAATTAATCATTTTACACTTATAATTTCATTAATCCCCTTAATTTAGTAAATTTGTTAAATAATAATTATATTTATGTTTTATTGTGATTTTTATTTATTGTGTAGGTAAAATACTACTTCGAAAGCTTAACAAGAAAAATAGATATGAGATCTAAATTACAAGACCCAGAAAACCCAAAAAGAGCGTGACAGCTAGATTCAAATCGGACTTGAAAATCATTCACCGTGTTTAGATTGACAAGAAAATGAACTTATGATGTATTTACCCACACAATTATTTTATTATTATTAATATAATAATATATATTTATATTTATATTTATATAATATATATAATATATTATGGAGGACCCACCAAGATTTTATATATATAATCTTGGTGGGAACTCTAGTATAATATATATATATATATATATATAATTTAATATTTTGTCGACAAGGTCTTGTTTCATTCATCGTTCAGTCTTTACGCACGACATAGGCGATGGGTGATTGATTCGTTTTGATTACGTTATTTAAGGGAAAAGTTGTGGATTTGATTTCAAAAGTTTGTTTTAATATGGTCTTTGTTCAAGATGAGTTTTGTTTAGTTTTGGTATCTCCTCACTGAGTCTTCCCAAGACTCACGCCTACAAGTTGCCTTAGTTGTTTTGCAGATTTCTATCGATCTTTTGTTGAGGCCGAACCTTTTTGGCTGAAGATGGCGCTTTGGCTATTGGATATTGTGCTACAAATTACCTAAGGAGACTTTTGTATTTGGATTTATCGATGTGTATATTTTGGGAATTGTATACTTACGTACTTATATTTGGTTAGTCATTTATAAAGTACGTTTGGTTATGCATTTGTGATGGATTGTATTTGTGGGCATGAAGCCCTTTGCATTTTGCATCTCTTTAGTTTTATATATGTGGATGTCATGCATTACAAGTGTCATTTGTAAGTTAGAGATTTTGTCAGGCCTAGGGAGGCTGGTTGGTCTAGCCTCCTACTGGTAACATTTCGAATTTCTCTGGGTGTTATATTAAATGTATCTCTTCAGTGGAAACCCTCTATCTCTATATAAAGACCCTATTATGTTTTGAAAGATATAGAGAAATTAGACAAAAAAATACAGAGAGTCTAAAGTTTACTTAATAAAGAGATAGATGTCCACCATTTTCTAAGTTCATTGTTCTTGATTCAAGGAGTGTTTCTTAATCAAGAAGCCACCAGGAATCCTAAGATAACGTTAGCCATAGATTCGTAGTGCATCGAGGCGGGGTTAATAAGTTCTTAAGAAAATAGTGAAATTCGGCTTGGTTTTAATTTTTTTCCTTATATGTTTTACTCAGAATCTTCAGGTTTGCCTAAATTCTTTTGGTTTATATTTGTATTTGCATGATGATTGTTGTCTTATTCACTTTTATAAAAAATTGTGCATGATATAGTAAACAACACACATCCGACCTAACAATCTTAAGAACTTTTTGTGATTTTTATGTTGTAAAATCTGGTTTCTTGCATGATTCACGCATACTTGGCATTATTAGCAACTGCATTTGGTTTCTAATGATTATAATTGATTTTCTTTCTAATGATGGTTTTCACATGTGAAGCAAATATAAGATAGATCTTGCCATATACGTGGTAATTTATACATGCACTAGCAGTTAGGAAAATGATAACATAAAGAAAATTTTAAATTACAATTTAAAGTATTTTCAATTATCACATATTAACACAATAATATGTAAATGTTATAGTTGATGTTAATATCTTTTGGTTGTTTGTTGTAGGTTTGGTTGAGAATTAAAGTGTAAAACTAAGAATTTATTCAAAGTGTTACGAAAGTAATTCCTTCCAAAAATGTTTATTAAATTGATTTTATTTGGAAAAACATGAAAATATACATGATTGATTATGGGTGAATTTTGGTCACAAATTTGAGAACTTGTATTATTTGGTGTAATTTTATATTACTATCCTAAAATAATAACAACTAGAGATTTTGTGTAATATATATACTGGATCGTAGTATAATTTATCTTGTGTAGACTTATATACTAATTAGTAATCATTATCTAATTCTTCAGATTTTTCAGATTTCAATGGCAAGTAGTAATACACACAGGCCTGTGGCATATGGTGAAAACCAGAGAAATTCAGTAGAGTGGATTTCAAGAGATGGAAACAGAAAATGCTTTTTTATTTACCCACATTAAATTTGGCCATGTTTTTTAGTGAGACTACTCTGATCCTGAGACCACAACAGTTGCAGCAGTGGAAGCATGGAAACATGAAGTCTTCGTATGTAAGAATTACATTCTTGATGGGCTGAATAATGCATTATATAATGTGTATTGTGGCATGGAAACTTCTAAGTCAACTGCAATATTGTTGTTTCTGAATTTGTGTTTTATCAGCTTCATTGTTTTTTTTGCATTTAATTTAGGGTAAATATCATGTTAAAATTCTATGCATACTGTTTTTATGTACTGCTTCATGTTATTTTTTGGAATTTTATTTCAGGCTTTGATGGTGTGAGGAGTTTTGATTTTGTGGGTATAATAATTGAAGGTCATTAATGTTGATAAAAAAAAAAATCATTGTACATAGAGTTATTAATATTTTATTTTTATAGCACTTTTTATAGAATAAAAATTCAATTTTTGTAGCAGTTATGGAGAAATATTTCAAAAAAGAATCACTGCTTTCACGATTCACCGGTGATAGTTCATAGGAAAATGATATAAAAAATATTTTGTCAAATCTTCTTATGAATCCTGAACTCCGACTTCAAATTTTGGATCACCATGCAAATATTCAAGATTAAGTTCGAAGAATATATCTACGCAAATGTCTTTGTCAACCAAGAAATTGTGAATTTTCTACTAGGAAAATATGAGTGAAGATTTGAGAAGTACTGTTATGATGATCACTTTACTTGGTTTGAATATAATATTAATAAAAATACCTTATATTGTCTTTGTTGTTGTCTTTTTAAACCAGAAAATAGTGAAAAATGATGAGGTGAAACTTTTATTAGTGATTGTTTTAGGAATTGGAAGAAGAAAAAAGATTATCTAAATATATTGGAGGTCTTAAAAGTGATCATAACTATGTAAGGTTTAAATATAATGCACTAATGAGACAAAACCTACACATCCATCTTTTTTCATAGGCATTCGCATCAAGATTGATATGAATATCGTATTAAGTTGAATGCAATAATTAATTGTGTTAATTTTCTTTTACAAAAAAGAATTGTTTTTCATGGGTATGAAGAATCGAAGAATGCAACTAATTTGGTCAGTTTCTTCAGCTTTTAAAGTTTCTATCTAGCCATAATGAAGATGTCAGAGCTATGACTACTCGTAATTCTCCATAAAATGATATTGCAAACAACAAGTGTCATTCTTCAAAATATGGGTGAAACACCATTATCAATTTTGATAGATGAATCTCATGATATATCATCACCAAAGGAAGAATTGGCTATTATATTACGATATGTAAATAAAAATGGACATTGTTGGTTATATGCCCTAAATCCAATTGGGACAAATATATAATTTTATATTATTATATTGATTAATAAAATTGGTAGTTTATTTATAAGTATTATTTATAATTAATTTTGACTTTTAGTAAAATAAAAAACTTAAAATGACAATTTAATGAATTAATTAAGTTTAATTTATGAGATCTCGTCATTTTTAAGCATTCTTAATTTTATGATTATCAACATTAGGACATTGATAATCCAGTTTAGACCAGCATATGTTATGTATACTTCTTTGGTGAAGGAAGATAGTTGATCTCATAAGCTACTAGTGAATATGTTCGCTTAGTCTAACATATGAATGCTTGTTGGAAAACAAGTACATAAAACTGACCCACTTTAGAACCCATATAGAATGTTATCCACATGTGTATGAGATTTCTATTAGTTCTTGAGGTCTTTATAGTACCTTGTATGTGGATCATTTATGCTTTGACATTAGACCGCCGCATTGTTACAAATTTTTTTTATCATAATGTGTCCATCACAATCACTTTTCGCATGCATGATATGTTATTATGCCTATAATCATGTATTAATGGATTTGAAGTTATTGTGACCCTTCCCAGGAGTTCAGGATAATTCTTCTAAAGTTCCGGTACTATTTTTAATTTATCCACTTTCACGAATAGCTCTCAGTATTTTGACCATTTCTTGGGCTACATATATCATTTTTAGTGATTTTACTGTTTTGGTTTTAGGTAAAATACCCGGATTACGCAACAGAATGCAGGAAAATCAAATTTTCCCATTTCTTTAATTTTTCTTGGGTAATTAAAATAAACTTATTTATTTTAATCACTCAATATTCAAAAACAGAAATTTTTAACCCATAAATCATAATTTCAGTAAATTACCATACAACCCCAAAATTTTCCATTTTAATCATTTTAGTCCTAAGTTGTTCAAAATAAGTTTAGGTGATTTCCTATCACAACCAAAATAATTTATATATCAAATATACATGAAAAAGCAGAATTCTGAAAAATTTTCCAGATTTTTCAGTAATTACGGAAATGCCCCTAAACTTTGCATTTTGATAATTTTAGTCCTAATTTGTCAAATACATAATTAGGTGATTTCAAATCACTACCAAAATGATCTATACATGTCTTATTTATGAAAATACAATTTGAAATTTAAGAAACCAATTTTTCCCAAATTGCCGAATAGGTCCCTCAACTTTCCAAAAATTACACTTTAGTCCAAATCGGTTCAAAACTATTCAAGATCAAGTCCAATCAACACCAAAATTAATATGCATCATATATGCATCATTATTTAACACATATATGAAAAACCTCAAATTTGGAGAGGGTTATGAACCCTAATTTCTCAAAATTGTCCAATAGGCCAATTAATACCAAATTAATAAAATTCAACACTTTAAATGGAAACTCACCATCAAATGGCAAAAAGAATACAAATAAACTAATTTTATGCATTCTTTATACATATACATCCTTTCATCTTTCTATCAAGTTCTCAACCATCAAAATACATCCATAAAAGAGCAGAGAAGAAACTAAGCTACACATATTGAAGCCTAGTATGATAGAAACAATTTTCATGAAGTATAAAGTAAGAAAAAACTTACTAAAATCTTTGATTTTCCAAGCTTTCTCTTATTTCTCTCCTTTTTCTCTATATCATTCTTTGTATTTTGATTTTTAGGGTACTTGAATAATAAAACAAAAATGAAAAAGAGGCTTATATATATTTCCTCTAATGACTGAAAAAAGGAAATAAATAATAGCCAATTATTTTCTATTTTTTATTTTCAATAAACAATTAATTGGAATAAGATTTAATGGATAAAAATTGTGATACTTATCCATTAAGATTTAATATATCACAACTTGTACCAATTAAATCTAGCCAATCTATCCAATATAAATTAGCCATTTTATCCAATAGAATAAGGCCATTTATCTTACTTTATTAAAGTAAAAGATATTTATCATTTAATTAATTTAATTATTCAACATTTGAATAATCAAATAATTAAATACAAATATCTTAAATATATGTATTATATTTACATTAAATAATCAAAATACATATATTAATTATAAATGTCAAATATCACAATTTGACATTTAATAAATGGCCGAAAGATCTCAAACCCATGTATTATCGTTTAACCGTTAAACGACTTATAAATAATCAGTATTATTTATAAATATTGCCATAATGCTCTACGAGTATGTTTCATTAGTGAGACTCTCTAGATTCAGACATATCCATCACGAAATCCAATTTCGTGTCCATAATTTACCCACCCGTAAATTATGACGACCACGGATAAACTCGTTGAATCATATAGGTCGAGGTCATCGCATACGTATAATCCCTCCGTTACAGGTATTTCGGATTATCCTGGAGATATAGATAAAAAGGTGAAATCTTTATAGGTATAATCCCGTCGACGATTCTATTAGCAATCTATTAATAACACTTAAAACTAACTTCTACAGTGTACCACAGGCCCATGGATTTAACAGATTGATAATTGCACATTGAATACCTATGCTCTGTAAACAGAACTGACGGATCCTATCTTGATACGCATAAGATATTATGAGGATCAGTCTACACCCAACTAACAGACGGATGTCTGATCTAAATAGATCGGTGACGTGACTGCCATCAAAGTGTGGAGGATACCTCATACATCCACAGTGGTATCTCAAGTCGAAGGACCACTATGCTCACTTGACTCGAGAAGATTCCTATTGACGTTGATGTACCATCTATTAGGAAATCTTCAGTGAGTCGTTCAGTGTTTATCCAATATAAACATCTACACGTCTATACGAGTCTCCCTAGACTAATGGTTCATTGGGATAAACCATCGGACCAAGTCTCGATATACGACGTGTACTGGTCTCATCGGATTTTACTAACCGACCCGTGTTAGTAAATCTTGACCAGGAACTTTATTTGATAATATACCTTTAGTAGTGACACTTCCCAATGTCAATTACAAACTACTTTGTAATTGTGCACTACATTATATATTATCGGGTCTTTGTCTAATATATACATATCACTAAAACATATTTAGTTTCAATCTAATCGTGATTAGATCGAATATGTATATAAAAGCAAGAAGTATTACCATAAATAAGTAATATTATGGAAAAAAGACTAAGTCAAATTTGGTACCAACCTTAACATTTACTACCATTGGAAAGCTCATACATAGGGCTATAACTTTTATGTTAAGAGGTTTTCCTAAATCCATGTGTAACTAAATCAAATTTGGGCTTTAATTTAAGCATATTGCACTATGACAAGAATTCCAAAGAATTTTGACACATGGCATTTAAAATACTATTATTTTAACTTGTAAAAAATCTAACTTTTGTGGTTAGAATTTTTTTACTTTTCTACCATTTCTCTTCATAAAACCCATGATCATAACCATTTTTGGGGTTCCAATTCTTCTTCTTCATTTCTTCTTCTCATGGAAGCCATGGAAATCCAAAGGTAGCTAATTTTTGTTTGTCATTTCAAGAGTTGTAAATTGCTCAATAAGTCTTCCATACTTTACCTTAGTAATTATTTGCATTATAATATGATTTTACAAGTCTCTTATTAGAGCTCATGAAAATCCAAGCATGATTCAGTCCATAATCCATGATGGTGTCAATTTTAATGTTAATTACATATTGATTGGTGTTTATTTCCATAGTTTGTGTTCGAAATAATTGGAAATAAGAAAACTCTAGGTATAGGTATATTGTAGCCATGAGCTTGAACATGAAATTAAGTGTTGTAGTGAACCTCTTGAGGTGTTAAAGCATGTTATATCATGTGTCGGTAGCAATTTCTTGTTAGGGCAGATGTGGTACCCCTAAGGTCAGATCGGTGTCCCGCGCAGCGGAAGTGAGTCTAACCCATGGATATCTAGCATGGATATATTTTTAAAATATTTTATGTAAAATTACATTCTGTTTTGAGTCCTGGGAAAAAATAAATACCAAAATGGAGTCCGGAAACTCCGGAACTGAGAAAATGAAGTTTCAATATGTATCAGTTCTACGCGTCGCGACGCAGAAGTTTAGGCGTCGAGACGCTCCAAAGTGCGAGAGCTGAACATCTCGACGTCGTGAAGCGGAAAAGTGTGCATCACGACGTTCCTAAGTCTAATGTTCGGTGTCGCGACGTTGAGGATTCAGAGTCGCGACGATGCCTTAGGCAGTGAACATTTTTCTACTTCAAAGTAATACTAAACACTTCCAATTTTCTCCTAATACTTCAAATAAACCTAAAATACTAATTTTAGCAACATAACCACCATAAACACATGTTATACAACTAGCATACATGTATTCTAAATACTTATATGTATTTGTTTGAATCAAAACACAAACCAATTTAGAATCACAATGTGAAATGTCTCATGAACAATTCTAGTTCACCCAAAGGTAGTCAAGTGATTCTAGAATGGTAGCCATAGCTCTAAGCTTTAATCTAGAGTTCCAAACTCTTATTAATTGTTCCATGTCCAATATGAACATCTTTGACCTAATTAACAGGCATATTGTGTTTATACTTTCCAAGCATCCTAACACGATTTATTAGCCTTATTTCAAATTTAAGCTATGTAATCATGCATCCAATACATAATTCATCACTATATGTCTCACTAATAAAAACTTACTAATGAAGAACATAGCTTAAGAGAAGATCAAACATTACCTAGTAAGCTTGATACAAAGATCAAATCTCATTCTCCTTATTGAAATGGTTGGAGAACTTCCAATGTTTGCAAGCTTGACTCCAAGATCCATTCTTAATTCTAATGCTAGCAAGCTTCACTCCAAGATCCATTCTTGATTTCTCCTAGATGAAATGTTGTAGAGATCTCACAAAACTTCTCTAACTTACGTTAATTTTTCCAAGAATTGCTTGTAATTAAAACCTTCCTTAAGCTTGCTATTTATAGTAAATCTTTGGCAACTTTTAATTAATAAACGTTCTAATCAACTTTTATGTGGGCTTAATCTAATTTGTCCAAATATGTATAATTAGGTGTGACCAATCACCTTTGTCTACCATTTTGATTTAATCAAATGAAATCAAGATAAAGATTAGGAAATGTATTAGTTTAATGTTTGCCACTTTGATTTAATCCAATTAAATCAAGCCAAAAACACATATAATTACATATTTAGAATTACCAAAATATCCTCAAATGGTAGAGACATTTATGAATTTATAATTAAGCCCTTGTGTAATTATTAAATTAATCAAATTAATCAAATGAGATGAAAATAAATAATCAATATTATCCAATAAAACTTGATTATCTTAATTGATAATTATAATATCGAATATTATCTTTTATCAAAATTAATTGGCTACCCAAGTGTTCAATGAGTACACTTCATATTGGGACTCTCTAAGTTCAAACACGTTTGTCAAATAAGCCTACCAAATATGTATGCAATTCGGCCACCTCTGAATTTGTGAAGAACACGAACGGCCTTTTTAAACTATATAAGTCGAGGTAATCACATATGTTAACAATCCCGCCGTCGTATGCTATCCGAGTTGTGCTTAGGAAACATAGAATACACTGTCAAGTTTTCGAGGCACACATCTCACATCGACATTGTTAGGGTTGGTCCTCGGAGTGCCAATCTGGATCGTATTTATGTCCGATTCATTAATACAAATAATTCTTTTTTCCATAGTATTACTTATTTATGGTAATACTTCTTGCTTTATATACATATTCAATCTAATTACGATTAGATTGAAACTAAATATGATTTAGTGATATGTATATATTAGACAAAGACCCGATAATATATTTGTAGTGCGCAGTTACAAAGTAGTTTGTAATTGACATTTGGAAGTGTCACTACTAGAAGTATATTATCAAATAAAGATCCTGGTCAATTTTTACTAATACAGGTCGGTTAGTAAAATCCACTGAGACCAGACATGTCGTATATCATGACTTGGTCCGATGGTTTATCCCAATGAACCATGAGTCTTGGGAGACTCATATAGACGTGTAGGTGTTTATTTGATAAACACTGAATGACTCACAGAATATTTCCTAATAGATGGTACACCAACGTCAATAGGAATCTTCTCGAGTCGAGTAGTATAGTGGTCATTCGACTTGAGATACCACTATGGATATATGAGATATCATCCACACTTTGATGACAGTCATGTCACCGATCTATTTAGATTCGCATGTTCGTTGGGTGTGGACTGATGCTCATCATATCCTATGAGTATCAGATAGAATCTGTCAGTCTGTATACAGGGCATATGTATCATGTACGTATTTACGATCTAGTAAATTCATGGCCGTGGTATACTTCGGAACCGAGTTCCGGGTGCTATTTAGAGATCGTAAATTTAAATGTCGACTATATTATATGTTGTGATATTTTATATCGTACCGCAAATGTATGGTGTCAAGTTTTAGTATAAATGAGTTTAGAGTGTCGAACCCACAGGGATTGCGTTAACTCGCACTAAATACTACAATTGATAATCCTAACTTTATTTAGAAAACAAATAATAAAGATTTTAATAAATAAATATAAAAATAATTATATAGGAGAGACTAATACGATAGAGATTTTATATCCTGATTTCACCTAGTTGTCGCCTATGTATTTGTCATGCCAATTAATCCTTGTTTAGTTATATTGTTTATAAGTCAAGATTCCAAAAATATCCACTCCCTCTCTCGAGCATCAGTGAAAATATCATCAATTATAGACTTCGATATCTCTATAAAAATCTAGTAGTTAACAACTCATTACGCTTTGTGATTCTATATTAACGACTTCAAAGGAATTTATATATTCTCTCGAACTCTATAAAACTCATAAGTTATATTCTCTAGATCTATTCAAAATCCCCTCTCTTGAATGATAGATTCTAAACGCATATCATCATATTTGTGGCCAGCAAACACAAGGTATTAAACCCAAGAGAATACAAATAAACTGAATAAAACTTCATAACAAAATCGACAATTAAAATAAAGGTTCAAGCATCAGTTACATCATTCTCCAGAATTAAGGAGTTTAGTTTATGACAATAGATAAAAACAATGAAAACAAAGTCATGAATCTAATGGAAATCATTAGAGTTCTAAGAAAGAAACAATAAGATAAAACCCGAATTGAATCTCTTCCTCTTCAGACGTCACCGCTTTTGTCTCCTCTTGTTGCTCTTTAATCCTCCTCATTGGATCTCTAAAAATATGTGTTTTTGTGTTTTGTGATGTGTATTAGCCTCCTCCCTTGAGTTTGGACGAACTAAACTATTTATAATAGAGCCTTGGGGTTATTGGGTGTCTTAAAAACCCTAAAATCATATTTCTGGTGCGTCGATTTCTCTGGATTTTGTATGAGGGTCAGCAGCGAGTGCGTGTCGCGACGCGCAGCAAGGATGTGTATTGAATAGATCTCATCGAGTACATGCAAATCGATATATTATGGGTCTCGTAACTCTTTCTAGATCAAAAGTTATAGCCTTTTTAAATTCAGTGCGTAGCTGATGCTGGTTTTGCCTGTTCTTGAGTCCGATGCTCCCAATAGGTCCCGAAACACGCGTATTTGCTCCATTCTTGATGTTCTAATGCTTCCTACAAACAATACATAAAATAAACTATAAATGACATTAAATGACTCGAAACATAATAAAATAATAGGCTAAAGATGTCAGAATAAGTGGGTATAAACCACACTTATCATTATACCTTAGGGATTTGACGTTCTTATATATATCCCTGGTATAATATTGATAGCCTGTGATGGAGGGATTATACGTATGCAATGGCCTCGGCTTGCATAGTTTAGCGAGATTATCCGTGGTCGTCATAATTCATGAGTGGGTGAATTATGGACACAAAATTAGATTCCGTGACGGATAAACCTAAACTTAGAGAGTCCCACAATATGAAGTGTAGTCATTGAGTACTTGGGCAACACGTTATTATTCATAATACTTCACCGGATTAAATGTGTTAATTCGAATCGTTTAATCGGTTAAACGAAAATACATGCATTAGGGGCATTTCGGTCAATTAATAATTAATGTGTATTTGTATTTGATACAAAATTTGATTTGATACATATTAATTAATTATCAAATGAGACTTTGACACATGCCATTAATATATGTATTTGTTATTTAATGTAAATAAAAATACATATATAATAATAATTGGTTTAATTAATTATTTAGGTGTTTAAATGTTAAATATCTAGATAATTAAATTATTTAAATATTACATAAATATTACATAAATGTTATGCAATATGTTTGATTATTATTGGTTACATGTGGCATGATTTTATTAAGCTTAAAGTTTACAAATTGGATTTGTCAACTTAACAGCTTATTATTATTTAATTAGATTAAAATGACTAAAATACTATTCTTTTACACCCAAAGTCGGTTTGGCCTAGCTTTATAAAGTGGAAACTTTTGTTTTCTCATTTCATAACCTCCCATTTCCGAATTTCATCTAAAAGAAAAACCCCAAAATTTTCTTGAAGAGTCAAGGAAGAAAGTGAAGAATTTCAAGAAAAAGTTTAAAGAAATTACAATATTTGGAGGTAATCTTCAATAATCTTAAACTTAGAAAGCTTGTTTCTTGTTCTTGAATATTTAGAATAGTTATATGGTTTCTTCCTCTCTTATATTTTGGGGCTTTTTGATTTGGAGGATGGATTTGGAGGCTAGATGCATGTGTGAAGTTGAATTAGATGATATTAGTGTAATATTGATTCAATTTTTTCATTTGTTGACTTGTTGCCATTCTAGAGTGTTGTGACCACTCTTGTAACTCCTAGAATTGTTCTTGAATTCTTCATAGGTGGTGGCTTTGGTTGGATTTAATGTTGATATGATTAATGTTGAGAAAATTGGATTTAAAGCATGAAAAATGATATTTTTGGTTACCAAATCCGATCTAGATTTTCTGTGATTTTGGTGATGAAAAATATGTTGTATAAATGTATTGGATGTGTTTTGGGCATTGGAACAATTACCGGTAATTGTTCTAATACCGGAAATTGTTTCGGAGTTGAAATATGCAAAAACGGTGAAAAACGGCGCTACCGGGTGAGTTTCGGGCTTACCGGGTGTCCGCTGTCCAAACAATGAATTGATCACTGTTTGGGTAGCCCATGAATTGCCTAAGCACTATTGGAGCTGACATGGGCAGTCCCCGTGTGTGTTGGTTTGTCGGTTCGGACAAAAATGCGTTTTATGCCATTTTGCGGAAAAATATTTTCGTAAATGTTTCACGATGTTTCTAACCTGTTGATAGAGATTTCTGCGGAAAAGGTTTTTGAACAGTTCGGTAAGGGAAAATGAGGAAATTCTCCTCATCCATAAGGACTAGGGTTCATAAGGTTATATGTTGTTCTTCAACCCGGATTAGAGCTCAGGTAAAGGTTTTTTGGGTACGACCGACCAGAAGATGCAACATGGTATCGGCTTTAGAGACCGACAACATCAGAGCCGAAGCCGATCATATTAGACCGGAAGCTTGGCTTGGTTCTGTCTTACTTTCTGGAACAAGTTGATGAGTTCAGATATTTCAGGTCAGGACAGAAGTAGTTTGGGAAGCCCGACAAGTCACTTGGCCGACCTCTTGAGGACCGACATATCAGAGTAGTTGGATTTTCCCCTCCAAAATCAGCTCTCACATTCGAAATTCGACAGGCTGTCATCTTTAATTAAAAGGTTTGACAGAGTACTTTTACGGCATGATGTGAGGGGAAATCAGAGGGTAGACTTTGCTTTCGGCGATAGCAGATTGGGGAAGAGAACCTGTCAAATCGCCGGAAATCTGCAGACCTGCAGGGCTGGCATCATAAAGAAATGGAAACAGTGTTGAGTATCCATTAGTATATTAGGGAAGGTTGATCAAATTTGTAAGGGTTACAAAATTTTTCCTTTTGAGAATCACTTGTAAAAAATATTGAAAGAGAATAAACTGCTCGGTTTCTTAAGACCTTCACTAAAATAGGTTGATCGAGCTCGGTTTGGTAATAAAAATGAACCCACACCCCACTTTGTGCCCGTGGACGTAGGCAGGATTAGCTCTGCCGAACCACGTTAAACACTCTATGTTCGATTTCTCGTGTTTGTCTTGTTTTTTGCCAAATTTACCTTTGGTCTCCCCATAACCAAACAAATTCAAGGTTGAGGGAGGGTTGTCTCGGGATGGTTATCTCGAAAATACCTCTGGGATGAAAATCATCAGTCAAAAGTTAGCGCTGTTGTGGGGAAAAGAAGAAAAAGTAACTTACGTGGTAAGACGATGGCGAAAGAAGGGAACCATAGATTGTCGGAGAGCTCAACGACATAGTGGATGGGAAAAATGGAGGAAAACATGCGGAAGGATAGGGAGGAGAACCAAACTCTCATGAAAGCCATGTTGGAGAAGCTGGAGAGACTAGAAAAAGTGAATAACAAAAGGTTGGAGGCTGGTCCGAGTCGGAGGAGAAATGAGATAACAGAGGGAAAAAGGGTGGTAGACCTAAGTGAAGATGATGAACCCGGGGGGAAGGGTCCCCAGAGGGTGAGGTCAGTTGTGATAGAAAGAACTATGCGGGCGGAAAGAATGCGAGAAGAAGAAAGGGAGAGACGGGCCCCTGAAACCTCCAGTAATAGCCCACGCTCTAATAGGGGGAAGATGAAAGACGTAGTGGAGGGGATCGAGAAGTATCTAGTCACGAAACACGTCTCGTTCGGAGCGGCAGGCGTGAGGAAGTTTGCATGAAAGATACCACAGCATGGTGCTCGAGGTCGGGGCCTATGAGTCGATGAAGGCTATAAAAAGTCTCAAGGGGGCCCTGAAGGTCGGGAGATTGTGGACTCACTTGAGGGTCCAAGACATACCAGACTACGCACTGCTCTAGAGCTGGCTAGGAAGTTTGTTTTGATGGAAGATGAGGAAAAGGCCGCTCGGAAGGGAAGGGTTCAAAAGGAAAAAATATTGAGGTCAGAGATGCCGCGGAGGCCGGATAGAGAATTGAGGAATCCCCCTCCAAGACAAAGGGAGTTCAGGTCGGTGCCTCCCACCAATACGCCACAAGAGATGAGAGCTCAGATACAAGTAAATCATGTGGTCGGAGGAGCTGGGTATACACCTTTGAACAAGCTGATGGTTCAAATCGTGAAGGAAATTCAAGGTTTGGGCCTCTTGATGGAGCCCGATCTGAGGAAGTATCCGGTGGAAAATAAGATTGGGAAATATTATTGTGTGCATCATAATATGAAGGGACACTCAGCGGAAGGTTGCAAGGGCCAGCGGGAGCAAATGAAAAACCTAGCGCAGAACGACTATTTGAATGAGTACATCGACCAGGGGGCCATGGCGGCCCGGCAGGGGCATAGATAGATGTATACAATCGCTGATGGAAGAACACTGGTTGGAGACTCGAACCGGTCAAGGAAGAATTACAGCAGGATCCGAGGGTCATATGTAATGTCGGTGGGCCAGGCCCAGAGCATGCAAAGAGATCGGTCGGTCCCTTAATGTTCACCGGCGAGAATGGACATGGGGTGAGTTTTCTGCATGACGATGCACTAATAATTAAGGTGGTGATAGTGGGAGCTGAGGTAGATAGGATCTTGGTTAATCCGGGGAGTGCGGTCGACATAATCTCCAAGGAAGCCCTGAATGGACTGGGGATAGAATATGCTACGATGACCCAGGACGGGACACCCTTGTACGAGTTTGGGGGAGAAACAGTCATCCCTTTGGGCATGATACAATTAGCCATGACAGTCAAAACTTCCCCGCGCACCCGAACGATCATGATAGACTTCATAGTGGTGGAGTGCATGAGCAGTTACCAGGTCATTGTGGGTCGGCCTTTCATGATGAAGACAAAGGCCGCCATGTCGTGTTATTATTTGAAGCTGAAGTTTCCCACCCGAGCTGGGATCGGGATTATATGTGGAAGTCATAAGGTAGCCAGGAGTTGTTTCGCCATCATTTCAAAAAAGACTCTTTGTATTGAGAAGGGTAGTTAGAAGAAAAGAATAAGGGAGGAAGAGGAGGGGACAGATGAGTCTCCAGACGCACTGTCCGAGAAGTTTGCCCGATTGGGGGCAGCAGAAGAGTTGGAGTCAGTGGAACTCTTCGGCCTAGGGAAAGTCATTAAGGTAGGAGCGGGTTTGGAGGAAAACCTAAAGCATGACCTTCTAAAGTTTTTAAAGCAGTATGCAGATATTTTTGCTTGGGGGCATAGTGATATGCCCGGGATAGACCCTAAGTTCATCAGCCACCATTTAGCAGTGGATCCGGCTCACAAGCCGGTCAAGCAAAAGAGAAGAATATTCAATCAGGAGCGTTGTGAGGCGGCAGCGGCCGAGATGGAGGGATTGTTAAAGGCCGGTTTCATCAGGGAGGTAAAATACCCGGAGTGGGTATCAAACGTGGTTTTAGTGAAGAAACCTAGTGGGAAGTGGATGATGTGTGTGGACTTCTCTGACCTTAATAAGGCCTACCCGAAGGATAGTTTCCCACTCCCGAAAGTAGATCAACTGGTAGATTCGACTGCATGTCATGGACTGCTCAGTTTCATGGATGTCTTTTCAGGGTATAACCAGGTAAAAATACATCACGGGGACGAGGATAAGACAACTTTCATCACAGATCAGGGGCTGTACTGTTATAAGGTGATGTCTTTCGGCTTGAAGAATGTAGGGGTACATTTCAGAGGTTGGTGAACAAAGTCTTTAAGCCCCTCATCGGTAAAACCATGCAAGTATATGTTGATGACATGATAACGATGACCATGGAACCGGAGGGTCATTTGGCCGACCTCGCGGAAACTTTTGAGCTGATAAGAAAGCATAGCATGAGGCTGAACCCAGAGAAGTGTGCATTCGGTGTAGCATCGGGAAAGTTTCTGGGGTACATGGTCAGTGCGCGAGGAATAGAGGCTAACCCGTAGAAGATCCAAGCAGTTCTGGATTTGAAATCTCCCAGGACAGTCAAAGAGGTGCAAAGCTTAACGGGCCGGGTGACTGCACTAAACCGGTTCATATCCCGTGCAACCAACAAATGTCATCCATTTTTCAAAGTGATCAAGAAGGTTAAGAAGGATGTCAGCTGGACGACAGAATGCGAGGAATCGTTCATGTAGCTTAAACAGTATTTAACCCAACCCCGCTTTTGGCCAAACCGATCCCGGTTGAGACTTTATTCTTATATTTAGCTGTTTCTAAATATGCTGTGAGCTTGGTGCTAGTGTAGGAGGCCGATAAGATCCAAAGGCTGGTGTATTACGTTAGCAAAGCCCTGCTGGATGCAGAGACAAGATACCCGGCTCATGAACTGGTGGCACTGTCCTTGGTTACGGCTGCTAGGAAGCTGCGACCTTACTTTCAAGCTCATCCTATCGGGGTATATACCGACCATCCCTTGAGGCAGATCCTGCATAAGCCAGAGGTTTCGGGCCGGTTAGTAAAGTGGTTGGTGGAATTGAGTGAGCACGACATATCTTATTTGCCGAGAGCGGCGGTAAAAAGGCAGGCTCTAGTAGATTTTGTGGCCGAGTTTACTGGACCACATATTTTAGAAATTTCAGAGACCAAGTGGGAGTTGTCGGTGGACGGTTCTGTTAGTTCACAAGGTTGCGGGGCTGGGGTCGTCTTGTGGAGTAGTGATGGCGAAGAAGTGGTCTACGCCTTGAGATTTGCTTTCGAGGCCACTAATAATGAAGCAGAGTATGAAGCCATTTTGGCCGGATTGAGGTTATAGACGGCAGTGGGTTGATGAATACTAAAAAGTGCATATTTATTAGACGATAAGTTAATCATTTTACACTTATAGTTTCACTAATCCCCTTAAATTGACACATTTGTGTAAATATTTTAAACTTATGCTTTGAGTGCTTTTACTGTGTTATTTTATGTTTTTGTCAGGAAAAATACTGCTCGGAAGCTTGACGGGATAAATCAGACGTGAAAAAAAAATATTCTACAAGCACGTCGTAAAATCTGTAAGCACGTCGTAAAATCAGCAAGCATGTTGTAAAATCGGCAAGCATGTCGTAAAATCTGCAAGCACGTCGTGACACGTGGAACCTTTACGTCGCGACACGTGTCCCCAACGTGGCTTCACCATTCTCTGACACGTGTCCCCAACTTGGCTTCACCATTCTTTGACACGTTTCCACAACATGCATTCACTGGTCTGGGCGGCGAATTTGCCTATAAAAAGGAGCATCCGGCATTAGAAATTTTCATACTTTCTTTCTTGATTCCTCTGTAATTCTTGGAGAGAGAGTGTCTTGTTTGTTTATTTACTTAAAGCTTTTTGTAATGTCTTTTTCTTTCAATAATAAAAGTACGAATATGTTTTGTTACAAAATGAGTAGCTAATTTCTTTTCTGCTGGAGTAAGGGTGAAGCTTTTATAATGAGAACATAGATTAAACTCGCTTTTATTATAATAAATAAATTGAAATCTAATGATTAAAACTTGATTTAAATCTAGATTAATTATTGACAATCTTTATACCGCCTTTATGGCTGGTTTTATCTGTCTACCGCCTTTATGGATGGTTTTATCTTTCCACCACCTATATGGTTGGTTTTATACGATTTTGGCATAATTAAGTACCTTGGTAGGACTTATTATAGACAAACGGTATCACCGCCTTTATGGCTGGTTTTATATTTTTGGCATGCTTAGTACATTGGTAGGACTAATTATTGACAGAAATGATTACCGCCTTTATGGCTGGTTCTTTATATTGGCATAATTAATTCCTGTAATAAATTAAGTGGGTAATAAAGGCAATTTATAAATTATAATAAAGTGAGATTTCTAAATGTTTAAAAGACTAAAAGTGGATCCCCTAACTCCAGCATTTCATTCTATTATTGCATTCCAACCTAAAAGTCTCAAACTACTTCAACAAATCAAACTTTTCTTTTCCGCATTGTTCAATATTCTACTTGACTAAATCTCTTCTCTGTGGATCGACCCCGGACTCACCGGGTTATTTATTACTTCGACACTCTTATACTTGGGAGTAAAAGACCACTTTTCGAGCATGTCAAGTTTTTGGCGCCGTTGCCGGGGAAGTATTATTTAGTAGATAGAATATTTATTAATTTATTCTTTATCTACTTTTCTTTTCTTTATTTTTATTTCTTATTTTGTTTTTATTTAATTTCTGCATCTTATCTTCCTCTTATTTTCTTTTATTTTTATAGATCGAAACTGTCCTGATTAATCCTTGATGAACCATGAACCCATAAATCCCACATATAAGGAGTCCTTGTTCTTAATTTTTCTTGGTTACAGGTAACAGAAAAATCAACTTAAAAGATGTTTGATGTTCATTAATGAATTTTTCGAACCATCCCCACGTAGAGATGCTCTCATAAAACTTCACGAATACATAATTCAAGATATTGAGAAAAATGAACGAGAAATTCAATTGAGATCGGAATTGACAAGAGTTAGAGGACGTTTTTAGATCTAAATCACTGCATTTGTATTTTCCTTAATTTGCTCTTTTCATTTTTTTAGTTTAATTTCATTTTCAAGTTTTGTATTTGCAATTTCATATTTTTACATATAGTTTTTTTTAAGTTGCATGAAACACTGGTCTCGAACATCTAGTGGCAGATTAAAAAGAGAGTCTTCATCACCTTCATTGTTAGTCGGAATGGCTGAAAGCCAAATTGAAAATCCATCTGCCCAAGTTGAAAACCCAGTTAATCAGAAAGAAAACGAGTCTCAGCATGGAGATCCTAATCACCCTAAGACACTCAGACAATTCATGAATCCCACCAGGTCAGGATCACCATCTTGTATTGTTTTTCCTCCAGAAGCAGCACATTTCAATTTTAAATCAAGTGTCATCAATCTTTTACCCACATTCCATGGTCTAGAATCAGAAAACCCTTATCAGCACCTAAGAGAGTTCGAAGAATTATGTAACACTTGCAAAGACCAAAATTGTAGCATGAATATAATCTGGTTAAAGTTTTTTCCATTTTCTTTAAAGGATAAAGCTAAAATTTGGCTACAAAATCTTAGGTCAGGATGTATTAGAACAAATGATGATTTACAATAGCAGTTTCTTAAAAATTCTTTCCCCATCATAGGACAAATTCCGTTAAAAGAAGAATCACAACATTCACACAAGAGTCAGGGGAAACACTTTACCAATGTTGGGAGAGGTATAAAGAGATGTTAAATATTTGTCCACATCATGGGTTTGAAACATGGAGGTTAGTTCCCAATTCTACGAGGGCTTAACACCCCAAGGTAGACAAGTAGTGAAGATGATGTGTAATGGTGAGTTTAGGGACAAAGATCCCAAAGATGCACTAGATTACCTAGAGCATATAGCAGAGAATACACAACAATGGGATACAATTCTATATATGAGTCATCTGTTAAACCACAGCCATCTGGTAGAGGTATGTTTAACCTTAGGGAAGACCATGACCTTGCTGCCAAGTATGCATTTCTGTCTAAAAACGTTGAGGCTTTAGAAACAGGGAAGAGGGATCATGTCAAGTCAGTTCAAGAAATCATATGTCAAATTTGTAGTTCAAATGAACATGTTACAGAAGTTTGCCCGTCCATACCAGCCCTGAAAGACTGTCTCCATGACCAAGTCAGTTCCATAAACACATTCAATAGACCAAATCCAAACCCATACTCACAGACCTATAATCCTGGTTGGAGAAACCATCCAAACTTCAATTGGAGGAATGATAATCAAGCACAACCTTCACACCAACCTCCCCAGTTGCACCCGAATTTTTGAAATTCCCAGAATTATGCACCATATGTCCCACCACCTAAGAAAACCATTGAAGATAACTTGAGTGCATTCATGGAAAAACAAGAAACCATCAATAACCAAAATGCACAAATGATGAATGATTTGAAGGAAACTTTTGATAAAATCACATCTGCTTTGGCCATTAAAGAAAAAGGTAAGTTTCCTGCACAACCTCAGTCAAATCCTAAGAGTCATCAAAACCCACGCGAGTGTAGTTCTGGAAGTCAACACTTAGACCAAGTCAAATCTATTATTACTCTTCGAAGTGGTAAGACCATCCACAGACCTATTCTTGAACCTCATGAAACTGAGGAAAAATCAGAATCAGAGGGTAAGAAAGGGGTTGATGAGCCATCACCCGTCGTTGATAATAACAGTTTTTCTCATACACCTTCATTTCCTCAGGCATTAAAAACAAAGAAATTGAACCATTCCCCAGAGATTTATAAATTATTCAAATAGGTAAAGGTCAATATTCCTTTGTTAGATGCCATTCAACATATAACATCATATGCCAAATTTCTAAAAGATTTATGCACCGTTAAACGAAAACATCAGGTAAGAAAGAAAGCTTTTCTAGCTGATCAAGTAAGTTCTATTCTCTCAACCAATAATGCATTAAAATATAAAGACCTTGATTGTCCAATTATTTCTTGTATTATTGGAAATCAAAACATTAAACATGCTTTGCTTGATCTTGGAGCTAGTGTAAATTTACTGCCATTTTCGGTTTACCAACAACTTAATATCGGTGAGATGAAACCAACCTCAACTACCCTTTTACTTGCTGATAGATCAATTAAGGTACCAAAAGGAATTGTGGAAGATGTGTTATTACAAATCGATAAATTCGTATATCCTATGGATTTTATTATTTTAGAAACACAACCTGTGGCAGACAGTTATAAGCCAATCCCTGTAATACTTGGTCGGCCATTTTTAGTGACAGCTAACGCTTTGATAAATTGCAGGAATGGAATCATGAATCTTTCTTTTGGAAAAATGACATTAGAGTTAAATGTTTTTAACATGTGCAAACAGCCATATGATGAAGATAATGAAAACGAAAGCGCAGAATCAATTGAACCTATTGTGGATGAGTATATTCATGGGAGTTTATCTGATCCCATGAAACTTTTTACTGCTAATTATGTTGAGTCAAGTGATTAGGATATTACTAATGATTTTCTACTTGACTCTATTCAGGTATTGGAAGACGATGAAGAACTGGGAACACTGGAAGAAGAAAAACATGAAGAAGCACCCAATTTGGAGTTAAAAGCTTTTCCAGAAGGACTGAAATATGCATTTCTATAAGATAATCAAACTTACCCTGTGGTAATTTCTTTTCTCTCACAAGCGATCAAGAAGGTAAACTTTTAAATGTGTTGAAAGAACATAAACTGTCAATTGGATGGACTTTAAAACACATAAAAGGTATTAATCCATTAATTTGCACACATCGAATACATCTAGAAGATAATGCTAGGACATATCGTCAACCCCAAAGAAGATTAAACCCTCACATGAAAGAAGTAGTAAAAACTGAGGTCCTTAAACTTCTTGATGCATGCATTATCTATCATATTTCTGATAGTAAGTGGGTAAGTCCTACACAGGTTATACCTAAAAAGTCTGGAATCACTGTTGTAAAAAATGATAAAGGGGAATTAATCCCAACTCGCATTTCATCTAGTTGGCGTATGTGCATTGATTATAGAAAATTGAATGACGTAACTAGAAAAGATCATTTCCCTTTGCCATTTCTTGACCAAATTTTAGAAAGAGTAGTTGGACACCCTTATTATTGTTTTCTTGATGGTTTCTCAGGTTATTATCAGATTCCCATTGCTTTAGAAGACCAGGAAAAGACCACATTCACATGCCCCTTTGGAACATTTGCATTTAGAAAAATGCCCTTTGGACTTTGTAATGCATCTGTAACATTCCAACGATGCATGTTGATCATATTTAGTGACATGGTTGAACACTGTTTAGAGGTCTTTATGGATGATATAACTGTCTTTGGAAATTCATTTGATAATTGCTTGACTAATCTGGAAAATGTTTTGAAAATATGTAAAGAAAAAGGACTTGTGTTAAATTGGGAAAAATGACATTTCATGACTGATTCATGAATTTTTTAGGACACGTTGTGTCGTCTAAAGGTATTGAGGTTGACAAAGCAAAATATAGAGGTCAATTCTAAATTACCATCACCAAAAACAGTCAGGGACATTCGTTCTTTTTTAGGACATGTATGATTTTATAGGAGGTACATTAAAGACTTCAGTACCATATCCAGACCCTTATGTAACCTCATATTAAAATATGCAACATTTGAATGGACAGAAGAATGTCAAAATCATTCCAAAAAATTATCAATCTTTTGACTTCTGCTCCTATTATGCAATCCCCTTATTAGTCCTTGACCTTTGAACTAATGTGTGATACTAGTGATTATGCAGTTGGTGCAGTTCTAGGGCAGAGAAATGAAGGTAAACCGCATGTGATATATTACGCTAGTAGAACATTAAACAGTGCACAAATGAATTACACTACCACAGAAAAAGAACTATTTGCTGTAATATTTGCATTGGATAAATTTCGATCATATTTAATCGGTTCTTCAACTGTTGTTTACTCTGATCATGCTGCTGTTAGATATTTGATGTCTAAACAGGATGCCCCAAGCCAGATTAATACAGTGGATTTTGTTGCTTCAAGAATTCAATATCACAATCAAAGATAAAAAGGGGCAGAGAATGTGGTTGCATATCACTTATCGAGACTCACAAACGAGTCACTAATCGATACCACTCCTATCAATGACTCTTCCCCGATGAATTTTTATTTTCGGTAAATGTAATGCCTTGGTATGCTAATATTGTCAATTTCCTTGCGACATGAAAGATACCCCCAGACTGGAGCCAACAAGATAAGAGGAAATTTTTGACCAAAGTCAAAAGATTCTACTAGGATGATCCTTATTGTTTAAATGCTGCCCTGATCAAATTTTCAGACGATGCATACCTGACAGTGAGATAAGTGGTGTTATTCAATTCTGTCATTCAGAAGCATGTGGAGGTCATTTCTCATCTAAGAAAAACCGCTGCAAAAATCTTGCAGTGTGGATTTTAAT
>SKCR01035153.1:0-229513 GCA_019454045.1 Zanthoxylum bungeanum
TAATCTTCTCTTCACCCATCTTTACTTTCTTTCCCATTTGATTATGAGTGAATGTGATTTCAAGAATCCCCATTTAATTTTCCTTTTTCAAAATATATATGTGTGTATAAATATAATGTATAATTATAATTTTTGAAAAAGTAACAAAGATATATAAGAATAAATCAAATGAGATTAAAGAAATAATAATAAAGAGAAAGAGACATATTATTCTTTGATGTAAACCCCCAAACCATTCATTAACAAAAACTAAATAGAAACTTTTCCATTTTTTTTTTTTTTTTTTTTAAATTACAAGATCAAACCACTAGCAATGGCTCTGTTGGTACCAAGATGAGTAGTTTCATAAACCGGCAATTCTTCCCGGTACCTTTCGATTCCAATAGCTGAAAGATTATCCAATTCAAAGAGATCAGAACTTGCATAACTTGCTGCATCATCATCATCAGTAGACACTTCATTATCATTAATGCAAATGCCTCTGATTTGATCGAACTCCCCTTTCTTGATCTTCTTGTGATAATTCTTCAACAATTCCCTTGCAGCTTCCTCAACTCTTTGGCTTTCACTCTTCACATGATACTGAAGCTCTTCATTGATGGCATTATAAGCTGATATTTGTCGTTCATTTTCATAAAGATTTTTATGCCCACAAGGCCTGCAATCTTCATCAACAATGATACTCACAGGATAAAACCTAACTGACCTTTTTGCCCCCGCGCCATTACTTAACTTCCCTCCTGAAGAAGGTGTTTTGCTTAAACATGATCTTGAAAACGAAGAAGTTGATGAACAAGTCGACTCCGGCTTCGAAACCTTTGCTTTCTTTGCATTCCCAGCAGTGAATAGAGAGTTAAGAAAGGTAGCAAGGCGGCCGCCGGGAGAAATTGGCTGCTTAACTTTCTTAAGGTCACTGTAAATCTTCAAAGCCTTGGATTTTGTCTTCACAAAATTACCAACTTGACCAGTACTCTTAATAGGCTGCTGCTTCTGTGTTGAAACATGGTTCTTTCTTTCAGCTGCTGCTGATGCTGACGGGATGCTTGTACGGATAGGTCTAGGCTTTTGCATCGAGTAACAAGAACTGGATCTTGATTTTGATCCGTACATAGAATCAGATTCCGATGACGAAAACCCTCCGCCGCAGCTCGATTCAGAAGAACTCGAGCTCGAGTTCAACAATACGGCAGGAGGAGTAAAGTCTTTATTTTCAAAGCTAACCTTCTTCTCTATCCACTTCTCAATCATGCAAGCTCTTCGCATACTACTATCAATGTCTTCACTCGTCAAGCCATTGCTATGCTGCTGCTGCTGCTTCTTTCTCATGGTTTCTTTATAATAAATTAACTCTTCGTGATCTACACCGTCGTTTGATTCGTCGATCGAACGGTAGATAGCGTCAAGAAGAGTTGTAGAGAAAGAAGGGTTTTTGCTGTCTCTTCTGCTGCTGTTTGATGAACTTCTTCGATGATGATGATCTTCTCTCAAAGATTTCTCAAACAAGTCCATTGATATGGGGTTTATAGAGAGTATCAAGCAACTGCTGAGCGTATATAATTAACAAACAGTAGCTCGTTTTTTTGAAATGATGAATTAAAACAATATGATTAACGGAAACACACTAGGGGATCCTGCAAATGAGAAAGGAACAACACAGACATGGCCATTGATGGGTTCTTGATGGCTTTACAAAAGAGAAAAAGAGAGAGATTGTGTGAGAAATGAAAGCCAAAACTCACGCTAGCTTGCTGTAGAGAGAGAGAGAGAGAGAGAGAGAGAGTTGTGTGAGTGAGTGAGTCTCTTGCATAAAAGCCTTATAAGGGAAAATATCTAGAATGCATCTGTGATATTATGTCATTATAATATCTTACTAAACATGTTTAAATATTAAAAAATTATCAAATAATTATTTTTAATATAACTATATTGTACAGGGAAAATGAGCAACCCTCTTGATTTTTTATGAAACTAAGCGAAATTCTTCTCTTGTTTTAAAACTAACCACCCTCTTGCTTAAAATTTTTGAATTTTAGTTTAAAAAATCTTAAACCTCAATCAGGATTCGGGATACCAAATCATTTAGTTCTTGATTCGAAATGATTTTTCTTTCCCATTCAATAAATCAATCAAGATTCCAGACGATTTTTCATTATGAATCACAATTAGAATGTGACGAAATGATACCAGTTTGGGAAGGAATATCCTAATCACCATCCGTATATCATGTTTTACAATAAGAAATAATATATTTATAACAAAACCTAATCTAAAGGAATTTCACTTAGTTTTAAAATATAATATTAGGAGAATTTTGTTTAATGTCACCAAATATGAAGGATTTCTTTTGCTATTTTGCCCTATTTCATATGTTCATTAGTTGGTGATAAAACTTCACTCATGTCTTTATTGAATTAAAGAATGACTTGAATTCGATACTAATTTTTTTTTTTTTTTTTTTTTTTTTTTTTAAATTATGATTAGTATTTATTAAATACAAATTATAAATGATTAATTCTTAACTGGCACATTACTATATGCATGCTTGGATAATTCATCAAACTGCAAATTCATCAAAGAATTACTTTGTAGAAGCTTGCCGGCTGGAAGCAAGAGTGCCAGATTGGCAATGACGATGTGGATAATTAATTATTAATTTATAAATGCAGTGATTAATCAGTTAATAAATTAATTTTTTTAATCTACAGTTACCATATATATATGAAGTGACCTAATAAATATCCTTGCGATACATGCTCGCTGCTTTTACAGTTTTACTTGAAAAGTTAAAGGGATAGGTAAATTATTAATATGTATGATTGTGTATATAGATGATGTTGATACTAACAACAAAGCCAAAGCTTCATCATTTGGGTCAACTTGATTTCCTTCATTTTTCTTGATTTTTTTTTCACAATATTTCTTGTTGGTATAATTCACCGTCCAAAAATAACTTTAGGAAAAAAGTAAATGCAATTCAGTTTCAATCACAAATTTTTTAGAGGAATTATAAAATTTAGTTGATATTAAAAAAACATTAAATTTTGAGAAAATAATATTTGTATGTACAAAGTTATTAAAAATAAATATTTTGCACCCGAAATCTAATACGGTTAAGGAGCCATTTAAATTTTGCTGACATCATAAGATTTTTTTAGACATTTAACATTATTGGAATCATGTAATATTATCATCCATCCACTCAAAAATAAGCTAAAGTATGTAAATACATCTGATTTTTCAAAAATTTCATATGTTCACCCATAAAAAAAGACAATTTACAACAAAAAAATTCATGATATCAAAATATAAAAGATAAATAAATAAATTATTGAAAAAATATGTTTTCCTTATTAGACGGTATTAATTTTGTTTAACATCAACGTAAGCAAATATTATCCAATGAAGTGCATGATATCATATTTAAAATAAAAATACATAAACCCTAGATTAATTAATACTAAATACAATTGATAAATAAAACAAATTCTAAAATTACTTGACCAAAAATCATTCCAATATATATAAAAAAAAATTATCAGACAAAATTAATTGTAGGGAAAAATGACAGTCGATAACTTCTTATACATAAACTCTTAACAAAGATTCAATTTTACACCTAAACACAATTTTAATACCGTCCTTCAAAATTTTATAATCTCTAGTGCCAATTAAACATGATGTCATTTCATCCCACAATGGAACTTCTTGATTGAAAATGCTGCTATTGATATTTTCTTTGAAAAATGAAAATGAAAATTTGTTTTTATTTGTTTAATTTTTATTTTTTGAAATATTAAAGTATATTACTAGCATTTAAAAATTAGTTATGAAAATAATAATTTAACCCAAAAAACAAGCAATTTTGGTATAAAATGTCCCTTTTACATAACTCATGGTTGACATATGATATTTGAGTGTAAACCAATGGTAAAATCATCTTTTTTCTGTCAAATTTTAAGGATTTCAAACAAAGTTAAATTTTGGATAATAAATGTCCCCTTTTAATAACTTTAGGTATATATATACCATTTTTTCAAATTTGAATATTTTTTCGAAGATCAATTAAATTTCGAAGTGGATTGATGATAATTTCTTTTTCTTTTTAATTACTTTATATGATATTTTACTTTCACGTAATTCTGATAAGTAAATACCATCATCTTGAATCAAACTCTATTTTAATAGGTGGTAATTAATTTAACTCATAAAATTTTCGATGATACAAATATAAAAAATTAGAACTATGTTCATGAGATTATGAATAGAATTATCCTCAAGGGGTGCATGGTTTGGTGGTGTAGAATTCAAGATCTCATCTTGAGATTTTAGGTTCGAATTCAGGGAATGTGTTTCTTGTAAGAGCCTGAGACTGCCGAGAGTTTTACCTGCTCCGCTTAACCCCAGAATGGGTAGTTTGGCAGTAGGGTTTCTAACAATTTCAATATATATATATATATATATAAATAGAATTTCATTAAAGAAAAAGAGGTTTAACTTTCACATTATTATGTTACATGTGGTGATTGCAAAACAATAACTCAAAATGGCATTAAATGCAATCAAAGATGTAGATAAGTGGGAACTAGTGAGAGATTTCAACAACACTAGCATTGGATTTTTCAATTACACTAACTATATGAAGCATAATTTATTGCATGCCCCAAGCTATTGTTCCTTATTGCTAGCTAGCTTCGACAGTCAATGAATGCGGCTCATTTGATTTTTTTAATTTCATAGTCACCAAGGAGCAATCAGATGAACAGAAATAATGTTGTGCCCTCATCTAGCATTAAAATCCTATAAAGTTGGATTAAAGATTTCATTTTTCTTCTTCTTTTAATGTAAATTAAAGATTGTTGAAAACGTGATTACTGTGAAGATTCAAAAGAGGTCAATATCAAATCTTAATTTTCTCCTAATTTAATGAGAATATTAGAACCATAGCTGCTAGTTTTAGAATCTGTAATTAACCTCAGGCATAATTTGCCAAAGTAAAATGAACACTAATAAAGCCATTAATTCATAATATTACGTTTGGTATAACTTTCCAAATAAAATATTTTTCAAGTAAAATTTTTAGAAATGGAATTTTTGATTTGAAAAAAAAGTAGTTGTTTGGTTGTCAACATAAATTTTTATTAAAAAATTAAAAAATTACTTAAATTGACAAGTTTTTAAAGTTATGTTATGAAATATATTCTAAATAATTTTTTTTATTTTTTTAAAAATAATTACAACCTCAATTTCTAAAACCCTAGATATTGAGTTTTTTTTAGTAGAAATTAAAAAAAAAAAAATTGACTAGTAAAAAAGTAATATCAAACAAGCACTGAATACAAAAGTGAGAGTCGGCAAATCCTCTTCTGCATATTATAGACTTTATAACCCATTAATTTTTAGTAGCAAATCAGCAAAGATAATTATGGAGTTGATTTGGATGGTGTTTAAACAGGTAACCATAATGGTAAACAGGAAATAAATAGAAAGTGCACAATTTATGACATTAATTATCATTTAATTAGCAATATCATCAGCATTTCATTGCTATCTAATCTATTCAGACAAAGACTAGCCTTTATGTGGCATGTAATATAATTATGCAGTTGATACAGTAAACACAACCTTTCATTAATTGAGATTTTGCAACCAAATTTACCTTCACTTTAATTATGTTATTATTGCTGTCACCATTTGAATGGGTGCTCCAAGACTTTTTTATTTGTACATATAAGCTAACATTTATGATATGATATGATAGTAAAATTTCAATAAATTAATAGTAATGGGACCATAAATATTAATTAATTTAATAAATATAATTATTCAATAAATTATTAATTTATGAAGATTTTTTTTGGGAAATATCACTTGTTGGCGAACTTGCAGTGGAAATCTAGTTTTTTGAGGCGTGTAGAACACTTTTTTAGAGTAATATTTGCCCTCACTTTGTGTTGTCATGGTTGTAAGCAAATCTACTCTAGGATAAAATAAAAAACTTAGAGATATAACACGACACTTGTTGAATCTCTATTTGAGAACTATGATATGAAGAATGTTATATTTTTTGAATCATTTTCGAGCTCATATATATGCAACCTAGTTTTCCCTCCAAAAAACATACATTTTAGTCATACTTGTACGAAACAACATCCCATTGACGCGCCAATTACTTATTATTGGCGCGCCAATATGCACGGGCTCATAACCAATTGGTTATATATTAGCGCATCAATATAAGTTCGAGAGCCATTTTCTATCGGCGTCTCATTGGCGCGCCAATAAGTAACAATTGTCACGACAATATAAATTAGAATGCAACTTTATGTCTCTGCCTTTCATTGTCGTGCCAATGATTACCCATTGTCACGACAATGTAAGGCATCATATCTTTTTCGTTTCAGAATACACGAAATTAGCTACTTCAGTTAACTTTGCCTTTGAATTTCATTTTTTTATTTCAGGGGAGTTTCCCCGAGCCCTACGGGAGGTGCTGCCCCTAGACCCATCGCTACCTTTTCGAGAAGGTCGAACCTCATGACCTGACCGGGCAGGTCGATCCCTGATGCGTCAGCGTAAGGCAATACCCGAATCAACATGTCATATCATATAACATCTTATATTGATAGATTAACCATCTATTGTTATATTAAATTCAACAACAATCCCATACTTTATTAATTTATAATCTATAAATCAATATATGTTATAATGCATAAATAAATGTGTTTTTCAACTTGAACCTTTAGCTTGAACCAGTATTTCAAAGCATTAACAAAATTTAGGTTGACTATAACATTGAACCTAAATTTTAAGGGTTAACACCGGAAGATACAGTTCACACACAATAATAATTGATTTTCAAAAGTTCTCTTAAATCATTCAGCACATTTTACGACCTTGTGTTATATCCTTTCAGTGAAACATTTACAAAAATCGACCTTATACACTTTGTTAGAGGCGGCACCATTTATCAGGTTCACATAGGTGGAGTTCCTTTCACATTATTAACTCCACTAAGAGTAAAACTCATCCTCATTTACATAGTTACTAAATATTTCCTTTAGTAACTCAGTCGCTGATCTATAACTTGTTATTACCCATTAAACTTAAGGTTTATTAGTATAATAGAGATAAGTTAGGTTCCCTTCATAGGCGACTAATTAAAGAAAGGCTTTCAAACCCATCCCCATCGATATTGTTCTAATTAAATCTCTCGAGAGTGCTTTAATTAGTGGGTTTGCAAGATTGTTATAATATCTTTACATAAGTCACAGTAACTACACCATCCGATAATAATTATAGTATATACTCATGTCTCAAGCTTAAATGTCTAGATTTCTATTATAGATCTTAATCAATGCTCTAGACATAGTAGTTTCACTATCACAGTACAAAGAGATAGACGACATCGATTGTGGCCATAATCTTATATCTAATAATAAATTTCTCAGCCACTCTACTTCTTTGCCTGTTGCTGCCAAAGCAACAAACTCTGATTCCATAGTATAGTTATTATGCATGTCTATTTCTTGGAAGCCCACGAAAATAGTATATACCTCATTTAGATCTTTAATCTTAAACCTTGAGGAGACCTTTCTTAGCAACAGGTAAAACAATCATTGATGTGTAGAAAGATGAACTGACAATACGAGTGCAGAACGAAGAAGTCACCTTTAGTATTTTCAGAGCCATGCCGAGTCCTCAAAGTGATGAAGAATGTCGCAGGATATTTATTGTAGAGAATGAAGTTGAAATGGAAAATGACCATGTGTTAGGTGCATCTCCATGTATTCAAGCTAAAACACAGTGTGAACCAATAGTCAAGCAACTAACGAGCATAGTGATGCCATGCAAAGAAGATCCTCCGCAGCTAAAACTGAAGCCATTCCCAAGGCGCCGCAAAAAGAGTAATTCAAGAGTCGATTCTTACCTGAAAATGATCTCTAGAAAACTAAACAAGAGGTTAAGCCAATTCTACTGCATATGTAGTCTAGAATTTCAAATTGGTGGAGAATTTACAGATCTTGACCTAAGAGTAGAGCCAATAGTTGAAACATTAAAAGACCATGGGGGACTATACATGGATAAATTACCGCAGCCAGCCAAGCAGTATTTTCATGTCATAATCACTGGTGGATAACAAAGAAGAAAACACATGAGACTACCTGGTCCACTATATTGAAGCCACCATGACTACTTGGGTGGTTATGTCTAGCTGAAGACGTTAAACTTAGCGCTAGCGGGAAGGCAACCCATACATTTATTTTTAATTTTCTTTACTTTAGTTTTATTTTATTGTGTGCTATTTGCGTATTTATTAGTTTACATGTGTATTTATGCAGGTACTAACGCAACCCACACAGCCCGTACAACCAAATTCTGACCAGTTGGAGCCTGATCAACTCCATGCACGGTAGTGTTATTCCTCACTTTTGTTTCTTTATTTTTATCTTACATTGAGGACAAAATAAGTTTTAAGTTTGGGGGTATGTGTATGTTGGTGTTAGTTCCTACTATATAAAAAAATAAATCAGTATGTTAGTGTTAGTTCCTACTATATAGAAAATAAATTAAAAAAAAAAATTTTAAATTTTTTTTGTCATAGGTTGTAAAGCATATGTCCAAATGATGAGTTTGTTTGCTTTAAGATGAAATCTTAGAAATGATAAATGGCCAATTGATTTTTATCTGATGCCTTTAGTAGGTGATTTAAGTTTGACTCGTAAGCACCTAAAAATAGGTTTCTAGTAGTAAGAGTGTAGGTAGTTGACAAAGTAATTAGTTGAAGAAATTGTTTAAAGATGAATGACTGTTTGCTTAGATATTTATCTCTGTTTTATAATTATTTATGATATATGATATGGTTAGAGCAAATAGGAAAAAAATATATATAAAAAAAAGAAAGAGATCTTTTGAAAAAATGAAAAGAGCGGAAAAGAGAAAAAATACTTGAAAAAAAGATAAACCACCTATAACCGATAAGTGTGAAGCTACCTATGGGTGAGTGTTAGGACCACTATGAGGATAAATGCTACCTTAAATGGTAGGTGTAGGACACAGAAATTGACGACGCTGTTATAGGCTCGCGGCCTAGTTGGGAGTACGGAATAGCCCGCGGGGGAACTAAACCGGAGAAATAACATGGAGTCGCCACCCGGTGTGAACCTGTAAAATGTGATTTAAGGCCGCACTCACCCCTCGCAAGGGAAGACCTCAAACCGTTGGGTTCGGAATGGTCCCTTACTTATGTCACTTGTAATGATATGATTTGTGCAATAAACTAACCGAATCTACTCAACATGTATGCTCAAAGGTAACTTAGATCTAGTCCGCATTCATCAAAATAAATCTTAGGACTAAGTTCGCATGCTTTAAAAAATAAGTCATTATAACGACAATCATATAATATCACACAACGAGCATGTTGAATCATCCAACGCAAAGAACAAATAGATAATTACTTCAACATAAACGTAAACTAAATTACTAATGCAAAATTAAAGAACTAAATCATGCATAACAATAAACGACATAATCATGCTTAAAAATAAACGATATATTAAACTAAATCATGCTTTAATAATAAATAACGTACAAGCAACCTAATCATGCTCGAATACAAAGTTTGGATGAAACGAAATACATGTGTCTCTTAAGTAGTACGTGGCATTGTATCCTGAGTGCAAACCGCAATACCGTCCATTCGGATTCGGCTACGGAATTTACGTCCGAGTTTCCATCCGATATACCACAAAAGAGAACATGCCTCCCGTTCATCCGGAATTCACATCATGCCTCAATAAACGACTCTCATGCGATAATATATTAAAATAAATAAAAAAATGAAAGATAATAAGTAAAAAGGGTGCCCTCAGGTCTAACCTCTTTTGTCGTCTCTCGAAAGCGCGTTACACGACCGTAGGAAGGGTTGATGCTATGTAACTCTTCTGATTCACTGGTTCAATGTTTTCCCTCGTTGTTTCACTGTTTAGGCCACTATTTTCACTCCGTTTCGCTGCTGTTTTCAAGGTATTTTCTGGTCACTATTTTTGGTAATTAAAGGACTGTTTTGCGGGTTATTTGGATTGGTTTGGGTTGCGGTTTTTTGGACTATTTTGGGGGCAGTTTCAGGGGTCTATTTGTGTGGTAAACTGGGCAGTGCATTGAGGGGTGTGTGCATGCAGTTTGGGGCAGTGTATGGCGTGAATAGAGGCTTGAAGGCTAGTGGCGTTGAAGGTTCTTGGTGCGTGAGGGGTAGGTGGCTATTGGCGTGGGTGATATGTTGATGCGTGAAGGATGTTGGTTTATGGTGCGTAAGGGTTAGGTGGCTTACGTGTTGTTGTAGGGCTAGTAAAGTGAGTGGGGGGGCTTTGTGGCTAGTGGCGTTTGTGGACAATGGCTGATGACGTGAAGTTGAGGTTGGTCAGGGGAGTGATGATGCGCTGAAGGGTTGCGAATGGCGTGAAGAAGGTGTTTTGACGGGTGATGGCCGAGGGAGTTACAAGGGAAAGATGAGAGAGGGGACGTGAATGCTTCTTGGGGTTTCTTGTGAGGATGAGCTAGGGTTTAGATGTATGGTGAATGGTTCTTTTTATAGGCAAATGGGTGGGGGTTTTCCTTGTTTGAGAAATAGAAGGCTTTGTGCATTAATGAGATATCTTTTTAAATTAGTATGGGATAAGGAAATCTTTTAATTAGGGAAATGATTTGATTTAATTTGATTTATTCTTCTTTAGTTAAGGATATGATTGGTTTATTTAGGCAAGGGATCCATGGGAATTATTTAATTTAGGAAGTGGATTTGGCTTGATTTATGCATGTGTTAAATGTGATTTTTGTTATTTAGGGTGGCTATGGGCGTGTGGCTTAGGGTGAATTGGGCGTGTGGGCTTGGTCCATTTGGTGGGTTTGGGTGTTTGGTTTAGTGATGTGTGGGCTTGGGTGTTTTGGGCTAAGGATGTATTTTAAAACGGAGGTCCAACAACAAACCCGGAGCTACTCCAGCGAATTAAATCCAACAATGTGTCAATTCTTGACTCTTCCCTTCCAACGTCTGTTTCCCGCGACTTCCACAATAAAAAGAGGTAGTGTCTCCATACGAGACTCATTATCGGGACTTATATGCAAAAATGCAGTGCCTACAATCGCCCCCACTTTGATGGGACTAGTGCAGTGTGTGACAATGGCAATCCTATCAAAGTACATGCAATGCATTTTCACTTACCTGGCTCGCCAGCTGCCACTTGGCTTGCCTGTTGCTCTGAACTGAATTGATGATGTGCCATTCCTGGCATGCTAAACCCCATACCTAGGGTGTCGCGGTAGTCCACAATAGTCCACACTAGTCCACAATACTCCACGGTAGTCCACGGTAGGCCACAATACTCCACTATAGTCCACATAGTCCCTGATACTCCACGGTAGTCCACAATACTCCACGATAGTCCACAATACTCAACGATAGTCCACGGCAGTATACAATACTCCATGATAGTCCACGGTAGTCCACATAGTCCACAATACTCCACGGTAGTCCACAATACTCCACGATAGTCCACATAGTCCACAATACTCCACGATAGTCCACAATACTCCACGGTAGTCTAGAATACTCCATGATAGTCCACAGTAGTCCACGATAGTCCACAGTACTCCACGATAGTCCATAATACTCCACGATAGTCCACGGTAGTCCACGATAGTCCACAATAGTCCACATGCCGTACTTGGCTTGCTAAACCCCATACCCGAGGTGTCGCTGTAGTCCACAATACTCCAGGATAGTCCACGGTAGTCCACATAGTCCACAATACTCCTCGATAGTCCACGGTATTCCATGGTAGTCCACAATACTCCACAACAGTCCACGATAGTCAACATAGTCCACAATACTCTACGGTAGTCCACAGTAGTCCATAATACTCCACGATAGTCCACAATACTCTACGGTAGTCCACAATACTCTACGGTAGTCCACAATACTCCACAGTAGTCCACAATACTCCACGATAGCCCACAATAGTCCACGATAGTCCATAATACTCCACGATAGTCTACAATACTCCACGATAATCCACGGTAGTCCACAGTAGTCCATAATAGTCCATATACCGTACTTGGCGTGCTAAACCCCATATCCGAGGTGTCACGGTTGCGTCTCCATACCTAGAGTGGTGCAGTGATATATCCATACCTGGAGTGCCATACCTGGCAAGCTAAACCCCATACCCGAGGTGTCGCGGTTGCGTCTCCATACTTAGAGTGTCGCAATAATATCTCCATACCCGGAGTGCCAAACCCAGTAAAACTGATGCTGATGTCTCCATACCCGGAGTGCCATACCCGGCAAGACTGATGCTGATGTCTCCATACCTGGAGTGCCGTACCCGGAAAAACTGATACTAATGATGCTAAGGCGGGCCTCGCCCCCAGAGTGCCATACCCGGCCATACTGATACTGATAATGATGTGGGCCTCGCCCCCATGGTGCCATACCCGGCCAAACTGCTACTGATGCTGATATGGGCCTCGCCCCCACAGTGCCATACTCGGTAAGACTGATACTGATGTTGATGTGGGCCTCGCCCCTATAGTGCCATACCTGGTAAGACTGATACTGATAATGTGATGGTTCGTTCTCGAACCATGCTGTGGGGTGGTCCATTCCCGAACCTTTAATGTGTGGGGTGGTCTATTCCTGAACCGTTACTGTGAGGTAGTCCATTCCCGAACCGTTACTGTGATGTGGTCCATTCCCGAACCTTGCTCCATTCTCGGAGTGCCATTCCTGGCTTATTCATTCCTGAACCTTGCTCCATTCTCGGAGTGCCATTCCCGGTTTGTTCATTCTCGAACTGTGCTCCATTCTAAGAGTGCCATTCCTGGCTTGTTTATTCTCGAACTGTGCTCCATTCTCGGAGTGCCATGCCCAGCTTGTTCATTCTCGAACTGTGCTCCATTCTCGGAGTGCCATTCCTTGCTTGTTCATTCTCGAACTGCGCTCCATTCTCGGAGTGCCATTCCCGGCTTGTTCATTCTTGAACTGTGCTCCATTCTCGGAGTGCCATTCCCGGCTTGTTCATTCTCGAACTGTGCTCCATTCTCGGAGTGCCATTCCCGGCTTTCTGATGATGTGTGGGCCTCAACCCTGGGACTCATCCCCAAAACTGATACTGATGTGGGCCTCGACCCTGGGATGCATCCCCAAAACTGACACTAATTATGTGTGGGCCTCAAACTGACACTAATTATGTGTGGGACGCATCCCGGAACTACAACTGATGATGCAGTGGGCCCTCGACCCTGGGACGCATCACGGAACTGCAATCGACAACGGGGGCCCTCAACCTTGGGACGCATCGCAATACCGCTGACAATGTGGGCCTCGCCCTCAAACTGATGATGTAGTGGGTCATCGACCCTGTGACGCATCCCAGAACTACAACTGATGATGCAGTGTGCCCTCGACCCTGGGACGCATCCCGGAACTGCAACTTACAACGGGGGCCCTCGACCCTGGGATGTATCCCAATACCGCTGATAATGTGGGCCTCGCCCTCAAACTGATGATGTAGTGGGTCTTTGACCCTGAACTGGTACTGATGTGGGCCTCACCCTCAAAACTGATACTGATGTAGGCCTCGCCCCCAGACTGATGCTGATGTGGGCCTCGCCCCCAGACTGATACTGATGTGGGCCTCGCCCCAAACTAATATTAATGTGGGCCTCGCTCTCAAAGTGATACTGACGTGGGCCTCGCCCCCAAACTGATACCAATGCCGATGTGGGCCTCAACCCTAGGACTTATCCCAAAAACTGATACGGATGTGGGCCTCGACCGTGGGACTCATCCCGAAAACTGATGACACAGTGGGCCTCGACCCTGGGATTCATTCCCGAAACTGATGATGCTATGTGCTGTTTCTGGTTGGCTTGCATTTGCCGCTTTCTCATTTTCTTTAAAACTCGCGAACAAAAACAAGACAAAGATTGCGTGTATATGACGTGTATGCATGCATGCATGAATGTGTTTCCTATTTTGATGGGTTAGGTCTTCCTTGGACTCCTTGGTGGTTCTTCGCCTATAACTGTCTTCGGTCGCCCCCGAGGCTTGCTTATAGTTTCTTTCTGTCAATTCTCTTCTGGTAATTGCTTAGTTTCCTTTGGTCCCATGACTCAATATCTCATTATGTCCGTGATTCGCGAGGTGGTTGACTGGTCGCCCCCAGTCTTGATTTAGCTTTCTGCTCTCCGCTGCTTGCATTAGGTCAAGGTGCGCCACATGATATGGCATTCTATATCATCATATTATATCACATGCTACGAAAAATTCCAAATAGTTACACATATTATTGCCCTCAAAGAATGCCTAGTATTGAAACCAGATAACCTTCAAAACATTCAACGCAACTCAAATCCAAGTCTTTAAATAAGTGATCTAAGCCAGACTCAAAGTGTGTGTGTGCAAAGGTTTTTTTATAGATTCATCCTTAGATAAGCCAACTCAATGATTTTGTCAAAAAATGGGATCGATGGGTCAAACCAACCTAGATGTCTCAATTATACATGCAGTTGCTTTTCTGTGCTCAATGTGGTATGATTTTCTTTCTCTTTTGTCTCTTTCTTTTTTTTCTTTTCATTTTGAACTTATTTTTCTTCTTTTCTTATTTTTTTTTCTTCATTTCCCTTTTTTTTTCAACACACCTACCCTTTAAGGTAGCATTTCTCCTCATGGTGGTCCTAATACTCGCCAATGGGTAGCTTCACGCTTATCGGTTATAGGTGGTTCAATTCTTTTCTTTAGAGACTTTTCTTTCATTTTCAACCATACCACACATCATAACATAAGCAAATCAAGATAGACATCTAAGCAAATGGTCATTCACCGACCTAAAATTTCTTCGACTAGTCACTTAGCTAACTACTCAGGTTTTCACTGCTAAGAATAATAATCAAGTGCTTACGAGTCTAACATAGATCAATCACTCAAAGTATCAAATAAAAGCACATCAAGAGTTTATCGTTTCTAAGATTTCACCCTAAAGCAAACGATTTCATCATTGGACTTATGTCTAACTATCAAGGACTAAAAACATATAGTTTTTTATTTCTTTTTATTTCTTTTTTTGTCTCTTATTTTTTCTTTTTCTCTCATTTTTTTTTCGGGCCCACCATGGTCTTTCTATCCTTGCCGTAAAATTTTTTGTTTCTTGACTTCCTTTTCCCGATATCCATGTTTGCTAAACTCTTTTTGACAAATCTTTCTTTCTTCTCTAACCCAACAGATATCTATGATGGCTTTTAAGACACAAGGGTTAACATGATGCGTGTATGCATGATATGAATGAAATGCGTGTGATGCATGGAATGTATAAGTCGGCCGATTATCATTTTAAAGCATTCAATCATACTGTTGCGAGGTACAAACTTGTCCCAGTTGAAAAGGCCCAACATGTTTACACTTTTGCGATAACATGGCTAAACAACTTCAAATGATAAAAGGCCTAAACACGAAATGGCCCATGAGCATTTTAGAAGCTTTTGGCCCAATTGCCAAAATGCACGGACTCGTCCCAGTTTAAATGGCCCAACAAGCCCATGCCTCATGACAAAAAGTCCAACTGAATCCAAATGACAATGGTCCAAAACATAAACAAAAAATAGATAATTTATATTAATTCTACGACTAAGGTTCACATGTGGGTTTACTGGAGTGCGGACAAAAGCTCTCGCTGACGAAGGATTGCCCACAAATAGGACTCCCCACTCAAGGGTTCGAGTGACCAAGTGAGCGCGCCTTTTTTATACCTTACGGTACGTGCCAATGAGTTACGGTGCGTGACTAACAGTCGAATGGATTCCCCATTCTAGATTCCCCAGAGAGAGGGTGGAGTGAACTCTCTTAAATACCCAAGTCTCTTAGGCTCTTATCGCCTTGGTAACATGAATAAACAACGAGTCCTCCAAACTAAATCGTCACAACGAGCTACGGGTAATGATTATCTCGGTGCCTTCACAATTTTTCTTTATAGAAAGGTAGTGAATGAATGAAGACACCGAACCATCACATAGCCTTAACAATGTCTTTGATTAAACCCCCTCAACCCACTATAGACACGGTTAACTAAAACACAAATCACAATCACTACAAGACATTATTTCGGGGCCAATTCTCTATCCCCAGTAGAGTCGCCAGACTGTAGGACACAGAAATCGGTGACGCTGTTCTAGGCTCACGGCCTAGTTGGGAGTACGGAATAGCCCGCGGGGGAACTAAACCGGAGAAATAACATGGAGTCACCACCCGGTGTGAACTGGGAAAATGTGATTTAAGGCCGCACTCACCCCTCGCAAGGGAAAACCTCAAACCGTTGGGTTCGGAATGGTCCCTTACTTATGTCACTTGTAATGATATGATTTGTGCAATAAACTAACCAAATCTACTCAACATGTATGCTAAAAGGTAACTTAGATCTAGTCCGCATTCATAAAAAAAAATCCTAGGACTAAGTTCGCATGCTTTAAAAAATAAGTCATTATAACGGCAATCATATAATATCACACAACGAGCATGTTGAATCATCCAACGAAAAGAACAAATAGATAATTACTTCAACATAAGCGTAAACTAAATTACTAATGCAAAATTAAAGAACTAAATCATGCATAACAATAAACGACATAATCATGCTTAAAAATTAACGATATATTAAACTAAATCATGCTTTAATAATAAATAACGTACTAGCAACCTAATCAAGCTCGAATATAAAGTTTGGATGAAACGAAATACGTGTGTCTCTTAAGTAGTACGTGGCATTGTATCTCGAGTGCAAACTGCAATTCCGTCCATTCGGATTCGGCTACGGAATTTACGTCCGAGTTTCCATCCGATATACCAAAAAAGAGAACACGCATCCCGTTCATCCGGAATTCAAATCATGCCTCAATTAACGACTCTCATGCGATAATATATTAAAAAAAAATGAAAGATAATAAGTAAAATGGGTGCCCTCAGGTCTAACCTCTTTTTTCATCTCTCGAAAGCGCGTTACACGACCGTAGGAAGGGTTGATGCTCCGCAACTCTTCCGGTTCACTGGTTCAATGTTTTCCCTTGCTGTTTCGCTGTTTAGGCAACTGTTTTCACTCCGCTTCACTGCTATTTTCAAGGTATTTTTTGGTCACTGTTTTAGGCAATTAAGGGACTGTTTTACGGGTTATTTGGATTGGTTTGGGTTGCGGTTTTTTGGGCTATTTTGGGGGCAGTTTTAGGGGTCTATTTGTTCGGTAAACTGGACAGTGCAGTGGTGGGGGTGTGTGCATGCAGTTTGGGGTAGTGTATGGCGTGAATGGAGGCTTGAAGGTGAGTGGCGTTGAAGGTTCTTGGTGCGTGAGGGGTAGGTGGCTATTGGCGTGGGTGATATGTTGATGCGTGAGGGCTGTTGGTTTATGGCGCGTGAGGGTTATGTGGCTTACGTGTTGTTGTAGGGCTAGTAACGTGAGTGGGGGGGCTTTGTGGCTAGTGGCATTTATGGACAAGGGCTGATGACGTGAAGTTGAGGTTGGTCAGGGGAGTGATGATGCGCTGAATGGTTGCTAATGGCGTGAAGAAGGTGTTTTGATGGGTGATGGCCGAGGGAGTTACAAGGGAAAGATGAGAGAGGGGACGTGAATGCTTCTTGGGGTTTCTTGTGAGGATGAGCTAGGGTTTAGATGTGTGGTGAAGGGTTCTTTTTATAGGCAAAGGGGTGGGGTTTTTCCTTGTTTGAGAAGGAGAAGGCTTTGTGCATTAATGGGATATCTTTTTAAATTAGTATGAGATAAGGAAATCTTTTAATTGGGGAAGTGATTTGATTTAATTTGATTTATTCTTCTTTAGTTAAGGATATGATTTGGTTTATTTAGGCAAGGGATCCATGAGATTTATTTAATTTAGGAAGTGGATTTGGCTTGATTTATGCATGTGTTAAATGTGATTTTTGTTATTTAGGGTGGCTATGGGCGTGTGGCGTAGGGTGATTTGGGCGTGTGGGCTTGGTCCATTTGGTGGGCTTGGGTGTTTGGTTTAGTGATGTGTGGGCTTGGGTGTTTTGGGCTAAGGATGTGTTTTAAAACGGAGGTCCAACAAGCGAACCCGCAGCTACTCCAGCGAATTAAATCCAACAATGTGTAAATTCTTGACTCTTCCATTCCAACGTCCATTTCCCGCGACTTCCATAATAAATGGAGGTAGTGTCTCCATACGAGACTCATCATCGGGACTTATATGCAAAAATGGAGTGCCTATAGTCGCCCCCACTTTGATGGGACTTGTGCAGTGTGTGACAATGACAATCCTATCAAAGTACGTTTAATGCATTTTCAATTACCTGGCTCGCCAGCTGCCACTTGGCTTGCCTGTTGCTCTGAACTGAATTGATGATGTGCCATTCCTGGCATGCTAAACCCCGTACCTAGGGTGTCTCGGTAGTCCACAATAGTCCACACTAGTCCACAATACTCCACGGTAGTCCACAATACTCCATGATAGTCCACGGTAGTCCACATAGTCCCCGATACTCCACGGTAGTCCACAATACTCCACAGTAGTCCACAATACTCCATGATAGTCCACGGTAGTCTAAAATACTCCACGATAGTCCACGGTAGTCCACATAGTCCACAATACTCCATGGTAGTCCACAATACTCCAGGAGAGTCCACATAGTCCACAATACTCCACGGTAGTCCACGGTAGTCCATAATACTCCACGGTAGTCCATAATACTCCACGATTGTCCACGGTAGTCTACGATAGTCCACACTCCCGATAGTCCACAATACTCCACGATAGTCCACAGTAGTCCACGGTAGTCCACGGTAGTCCATAGTAGTCCACGTACCGTACTTGGCATGCTAAACCCCATACCCGAGGTGTCGCGGTAGTCGACAATACTGCACGATAGTCCACGGTAGTCCATATTACTCCACGATAGTCCACATGGTCCACAATATTCCACGATAGTCCATGGTAGTCCACAATACTCCACGATAGTCCATGGTAGTCCACATAGTCCACAATACTCCATGGTAGTCCACGATAGTCCATAATACTCCACGATAGTCCACGGTAGTCCGTAATACTCCACGGTAGTCCACAATACTCCACGGTAGTCCACAATACTCCACGATAGTCCACGATAGTCCAAAATACTCCACGATAGTCCACAATACTCCACGGTAGTCCACAATAGTCCACATGTCGTACTTGGTGTGCTAAACCCCATACCCGAGGTGTCGCGGTTGCGTCTCCATACCTAGAGTGTCACAGTGATATCTCCATACCCGGAGTGCCATACCTGGCAAGCTAAACCCCATACCCGAGTTGTCGCGGTTGCGTCTCCATACCTAGAGTGTCGCAATAATATTTCCATACCTGGAGTGCCATACCCGGTAAAACTGATGCTGATGTCTCCATACCCGGAGTGCCATACCCGGCAAGACTGTTGCTGATGTCTCCATACCCGAAGTGCCGTACCCGGAAAAACCGATACTAATGATGCTAAGGCAGGCCTCGCCCCCAGAGTGCCATACCCGGCCAGACTGATACTGATAATGATGTGGGCCTCGCCCCTAGGATGCCATACCCGGCCAAACTGCTACTGATGCTGATGTGGGCCTCGCCCCCAGAGTGCCATACCCAGCAAGACTGATACTGATGTTGATGTGGGCCTCGCCCCCATAGTGCTATACCTGGCAAGACTGATACTGATAATGTGATGGTTCGTTCTCGAACCATGCTGTGGGGTGGACCATTCTCGAACCTTTAATGTGTGAGGTAGTATATTCCCGAACCGTTACTGTGAGGTAGTCCATTCCCGAACCGTTACTGTGATGTGGTCCATTCCCGAACCTTGCTCCATTCTCGGAGTGCCATTCTCGGTTTTGTTCATTCCCGAACCTTGCTCCATTCTCTGAGTGCCATTCACGGCTTGTTCATTCCCAAACCTTACTCTATTCTCAGAGTGCTATTCCCGGCTTGTTCATTCTCGAACCTTGCTCCATTCTCGGAGTGCCATTCCCGGCTTGTTCATTCTCGAACTGTGCTCCATTCTCGGAGTGCCATTCCCGGCTTGTTCATTCTCGAACTGTGCTCCATTCTAAGAGTGCCATTCCCGGCTTGTTAATTCTCGAACTGTGCTCCATTCTCGGAGTGCCATTCCCGGCTTGTTCATTCTCGAACTGTGCTCCATTCTTGAAGTGCCATTCCCGGCTTGTTCATTCTCGAACTGTGCTTCATTCTCGGAGTGCCATTTCCGGCTTGTTCATTCTCGAACTATGCTCCATTCTCGGAGTGCCATTCCCGGCTTGTTCATTCTCGAACTGTGCTCCATTCTCGGAGTGCCATTCCATACTTTCTGATGATTTGTGGGCCTCAACCCTGGGACTCATCCCCAAAACTGATACTGATATGGGCCTCGACCCTGGTATGCATCCCCAAAACTGACACTGATGATGTGTGGGCCTCAACCCTGAACTGATACTGATGTGGGCCTCGCCCCCAAACTGATACTGATGTGGGCCTCGCCCCCAGACTGATACTGATGTGGGCCTCACCCCTAGAGTGATACTGATGTGGGCCTCGCCCCCAAACTGATGATGTAGTGTGTCCTCGACACTAGGACGCATCCCGAAACTACAACTGATGATGCAGTAGGCCCTCGACCCTAGGACGCATCCCGGAACTGCAACCGACAACGGGGGCCATCGACCGTGGGACGCATCCCAATACTGCCGACAATGTGGGCCTCGCCTTCAAACTGATGATGTAGTGGGTTCTTGACCCTAGGACGCATCCCAGAACTACAACTGATGATGCAGTGGGCCCTCGACCCTGGGACGCATCCCGGAACTGCAACCGACAATGGGGACCCTAAACTCTGGGACGCATCCCAATACCGCTGACAATGTGGGTCTCGCCCTCAAACTGATGATTTAGTGGATCCTCGACCCTGAACTGGTACTGATGTGGGCCTCGCCCTCAAAACTGATACTGATGTAGGCCTCGCCCCCAGGCTGATGCTGATGTGGGCCTCGCCCCCAGACTGACACTGATGTAGGCCTCGCCCCCAAACTGATATTAATGTGGGCCTCGCTCTCAGAGTGATACTGACGTGGGCCTCGCCCCCAAACTGATACCAATGCCGATGTGGGCCTCAACCCTAGACTCATCCCCAAAACTGATATGGATGTGGCCTCGACCCTGGGACTCATCCCGAAAACTGATGACACAGTGGGACTCGACCCTGGGATTCATTCCCGAAACTGATGATGCTATGTGCTGTTTCTGGTTGGCTTGCATTTGCCGCTTTCTCATTTTCTTTAAAACCTGCGAACAAAAACAAGACAAAGATTGCTTGTATATGACGTGTATGCATGCATGCATGAATGTATTTCCTATTCCGATGGGTTAGGTCTTCTTGTACTCCTTGGTGCTTCTTCGCCTATAACTGTCTTCGGTCGTCCCCGGGGCCTGCTTACAGTTTCTTTCTGTCAATTCTCTTCTGGTAATTGCTCAGTTTCCATTGGTCCCATGACTCAATATCTCATTATGCCCCTGATTCGCGAGGTGGTAGGCTGGTCACCCCCAGTCTTGATTTAGCTTTCTGCTCTCCGCTGCTTGCATTAGGTCAATGTGGACCACATAATATGGCATTCTATATCATCATATTATATCACATGCTACGAAAAAGTCCAAATAGTTACACATATTATTGCGCTCAAAGAATGCCTAGTATTGAAACCAGAGAACCATAAAAACATTCAACACAAGTCAAATCCAAGTCTTTGAATAAATGATCTAAGCCAGACTCAAAGTGTGTGTGTGCAAAGGTTCTTTTATAGATTCATCCTTAGATAAGCCAACTCAATGATTTTGTCAAAAAATGGGATCGATGGGTCAAACCAACCTAGATGTCTCAATTATGCCTGCAGTTGCTTTTCTGTGCTCAATGTGGTATGATTTTCTTTCTCTTTTGTCTCTTTCTTTTTTTCTTTTCATTTTGAACTTATTTTTCTTATTTTCTTATTTTTTTCTTCCTTTCCCCTTTTTTTCAACACACATACCCTTTAAGGTAGCATTTCTCCTCATGGTGGTCCTAATACTCGCCCATGGGTAACTTCACACTTATCAGTTATAGGTGGTTCAATTATTTTCTTTAGAGACTTTTCTTTCATTTTCAACCATACCACACATCATAACATAAGCAAATCAAGATAGACATCTAAGTAAATGGTCATTCACCGACCTACAATTTCTTCGACTAGTCACTTAGCTAACTACTCAGGTTTTCACTGCTAAGAACCATAATCAAGTGCTTACGAGTCTAACATAGATCAATCACTCAAAGTATCAAATAAAAGCACATCAAGAGTTTATCGTTTCTAAGTTTTCACCCTAAAGTAAACGATTTCATCATTGGACTTATGTCTAACTATCAAGGACTAAAAACATACAGTTTTTTTTTCTATTTTTTTGTCTTTTATTTAATTTTCTCTTTCTCTCATTTTTTTTCCGGGCCCACCATGGTCTTTCTATCCTTGTCGTAAAATTTTCTGTTTCTTGACTTCCTTTTCATGATATCCATGTTTGCTAAACTCGTTTTGACAAATCTTTCTTTCTTCTCTAACCCAACGGATATCTATGATGGCTTTTAAGACACAAGGGTTAACATGATGCGTGTATGCATGAGATGCATGAAATGCGTGTGATACATGGAATGTATAAGTCGGCCCATTATCATTTTAAAGCATTCAATCATACTATTGCGAGGTGCAAACTTGTCCCAGTTGAAAAGGCCGAACAGGTTTACACTTTTGCTATAACATGGCTAAACAACTTCAAATGATAAAAGGCCTAAACACGAAATGGCCCATGGGCATTTTAGAAGTTTTTGGCCCGATTACCATAAAGCACGAACTCGTCCCAATTGAAATGGCCCAACAAGCCCATGCCTCATGACAAAAAGTCCAACTGAATCCAAATGACGATGGTCCAAAACATAAACATAAAACATATAATTTCTATTAATTCTACGACTAAGGTTCACATGTGGGTTTACGAGAGTGCGGACAAAAGCTCTCGCTGATGAAGGATTGCCCACAACTAGGACTCCCCACTCAAGGGTTCGAGCGACCAAGTGAGCGAGCCTTTTTTATACCTTACGGTACGTGCCAACGAGTTACGGTGCGTGACTAACTGTCGAATGGATTCCCCATTCTAGATTCCCCAGAGAGAGGGTGGACCGAACTCTCTTAAATACCCAAGTCTCTTAGGCTCTTATCGCCTTGGTTACAGGATTACACAACGAGTCCTCCAAACTAGCCCGTGACAACGAGCTACGGGTAATGATTATCTCAGTGCCTTCACAGCTTTTCCTTATAGAAAGGTAGTGAATGAAGGAAGACACCGAACCATCACCTAGCCTTAACAATGTCTTTGATTAAACCCCCTCAACCCACTATAGACACGGTTAACTAAAGCACAAATCACAATCACTACAAGACATTATTTCGGGGCCAATTCTCTATCCCCAGTGGAGTCGCCAGACTGTAGGACACAGAAATCGGTGACGCTGTTCTAGGCTCGCGGCCTAGTTGGGAGTATGGAATAGCCCGCGGGGGAACTAAACCGGAGAAATAACATGGAGTCGCCACCCGGTGTGAACCGGGAAAATGTGATTTAAGGCCGCACTCACCCCTCGCAAGGGAAGACCTCAAACCGTTGGGTTCGGAATGGTCTTTTACTTATGTCACTTGTAATGATATGATTTGTGCAATAAACTAACTGAATCTACTCAACATGTATGCTCAAAGGTAACTTAGATCTAGTCCGCATTCATAAAAAAAAATCCTAGGACTAAGTTCACATGTTTTAAAAAATAAGTCATTATAACGGCAAGCATATAATATCACACAAAGAGCATGTTGAATCATCCAACGCAAAGAACAAATAGATAATTACTTCAACATAAACGTAAACTAAATTACTAATGCAAAATTAAAGAACTAAATCATGCATAACAATAAATGACATAATCATGCTTAAAAATAAATGATATATTAAACTAAATCATGCTTTAATAATAAATAACGTACTAGTAACCTAATCATGCTCGAATACAAAGTTTGGATGAAATGAAATACTTGTGTTTCTTAAGTAGTACGTGGCATTGTATCCCGAGTGCAAACCGCAATACCATCCATTCGGATTCGGCTACGGAATTTACGTCCGAGTTTCCATATGATATATCACAAAAGAGAACACGCATCCCGTTCATCCGGAATTCAAATCATGCCTCAATAAATGACTCTCATGCGATAATATATTAAAAAAAATAAAAAAAATGAAAGATAATAAGTAAAAAGGGTGTCCTCAGGTCTAACCTCTTTTGTCGTCTCTCGAAAGCGCGTTACACGGCCGTAGGAAGGGTTGATGCTCCGCAACTCTTCTAGTTCACTGGTTCAAAGTTTTCCCTCGCTGTTTAGCTGTTTAGGCCACTATTTTCACTCCGTTTCGCTGATGTTTTCCAGGTATTTTCTTGTCACTGTTTTTGTTAATAAATGGACTGTTTTGCGGGTTATTTGGATTGGTTTGGGTTGCGGTTTTTTGGACTATTTTGGGGGCAGTTTCAGGGGTCTATTTGTGCTGCAAACTGGGCAGTGGAGTGGGGGGTGTGTGCATGCAGTTTTGGGCAGTGTATGGCGTGAATGGTGGCTTGAAGGCTAGTGACGTTGAAGGTTCTTGGTGCGTGAGGGGTAGGTGGCTATTGGCGTGGGTGATATTTTGATGCGTGAGGGCTGTTGGTTTATGTTGTGTGAAGGATAGGTAGCTTACGTGTTGTTGTAGGGCTAGTAACTGTTGGTTTCTATTAAGGTCCCAAGATCAATAATAAGCATGAAATAGGTGCGAATACAAATCGAAGAAGTTGCGGAATACTCACATCGATCGGTTGAGCGATGCGGAGGCAACAAAAAATCAACTTTCTGCCTCTTCACTGGTTCGGCTGTGGCAGTGCAACCAGTCCCCATTTTCGTCTTTTGAGGATCTTCATCAAGCTCCAAGCTTCGTCGAATGATTCCCGGCTCATGGGTGGACTTCCCTATCACCTTCGCATGTCTCTTAAGAGTGCTAGCAGTTGTGATTTTGCCACAAAATCACACTCTTGCTTCCTTTTATTTTCGGTCACAGCCCAGCAAACCAGAAAACTTTTGCCCCTTGGGCGTGAGGATGAGAGAGATGAGAGGAATAGAGAGTTGGTTGGTTTGATTCCAAATTTGTGTATCTTATACACACATTTGAATTTCAAATTCATTTCATGTGCATTTTCCTTTCAAAAAGTCAAATAATAATGGCACCAACCACTTCCATCACTCAATCCATCAAGTTGTCAAGTCACATCACTCAAAGTGACTAATGATTTGACGCTTGATGCGACTAGCGATTTGACGATTGATTTGACTTGCGTGCCGCACTCGAATTCGAAATGCGAATGCGCTCACAAATAATCCCGGGCTTGGGTTCGCTAATTCCAAATTAACGAATTTTCCGTTGCATCGTAATTAAATGATTACGCCTAGCGAAATCACTATTCACGTCGCTAACAAATTAATTTTAAACTAATTCGTTCGCCCGAATTAAAATCTAATTTTAATTCTGCGTCAAAATCTAATTTCGTTTAATATATCGAATATATTATTTGTCGATTAATTCCAAATTAATCGTTATCTCTATTTAATTGATATTTTATCCCAGATAAAATATCTCCGCAATTAATCCCAGACTAATTTTCTCTCTCTTCTAATAATCCCTGATTAATTTAGAGTGCGAGTCATACGTCATCGGTGAATCTTTGGGAAGCGACCATTAGATCCCCGGATATGTTGGCAGTAAATTCGGTCGTCGGACTATCCGAACACGTAAGTATCAAGTACTACGTTTATACCGATTTACAAGACAAGGTTGACCTCTAGCAAAGCGCCATGCCTACCCAATTCTCCGGAAATATCCTTACATGAATAAAGGATCTATATCAGGCGTAGTATACGTAGTATTGCGTATTTCTGTCCAGTATCGGATGATCACGTGCTAGGCCTGGGGCTGGAATTGTGTCTGCCCCGTACAAAGCACATTTCAGATGTCTGGTAACTAGTCTCTATAATCGGATAAACATGACCTTGTCATTTTATCCTGATAGCTGCAGCATTTAAGAGAACCAGTCCTGTATCCTACGTGACCATCATCTCTATATGACTGGAGTGACACTTCCATCTTGACATCACACCCAACACACTACGATTCTCAATATACCCAGCATTGGCGTACACAGAACCTGTTAAAGCCCTGGACGACCGCAACCAAAGTATATTGATTGTCGTAAGTATTAGCGGTGCAAGTCTCAGGTTAAGACCAAATACACCTACCCTGATTTCGGACTTCCATAGACACATAGTCATACTACCAACGGAATTCCGAGGGGGTCTATCCAGAGCGAAGCTGTTTACCGTACCATCGGTAAAACCCAACCTCCTATTACACTTGCATGAGTATCCTATACCCAAATATATGAGAACTATGCCGTTGTACCCTCACAACGCGCACAAGTGTAATACTAGTCTTTTACGCATTTATCGATGTCCAATCTCGACAATGCTCTGACTAGGGATATTTAATGATTTATCCTTCGTGGATTGATACTGTCTCATATCATTCTCAATCCAGGAACAAATCATGGGGACCTCCTATCATTTATACATCTAGGTGATCTAATCACAAATGATAAGAGTGCAATCTCCTTTGTCACATAGTTAATTTGTACAACAACACCATGATCAGTACAAATAGTGACGCTATGGGTCATAATTGTCCAACAATCTCCCACTTGGCTTATAGCCAGTCACTCGAGTGTCTACCACCCGAACTATGTACGGTTGGCTCAAACTGCTGAGAAAAGGCTTTCGTCAGCGGATTTGCATGATTATCATCTGATGCGATTTATTCGATCATCACATCGCCACGATGTATGATCCGAACGAATCAGATGAATAGTCAAAGTATATATCTGGATCGTTGATGAGACCATTAATTCTTTAGCCTGTGCTGACGCCTAGCTCAGCTGCTAACAGATTTATATCTAATCTATTTAGATTTGTTATCGACCTAGAAGGCTTCTATTGCCGCCTCAGCTGCAGCAATAACCCAAATTTGTTGTTTATTCAGTAACAGTATCTTGCTTGGAAGATTTCCAGCTCACTGTACCATTATTCAAACTGTATAGTACCGTTTGTGACTTTTAGTCGTCTTTATCGGTTAGGAAACTTGCTACAGTGATCCCAGTCACTTCAAGTTCTCCATCTCCATAGACTAAGATAGCATCCTTAGTTCTCTAACATACTAACGGATGTTCTTAACATCAATCCAGTGACTATCACTCGGATTGGCCTGTTTGTGACTTCATATGCTCAAAGCGTATGAGACACCATGTAGCGTACATTTTTCAATGTACGATTCCACGGAGAGTTTTCGAAAGCCAAGCTTTCGTCGATAGTTTTATGGGAATATCATTTCCAAGAAATGACATATTATCATTATTTTATAGGACATGCACTGTCAGTGCTCTCCCACTTACCCTCTTATATACACAAGAATCATTTCGTTTTGAATTAAATCATACACCATTATGATCACATCAAAACGATAATTCCAAGAACCTATGCTTGCTTCAATCCAAACATGGATCGAATAACCCACAAACCTTGTTTGCTAGTTTTGGTACGACAAAATCGACAGGATGTTATAAACATCCTCCAAAAGGTTTCCTTTTCAGGAAAGCGATTTTCCCGTTAAGCTGACATATTTCACAAATGAAACAGGCAGCGTTAGCAAGCATTATCCAAATGGATTTACCGTGGCAACAATTAAAAGGTTGAATCGTAATCAACACAATATTGGTAACGATACCATTCTGCTAAAAGCCTAGCTTTATACGTTGGTATGTTACCTTCCATGTATGTCTTCCTTGAAGACTTATAAGGAACCAGTAGGCACAATGCCTTGCGGTACATCAACTAGTGTCCAAACATAGTTGATATACATGGATTCATTTCGGACTCATGACACTTTGTGATATTAGGGAGTCGATACCTTGTATCACTTCCTCATACGTAGTCAGTTGGTATACCTCAATAAGATTGACATTTTTAGGAGGTGAGATCAGAAACTCATACCCCAGGTTCTTTTCTGACTCTCTCTGACTTACGCGGTTCTTGTGTATTCGAAGATTATTGGTAATAGTTTCATCCTTGATGAACTATTTGTGTTCCATTAAGATTCGGTGGCTGGAATAGTATTACTCTGTTGGACATTATGACCCATAGCGTCACTATTTGACACAGATCATTGTGTTGTTGTAGCAAATTAACTATGTGACAAAGAAATTGCACTCTCATCATTTGTGATTAGATCACCATAGATATATAAATGAAGAGAGGTCCCTATGATTAGTTCCTGGATTGAGAATGATATGAGACAGTATCAGTCCCCGAAGGTTTAATCATTAAATATCCCTAGCCGTAGTATTATCGAGACTGGACATCGATAATGCGGAATAGGCTAGTATTGCACTTGTGCACGTTTGTGAGGGCACAACGGCATAGTTCTCATATATATAAGTATTGGATACTTATGCAAGTGCGATAGGAGGTCGTGTTTCACCGATGGTACGGGAAACAGCTTCGCTCTGGATAGACCCCTCGGAATCCCATTGGTATTATGACTATGTGTCTATGGGAGGCCGAAATCAAGGTAGGTGTGTATAGTCTTAACCTGAGACTTACACCGCTAATACTTACGATAATCGATAAACTTTGGTCTTGGTGGTAGGGGGCTTTAACCGGTTCTGTGTACACCACTTCTGGGTTTATCAGAGAGTCGTAGAGTATTGGGTGTGATGTCAAGATGGAAGTATCACTTCAGTCATATTGGAGATGATGTCACGCAGGATACGGTATTAGTGCTCTTAAGTGCTGCGCGGCCATCGGGATATTATGACAAGGTCATGTATATCCGATTATAGAGACTAGTTACCAGACATCCGACATGTGCTTCGTACGGGGCAGACACTTATCCAGCCCCAGGCCTAGCACGTGATTATCCGATACTGGGCCAATATACACAATACTACGGTATACTACGCTTGATACAGATCTATATATTCCTGTAAGAATATTTCTGGAGAATTGGGTAGGCATGGCGCTTTGCTAGAAGCCAACCTTGTCTTGTAAATCGGTATAAACGTAGTACGAGTACTTACGTGTTCGGATAGTCCGACGACCGTATTTACTGCCAACATATCCGGAGATCTCATGGGTCGCTTCCTGAAGATTCACCGATGACGTATTACTCGCACTTTGATTAATCTGGGATTAATTAGAAGAGAGAGATAGAATTAATCTGGGATTAATTCGATGAGAGAGAAAATTAATCTGGGATTATTGCGGAGATATTTTATCTGGGATAAAATATTAATTAAAGAGAGAGAACGATTAATTTGGAATTAATCGATAAAATAATATATTCGATATATTATTAGAAATTAGATTTCGACGCAGAATTAAAATTAGATTTTAATTCGGGCGAACGAATTAATTTAGAATTAATTCGTTAGCGACGTGAATAGTGAATTCGCTAGGCGTAATCACTTAATTACGACGCGACGGAAAATTCGTTAATTTGGAATTAGCGAACCGAGCCCGAGAGTGATTGCGAGCGCATTCGCATTTCGAATTCGAGCGCGGCACGCAAGTCACATCAAGCGTCAAATCGTTAGTCGCATCAATCGTCAAATCAATTGTCACTTTGAGTGATGTGACTTGACAACATGTCACTTTATTAAAGTGATGTTATATGACTTAAAGTAAAGTAGAAATGATGTGTGAAAAGTAGAAAAGCATTATTAGACTTTTGCTTTTTACTTTTGAAATATATGATAATGATTTATATATATTTATTTTGTTTTTTGAAAATAAAAATTAAATATATATAAACTTATCACTCTCTCTCTCCAACATGCAGTACACGGTTTTTTCATTTCATCTTCCCTCTTTTTTTTCTTCTTCATCTTCTTCACGCATGGTGCGTTTTTCTTCTCTTATTTTTCTGGTTCACAGAATTTTTGAGAAGCAAAATGGAAGATGTACAAGTGCTAGCACACCTTGAGTAATACATAGGTGATAGGGAAGTGTCTTCATGAGCTTGGAAAGCTTGAAGCTTGAGCTTCAATGGAGTCTTGCATGGCCGAAAAATGGTGGAGTCCAAACCAGTCCAAACCGCACAGCCCACTGTCAAGGAAAGCCATTGCCGAGCTTGGAGGGAGGCAAACTCGCACCTTGTTCTTCATTCATCAAAACCGAAATTCAATGTGAGTATATTCCGCACCTCATTTGATGTGTTCATATGCGGTTTTTATGCATGATTTGTGATCCTTGGGACCTTGATTTTGAACTCTTACAATGGTATCAGAGCCATTGATGCATGAAAACCGAATTAGGGTTCTTGAGCATATTTGGGGCTTTTTGATTTTGGCTTGATTCTGTCTAATTGATTGTTTGAGGATGATTATATATGATTGAATTTGAGTTGTATGTAATCAATTTGATAAAAAATTGATTGGATTGATTTTCCCCAATTTGCTTATTTTTTGTCAAAACTTTAATTTGGGTAAACTCGATTTAGGCATGATTTGGTTGAATTGTTTGATGCATTATGCTTGAATGAGGTTGAATTGAAGTTGTGCATGATCAATTTCAAGAAAATTGGATTAGATCAATTTTCCCCAATTCTTAAGGTTGAAATGAAACTTGAAATTGGGTAAAATGTGTTTAAGCATGTTTTAATTGAATTGGATGTTTAAGTATGCTTAGAACATGTTTAATTGAGATTGTGTGTGATCAATTTCATGAAATTGGATTGGATTCAATTTTCCCCAAATTGGAGGCTTGGCCGAAAATTGGAAGAACCCTAATGTCTTGGTAATTTTGTTTTGTTTGATCATTGGATGACTTAAAACAATTGGTTAATGTTGTTTTGAAGTTCAATTGGATTGAATTTTGATTTAGAACATTTTTTCCCTTTTAAAGTGGCTTGGCCGAATCTTATGAACATGAAATTCATGGTGATTTTTGTTGTTTGATTCATTGGATGAATTGAATTGATTTGGGAAATTAAGATTGTGGACTCAATTGGATTGAAACCGAATCGAATTGAAAAACCCCTAATTGCCGAGACTTGAAAGCATGTTAATTGGGTTTGATTTTAATTGAATTGTGTTGGACACTATTTGATTGTTATAGTGCATGATTAATTAGGCTAATTGATGTTTTAGAAATGTTAATTGGGTAATTGATTGTGTATTACACTTAGGTTAATTAATTGTGAAATTTGGAATTTTATAAGTTAATTAATTTGGGCTTGATTTTGGAAATTGGGCTTAGGTTGTAATTGGGCTTTTGGGCTTTGTTGTAACAAAGTTGGGTTTAGGCAAAATTGGTTGGATCCAATTAGGCCAAAACCGAATCCAAAAGGTCCAATTATGACTTAATGGACCTTAATTATTTAATTGGGCCTAATGGGCCAAAATTAATTTAAAGGCTTATGGGGTAACTCCCGGATTGGATTTTGGTTGTTCGGTTTGACCCGAGTTGACCAAAAGTCCACGCCTTATAGAAATTAATTAAAAGCCCATTGGACTTTAATTAAATAAAACATTAGATGTTAATCGGGCTTTGAGACCCGTTGCGATTAAATTTGGAATTTAAGTCGTAAAGGTTCGTTAATAAAAGTGTAATATTTAATTTGGAATTAAATAATGAATTAGAATTAAATACGTATTAAATTGGATTTAATTATGTAATTTAATTTAATTCGTAGAAATTGTACTTTGAGTACGTGTTTGCAATACGAGTTTGACTCGAACAAAATCAAATCTTTGTTTGAACATTGGATGATCACTAATAATCAAGATTAATTAATTTGATTGATTGATTGATAACATGCTTGTATGAATACATGGTTATGATGTTTGAATAATGTATATCAGATGGATATTAGTCGGGTTGGGCGATTTTGGAAATTGTAATAAATTTGATTTATTAAATTGGACCTGCGTGTCCAGCCTTATCTCTTATTTCTTTTGTATTCTCTTCTCACCTATTCCCCTCCATGTAAAAGAGGTTTCTTTAGAAGTGTAGTGAAACGGGTAGAAATAATACAAGTGCTAGCGGGAGAGAGAAAGTGAGAGATTTGATCTAGGATCAATGTGTTAAGTATCCATCCGCATATCATTATTATTTTATTTCATACTCGCTTTATTATGTTTAGAATGCATGTTTAAGGGTGTATGATGATGAGACCTAACAAAGATAATTAAATTGGTAGCCAATTTGCACGCGAAAAACCCTCGTTTTATATTAAGCAAATATCCTTCCATTGAATGATTCTTGTTCAAGATCCGAAGTTGGCATTGTTTGGTTTTTTGACCAAAGTCAAGACCTTTGTCAATCAAGGATGTACTTGAATCATGAGAGTTTTGTTGCATATCGGTGTCTTGTCCAAATCGTGATTTTTATTGACCAAAGTCAGATCACTTTTTGTCCAATGACATTGATTACGAAACTTTCCTCGTCAATGGGTCCAGCTTAACTGGAATCATTAGGTTTGTGTTTGGCCAAAGCCAAGGCCTAAATGATTCAGAGGATATGGTTAGGAAAATGTAATGGATACATTGACATTATACATATGTTTCGGACTTGGATGTCCACCTAACCGGATCTAGGAATTGGATGAGATCCAATTGATCTGTGAGATCTACCTAGTTAAATAGCATACAGCTTTTTATTGGCCAAAGTCAGGGTTGTGTGTTATTTAACGGGATCCTAGCCCACTAGGAAACGCGGTTTCCCGAGTACTCCACAGAGGGTTAGAGGCTCGACGAAAAATAGTGGGAGGCAAGTATTGAATTTGCAACATTCGTTCGAATACTCGCTAAACACGCTCATTTTATTTTATTCGTCATATTAATCAAAAGTATTAGTTGGACTAATATTTTATGTTGTTTTAATAAACAGTTGGACTGTATTATACTTGATTATATATAATTGGATTATATTAATCAATATATTTGAATTAATTAATTTCAGTTTACAATTGATTTTATAATTGGATTATAGTAATCAATGTAATTGAGGTTAATTAATTTGGATTATATTTGATTATATAGTTGGACTATTATAATCATTATAATATATATAGTACCACTAATCGTTGGTTAAATAGTTGGACTATTGTAATCAAGATAAGAAATTGAAAAGTTGGATATTTAAAATATAATCTGGGATTAAAATATTTTAAATGATTTAATTTTCAAATTGGGAATAAATAATAGGTTACTTTATTTGATAAAATAACTCATTATACCTTAAGCCCAAAATTAAGCAATATAGTAGAGCATAAAATCTTTGGAAGATTTATGTGATGATGACTTTAATGCTTAATTAATATACTTGTCATAAATCTAATTTTTGATTTAAGAAGTATTAAAATTGCAATTTATAATTCTTGAAGAATTAATTGACTATTCTAAAGGAGATAAAGTCAAAGTTTGCAATGGGGATGTAGCACACGAGGTGCACATCGTTTCGATATTCTAAAAACCCAAGGCTTGGCCTAAGGTTCCTAAATATTGAAAAGGATAATTGACATATACCAAAGTGACTGCCATTTGGATATGGAAGACACGAAGGAATTAAAGAAAGGGCGAGGCTCTGACTTTAAATATATTTGTCTAAGTTATGTTCACTACTAGTATTGAAATTAGATTTTAAATACTTAGTGTGGAACATAAAATATTATGTATTGATATTCAGAATCTGCTTTGAGCAGGATACTGACTTCAAGCTGAGATTTCTCTGCGAATCGGAAACGGGACGAAAGTCGCTGTTTCGACCGTAGATACCTAAGTTTAGGAACTGCTATAATGTAACTATTTTGACTAGAAACATTATCTCTTTATCAGTGTTTAACCCACTGCGGGTGAACCTTTATATTCTAAAACACTAAAGTGTTTTATTATATAAGATGATACTGAGATAAATACATTAGATGTAAATAACAGAATTTATATTTTGATATAATAAAATCTCAAACCTATAAATGACAAATAAATAGCTCAATTGATTTGATCAATAGAGACTTATTTATGGCATTGTTGTCTAGGACACAATTAAACGAGACACGTCAGTTAGACGGTGTGTCCGAACTAAAACCGAATTTTGTTGGACATGATAAAGTTTATCACGAGTCGCTCTGAGCTATCATTTCCTTCAAACAGGATATGTATTACAGTGCAAAACTTATTTAGAATAAGGTTCCATATAAATCTGTTTGACAGATATCATATAGGATATGAACAGGAAAGAAACGGGGTTTCTTACTCCTAATAATTTGGGTATGCCAGGCATAACGTTTGGATGATACCAAACTAAAAAAAAACCAAATTGGATAAGTGCCAATATAGGTTATCCTAAGGGAAACCTTAAGTATAGTACTTGTAAATCTCACATGAGAACAATATGATTGTTGCTCACCATGCGGTTTTCCTGAGAGGAATAACGATATGCAGTGGTCAGTGGGAGGATAGTGATACTCGATGAAAATCGGAGTAATACTATTCAAAGCACGAAGTCCTTAATGGAACACAAACAGTTCATCAATGATGAATCTGTACCATTAATCTTCAAATACACAAAAACTTCGTAGATCGGATAGAGTCAGAAAACAACCTAGGGTATGGGTTTCTGATCTAACCTCATTAAGATGTCAATCTTATGAAGGTATATCCACCGACTACGTTTAGAGGAAGTGATACGAGGTATCGACTCTCTGTTATGGCAAAGTGCCATGAATCCGAAATGGATTCCATGTATAACACTATTTTGGATACTAGTTGTTGTACCATAAGGCATTGTGCCTATGGTACATTAAACGTCTTCAAAGAAGACATACATGGATGGCAACATACCAACGTACAAAGCTAGGCTTTTGACGGAAAGGTATCGTTATCAACATTGTGTTAATAACGGTTCAACCTTTTACCTATTGCCATGGTAAATCCATTTTGAAGATACTTGTTGATAACTGTATATTTCATTTATGAAATATGTCAGTTACAAATCAAAATCGCTTTCCTGAAAAGGAAACCTTTTGGAGAATGTTTACAACATTCTGACGATTTTGTATAACCGACAAACAAGGTTTGCGGATTATTCAATCCATGTTTGGATTGAAGCAAGCATAGGGTTCTTGGAACTGACGTTTTGAAATAATCATAATGGTTTATGATTTAACTCAAAACGAAATAATTCTTGTGTATATAAGGAGGTTAGTGGGAGAGGGCACTGACAATGAAATTCCCATAAAACAATTGGTGAAAGCTTGGCTTTCATGGATATTCTTTCAATAGAATTCTCCGTAGAATTCTGGGGAGTAACAACCTTTATTCAAGGAATAAAGATCTACTGGGCTAGATTTGGAGTTGGTAACACTCTCTGGGAAATTGTACATTTAAAATATACTTGTATTGGTGTCTCATACGCTTTGAGCATATGGAGTCACTATCGGGTCAATCCAAGTGATAGTCACTGGATTGAAGATTAAAGAACATCTGTTAGTATCTGAGAGAACTAAAGATGTTGTCTTAAACTATGGAGATGGAGAACTTGAAGTGACTGGGATCACTGCTGCAAGTTTCCGAACAATTAAATACTACGGTACTATAAAGTTTGAACACTGGGACAGTGAGCTGGAAATCTTCCTAGCAAGATAACTGTTGCCGAATTAACAACAAATGCGGATTATTGCTGCAGCTGAGGCAGCAATAGAAGCCATTTGGATCGAAAATAAATCTAATAAGATTAGATAAAGTTCTGTTAGCAGCTGAGCTAGGCGTCAGCATAGGCTAAGGAATTAAAGGTCTCATCGACGATCCAGATATATACTTCGATATCATCTGATTCGTTCGGATCATACATCGTGGCGATGTGATGATCGTGTAAATCGCGTCAGACGATAATTAAGCAAATCCGCTGACGAAAACCTTTCCTCAGCAATTTGAGCGAACCGTACATAGTTCAGGTGTAGGACACTTGAGTGACTCGCTACGTGCCAAATGGGAGATTGTTGGACATTATGACCCATAGCGTCACTATTTGCACAGATCATTGTGTTGTTGTAGCAAATTAACTATGTGACAAAGAAATTGCACTCTCATCATTTGTGATTAGATCACCATAGATATATAAATGAAGAGAGGTCCCTATGATTAGTTCCTGGATTGAGAATGATATGAGACAGTATCAGTCCCCGAAGGTTTAATCATTAAATATCCCTAGCCGTAGTATTATCGAGACTGGACATCGATAATGCGGAATAGGCTAGTATTGCACTTGTGCACGTTTGTGAGGGCACAACGGCATAGTTCTCATATATATAAGTATTGGATACTTATGCAAGTGCGATAGGAGGTCGTGTTTCACCGATGGTATGGGAAACAGCTTCGCTCTGGATAGACCCCTCGGAATCCCATTGGTATTATGACTATGTGTCTATGGGAGGCCGAAATCAAGGTAGGTGTGTATAGTCTTAACCTGAGACTTACACCGCTAATACTTACGATAATCGATAAACTTTGGTCTTGGTGGTAGGGGGCTTTAACCGGTTCTGTGTACACCACTTCTGGGTTTATCAGAGAGTCGTAGAGTATTGGGTGTGATGTCAAGATGGAAGTATCACTTCAGTCATATTGGAGATGATGTCACGCAGGATACGGTATTAGTGCTCTTAGTGCTGCGCGGCCATCGGGATATTATGACAGGTCATGTATATCCGATTATAGAGACTAGTTACCAGACATCCGACATGTGCTTCGTACGGGGCAGACACTTATCCAGCCCCAGGCCTAGCACGTGATTATCCGATACTGGGCCAATATACACAATACTACGGTATACTACGCTTGATACAGATCTATATATTCCTGTAAGAATATTTCTGGAGAATTGGGTAGGCATGGCGCTTTGCTAGAAGCCAACCTTGTCTTGTAAATCGGTATAAACGTAGTACGAGGTACTTACGTGTTCGGATAGTCCGACGACCGTATTTACTGCCAACATATCCGGAGATCTCATGGGTCGCTTCCTGAAGATTCGCCGATGACGTATTACTCGCACTTTGATTAATCTGGGATTAATTAGAAGAGAGAGATAGAATTAATCTGGGATTAATTCGATGAGAGAGAAAATTAATCTGGGATTATTTGCGGAGATATTTTATATCTGGGATAAAATATTAATTAAAGAGAGAGAACGATTAATTTGGAATTAATCGATAAAATAATATATTCGATATATTATTAGAATTAGATTTCGACGCAGAATTAAAATTAGATTTTAATTCGGGCGAACGAATTAATTTAGAATTAATTCGTTAGCGACGTGAATAGTGAATTCGCTAGGCGTAATCACTTAATTACGACGCGACGGAAAATTCGTTAATTTGGAATTAGCGAACCCGAGCCCGAGAGTGATTGCGAGCGCATTCGCATTTCGAATTCGAGCGCGGCACGCAAGTCACATCAAGCGTCAAATCGTTAGTCGCATCAATCGTCAAATCAATTGTCACTTTGAGTGATGTGACTTGACAACATGTCACTTTATTAAAGTGATGTGATATGACTTAAAGTAAAGTAGAAATGATTGTGAAAAGTAGAAAAGCATTATTAGACTTTTGCTTTTTACTTTTGAAATATATGATAATGATTTATATATTTATTTTGTTTTTTTGAAAATAAAAATTAAATATATATAACTTATCACTCTCTCTCTCCAACATGCAGTACACGGTTTCTTTCATCTTCCCTCTTTTTTTCTTCTTCATCTTCTTCACGCATGGTGCGTTTTTTCTTCTCTTATTTTTCTGGTTCACCGAATTTTTGAGAAGCAAAATGGAAGATGTACAAGTGCTAGCACACCTTGAGTAATACATAGGTGATAGGGAAGTGTCTTCATGAGCTTGGAAAGCTTGAAGCTTGGAGCTTCAATGGAGTCTTGCATGGCCGAAAATGGTGGAGTCCAAACCAGTCCAAACCGCACAGCCCACTGTCAAGGAAAGCCATTGCCGAGCTTGGAGGGAGGCAAACTCGCACCTTGTTCTTCATTCATCAAAACCGAAATTCAATGTGAGTATATTCCGCACCTCCTTTGATGTGTTCATATGCGGTTTTTATGCATGATTTGTGATCCTTGGGACCTTGATTTTGAACTCTTACATACTCCAATTTTCATCGAGTTTTACTATCCTCCCACTTTCCACTGCATATCGGTATTCCTCTTAGGAAAACTGCATGGCGAGCAACAATCTAATTGTTCCCTTGTGAGTTGTATGAGTACTATACTTTGGTATCCCTAGGATAACCTACAATTGGCGACTAATCCAATTTGGGTTCTAGTTTGGTATCATCCAAACATATGCCTAGCATACCCAAATTATCAGGAATGAGAAACCTGGTTTCTTTCCTGTTCATATCTAATATGAATTCAGTCTAAACCGATTTTTATGGAACCTTATTATAAATAAGTTCTTGCACTGTTAAAGCTTATCCGTTGAAGGAAATGGTAGCTTAGAGCGACTCATGATTAACCTTATCATGTCTAACAAAATTCGGTTTCTCTGTTCGGACACACCGTCAAACTGACGTGTTCCGGGAGGAGTCCTCATTTGAAATAATACTATACTCTTTCAAGTATATTAGAAACTTATTGCTTAAGTATTTTCCATTACGGTCTTACCGTGACGGTATAATACTATAGCCGGTCTGTTTGTCTATTTCGTGTCGAAACTTTAAAAGTTTTCGATTTGTGTTTCAAAAGAAACACATAACCATAACGCGATGCCACATCCATAAAGGTCACAAAATATTCATATCCACTTCTAGCCTAGCTAGACATGGGCCCACTTGCTTCATTATGAACTAGGGCTAACAGATTGGTGGCATTTACACTTTTACCAAGTAAAGGTGTTTTAGGCACTTTGCCCAATAAACTAGATTCGTAGACTTTATTTGAATAGAATCAAATTAGTCCAAGTATCCACTCTTCAAAAGTGCGGATATACGATTCTCGTTTTAGTTGTGTCCCAGACAATAATGCCACAATTAGTTTCATCTGATCAAATCAGTTTGAGCTGTTTGTTTGTCATGTTATAAGTTTGAGATTTTATTTATATTCAAAATATAAACTCTGTTATTCACATCTAATGTGTTTATCTCAATATCATCTTTATATAATGAAACACTTTAGTGTTCTAGAATATAAAGGTTCACCCACAGCGGGTTAAACACTGATATAGAGATAATGTATCTAGTCAAACTAGTTACATTATAACAGTTTCCTAATTTAAGTACACACCCGAAGGTAGTTCCTAAACTTAGGTATCTACGCTTAAAACAACGACTTTCATCCCGTTTACAATTCGCAGATAAATCTCGATTGAAGTCAGTATCCTGTTCAAAACATATTCTGAACATCAATATATATATTTATGTATCACACTAAGTATTTAAAATCTAATTTTAATACTAGTAATGAACATATCGTTGACAAACATATTTGAAGTCAGAGCCTTGCTCGTCTTCAATTCCTTCATGTCTGCTTTGTCCAAACGGCAGTCACGCTTCCGCGATCCCGTTTGCCACATTTAGGCAGACATTTTAGGATATGTCCTTTATCTTCTCAGAAGATTATAATGATTTTGCCTTTGCCAGTTTCAACACTCCAGAAGCCTTTGGCCAAGACTTGGCCTTCAAGAATATCAAAATAAAGTGCGCCTTGCGCTACTTGCCTTATTGCAAACTTTGACTTTTTCTCCCTGAGAATAGTCATTAACTCTCCAAGAGTTATTATTGCAATTTTAGTACTTCTAAAATCTAAGAATAGATTCTTTGAAGATCCTTCAATTTCATTATCATACTTTAAGGATCTAATCCTTAGTTCTGATTCAGAAATTAAGGAGTTTACCGCGACAAGCTTAATGGATTAAGCACTTAAGTTATCATTACATAAATCTTCCAAAGATTATGCTCTACTGTTTGCTTAACTCCGGGTTTAGGCCTAATATGTTATTTTATCAAATAAAGTAACTTATTATTTTCCAGGACCATCCTGAAACTTTATTCCCAATTTGAAAATTAAACCATTTAAATACATTTTCCCTAGGATTATGTTTTAAATGTCAATCTTTCATTTATATCTTGATTTTAATAGTCCAACTATTTAATCAACGATTTTGGTACTATTTATTATAATGATTACAATAGTCCAACTATTTAATCAACTATAATTTAATAGATTAAAATCAATTATATTGATTACTATAATCCAATTATAAAATCAACTATAAATGAATAGTTTGAATATAGTCCAACTATTTATTAAAAAAATAACATTTAAATATTAGTCCAACTAACATTTAATTTATTTGACGAATGATATTTGAATGAGCGCGTATGGCAAGTAATTAAACGAATATTGCAAATTCAATTCTTGCCTCCCACTATTTTTCGGCGAGCCTCTAACCCTCTGTCGAGTACTCGGGAAACCGTATTTCCTAGTGGGCTAGGATCCCGTTAAATATCACACAATCTTGACTTTGGCCAACAAATTGTATGATAATTAACTAGGTAGATCTCTAAGATCGATTGGATCCAATCCAATTCCTAGATCCGGTAGGGGGACATCCAAGTTCGAAACATATATCTTATATATGCCAATACATCCAATGTATTACCTAACCTTTTTCCTCTGAATCAACTAAGCCTTGGCTTTGGCACAACAAACTTAGTGATCCCAGTCAAGCGCGACCCATTGACCATGGAAAGCTTCGTAATCAATGTCGATGGACAAGAAATGGTCTTGACTTTGGCCAACAAACCACAACTTGGACAAGACACTGCCATGGAACAAAGCTCTCGTGATTCAAACACATCTTCGACGGACAAAGGCCTTGACTTTGGCCAACAAGCCAATGCCAGTCTCGGATCTTGAGTGAGAATCACTCAACGGAAGGAAAAACGCTTAATATTTTGTGAGGGTTTTTCGAATGCAAATTGGCAACCAATTTATTATCTTTGTTAAGGTCTCATCATCATACACCCTTAAACATGCATTCTAAACACATAATAAAGCGTATAAATAAATAATAATGATATACAGATGGATACTTTACAAATTGATCCTAGATCAAATCTCTCTCTTTCTCTCTCCCGCTAGCACATGTATTTACTTCTGCCCGTTACACTACACTTCTAAAGAAACCTCATTTACAGTGAGGGGAATGGGTGAGAAGAGAATACAAAGAATAAAGAGGTGATAAGGCTGGACACGCAGGTCCAATTAATAAATCAAATTTATTACAACAATTTCTAAAATTATCCCACCCATATAATATCCATCTGATATACATTATTCATGCATCGCAACCATGTATTCACACAAGCATGTTATCAAACAATCTAATCAAATTAATTAATCTGATAATTAGTGACCATCCAATGTTCAAACAACGATTTGATTTTGCGCGAGTCAAACTCGTTTTGCGAATAAGTACTCAAAGTTCGAATTCTCGAATTAAATTAAACTACATCATTAAATCCAATTTAATATGCATTCAATTCTAATTCGCTATTTAATTCCAAATTAAATATTACACTTTAATAATAAACCTTTTACGACTTAAATTCCAAATTTAATCGTTACAGGTCTCAAAGCTCGATTAACGTCCAACGTTAATTTAATTAAAGTCCAATGGGCTTTTAATTAATTTCTTAAGTGGTGGACTTTTGGTCAACTCGGGTCAAACCGAATAACCAAAATCCAATCCGGGAATTACCCCATAAGCCCAGAAATCAATTTTGGCCCATTAGGCCCAATTAAACTTTAAAGGTCTATTAAGTCGCATTTGGGCTTTATGGATGCAGTTTTGGGCCTAATTGGATCCAACCAATTTTTCCTAAACCCAACTTTGTACAACAAAGCCCAATAAGCCCAATTACAACACAACAAGCCCAAATTCAATTTTAAGGCCCAATTAATTAAATACAAAAAATCCAATTTCACATTTAATTAACCTAAAGTGTATATCATGATTAATCACCCAAATTAACATTTCTAAAACATCAATTTATACAATTAATCATGCTCATTTACATCATCACATGTCCAACACATTTTGATTAAAATCAAACCCATTTCATGGGGATTTGTGTCCGATTCGAATTCAATCCAATTAATTCCACAATCGACATTAAATCACATTCTCGAATGATTCTAACTCATCCAATGAATCAAAAAAAAAAAACACCAAGACAAAATAGGGCTAAGGCATTCAGCCAACATAAAATTTTGGGGAAAAAATGATCCAATCACCATTTCATGAAATTGATCCAATCAATCTTCAATTCAACATGTTTTAAGCATACTCAATCATCCAATTCAACCAAATCATGCTTGAAAGCATTTTACCAAAATTTTAAGCCCTAAACTTTTTCATGCTCAAAACTTGCTCTAGATGCCATTGTTGGTTTCTATTAAGGTCCTAAGATCAATAATAAGCATGAAATAGGTGCGAATACAAATCGAAGAAGTTGCGGAATACTCACATCGATCGGTTGAGCGACGCGGAGGCAACAAAAACTCAACTTTCTGCCTCTTCACTGGTTCGGCAGTGGCAGTGTAACCAGTCCCCATTTTTGGCTTTTGAGGATATTCATCAAGGTTCAAGCTTCGTCGAACGATTCCCGGCTCATGGGTGGACTTCCCTATCACCTTTGCATGTCTCGTAAGAGTGCTAGCAGTTGTGATTTTGCCACAAAATCACACTCTTGCTTCCTTTTATTTTCGGTCACAGCCCAGCAAACCAGAAAACTTTTGCCCCTTGGGCGTGAGGATGAGGGAGATGAGAGGAAGAGAGAGTTGGTTGGTTTGATTCCAAATTTGTGTATCTTATACACACATTTGAATTTCAAATTCATTTCATGTGCATTTTCCTTTCAAAAAGTCAAATAATAATGGCACCAACCACTTCCATCACTCAATCCATCAAGTTGTCAAGTCACATCACTTAAAGTGACTAATGATTTGACGCTTGATGCGACTAGCGATTTGACGTTTGATTTGACTTGCGTGCCGCACTCTAATTCGAAATGCGAATGCGCTCACAAATAATCCCGGGCTCGGGTTCGCTAATTCCAAATTAACAAATTTTCCGTTGCATCGTAATTAAATGATTACGCCTAGCGAAATCACTATTCACGTCGCTAACAAATTAATTCTAAATTAATTCGTTCGCCCGAATTAAAATCTAATTTTAATTCTGCGTCAAAATCTAATTTCCTTTAATATATCGAATATATTAATTTGTCGATTAATTCCAAATTAATCGTTATCTCTATTTAATTGATATTTTATCCCAGATAAAATATCTCCGCAATTAATCCCAGATTAATTTTCTCTCTCTTCTAATTAATCCCTGATTAATTTAGAGTGCGAGTCATACGTCATCGGTGAATCTTTGGGAAGCGACCCATGAGATCCCCGGATATGTTGGCAGTAAATTCGGTCGTCGGACTATCCGAACACGTAAGTATCAAGTACTACGTTTATACCGATTTACAAGACAAGGTTGGCCTCTAGCAAAGCGCCATGCCTACCCATTTCTCCGGAAATATCCTTACATGAATAAAGGATCTATATCAGACGTAGTATACGTAGTATTGCGTATTTCTGTCAAGTATCGGATCATCACGTGCTAGGCCTGGGGCTGGAATTGTGTCTGCCCCGTACGAAGCACATTTCAGATGTCTGGTAACTAGTCTCTATAATCGGATAAACATGAACTTGTCATTTTATCCCGATAGCTGCAGCATTTAAGAGAACCAGTCCCGTATCCTACGTGACCATCATCTCCATATGACTGGAGTGACACTTCCATCTTGACATCACACCCAACACACTATGATTCTCAATATACCCAGCATTGGCGTACACAGAACCTGTTAAAGCCCTGGACGACCGCAACCAAAGTATATTGATTGTCGCAAGTATTAGCGATGCAAGTCTCAGGTTAGGACCAAATACACCTACCCTGATTTCGGACGTCCATAGACACATAGTCATACTACCAATGGAATTCTGAGGGGGTCTATCCAGAGCGAAGCTGTTTCCGGTACCATCGGTAAAACACAACCTCCTATTACACTTGCATGAGTATCCTATACCCAAATATATGAGAACTATGCCGTTGTGCCCTCACAACGCGCACAAGTGTAATACTAGTCTTTTACTCATTTATCGATGTCCAATCTCGACAATGCTCTGACTAGGGATATTTAATGATTTATCCTTCGTGGATTGATACTGTCTCATATCATTCTCAATCCAGGAACAAATCATAGGGACCTCCTTTCATTTATACATCTAGGTGATCTAATCACAAATGATAAGAGTGCAATCTCCTTTGTCACATCGTTAATTTGTACAACAACACCATGATCTGTACAAATAGTGACGCTATGGGTCATAATTGTCCAACAGTAACATGAGTGGGTGGGCTTTGTGGCTAGTGGCGTTTATGGACAAAGACTGACGACGTGAAGTTGAGGTTGGTCAGGGGAGTGATGATGCGCTGAAGGGTTGCTAATGGCATGAAGAAGGTGTTTTGATGGGTGATGGCCGAGGGAGTTACAAGGGAAATATGAGAGAGGGGACGTGAATGCTTCTTGGGGTTTCTTGTGAGGATGAGCTAGGGTTTAGATGTGTGGTGAAGGGTTCTTTTTATAGGCAAATGGGTGGGGGTTTTCCTTGTTTGAGAAGGAGAAGACTTTGTGCATTAATGGGATATCTTTTTAAATTAGTATGGGATAAGGAAATCTTTTAATTAGGGAAGTGATTTAATTTAATTTGATTTATTCTTCTTTAGTTAAGGATATGATTTAGGCAAGGGATCCATGGGATTTATTTAATTTAGGAAGTGGATTTGGCTAGATTTATGAATGTGTTAAATGTGATTTTTGTTATTTAGGGTGGCTATGGGCGTGTGGCGTAGGGTGATTTGGGCGTGTGGGCTTGGTCCATTTGGTGGGCTTGGGTGTTTGGTTTAGTGATGTGTGGGCTTGGGTGTTTTGGGATAAAGATGTGTTTGAAAACGGAGGTCCAACGAGTGAACCTGCAGCTACTCTAGTGAATTAAATCCAACAATGTGTCAATTCTTGACTCTTCCCTTCCAACGTCTGTTTCCCGCGACTTCCACAATAAAAAGAGGTAGTGTCTCCGTACGAGACTCATCATCGGGACTTATATGGAAAAATGTAGTGCCTACAGTAGGTAAGTCAAAATATTATGAAAAAATGAAGTCATATCATATCGATCTTAATAGGAAAATATAGAGCATTTTTAAGATATCTAGGTTGGTTAGACCCATCATATCCCAATTTTTTAGACGAAGTCACTGAGTTAGCTTACTTAGGAGTTGAACTATGACTGGACCTTTACATACACACACACTGTGAGTCTAGTTTAGATAATTTATTCAAGAACTTGGATTTAAGTTGTATTGAGTACTTTGAAGGTTCTCTGATTTCATTGGTAGACATTATTTGATGATAATATTATGTGTAACTATCAGAACTACTTTATTTGTTTCTTTATTTTTTTTGCATGATTGCATGTGTGTGAATGACGTTTGTTGGTGTCATCACTGTAAGCCCTCACGAGACTATAACTCGTCCATTAGGGTCGCCAATGGGTTTAAAGGCTTGTTACATACGCTAAGTGCCATCGTGATCCCTACGAAAATGGCCTAGTTAATTTAGTTACTTTTTTTTGTTTATTTTTATTTAGTATTTTGCTCTGGACTATCAAAATCTTAAGTTTGAGGGTGTTTGATAAGTTTGATTTATATCCACTTATTCATACATTTTTAACTTATTATTTTGTTAGGTTTCATGTCATTTTACGTGTTTCATTATTTGTTTTATGTTTTATTGATAGGAAGCATTAGAGCATGAATCTTGAGGCTAACGTACGTGTTTTTGGAGCTTAAGGATGCAAAAGAAATATGTAGGAAAGGAAAATACACAAAATAAGTCATCATGTCATAGAGGCTGGTGTCGTGACGCCACTTCTGGCGTCGCGACGCCCCCAGGCATGAAGAACACACATATTTTTCTAGATAAGCTGGTGTCGCGATGCCACATCGGCTTTGGGACGCCCCGAAAGATTTTCAGACTAGGAATTCCATTATCTAAAAGCAGAAGGACTCCCCAAACTTTCCTATGAATATATGAGCTCGTACAAAACTATAAATGGGAGAAAAAGACACAACAAGAGAAATTTAAACACATAATTGAGAGAAATCCAATGTGAGGATTGAAGATCAAGAAGAGGAGATGAAGGCGGTGACGTCCGAAGACAGAGAAATTTGATTCGGATTTTATCTTCTAGTTTCTTTCTTTAATGATGTCCAATATGTTATTCACTTAGATTTCATTGTTTTTCTATTTAGTCATGAACTAATTTTATTATTCTAGAGGATGATGTAATATATACTTTGAAGGGGTTATTTTAGGGGGTGAGTCCGGTAACGCAGCGGAAGCGGTGAAAATCCGATTTTCAGATTTCAAAAATTTTTCTCGGATTAATTAAATAAACATATTTATTTAATATTCCAATAATCAAATTATGAAAATAAATTCAATAAAACATTTTAGGTGAATTTACCGAAATACCCTTGCTTTGTAATTTTGTCCGTTTTAGTCCGAAATTGATCCAATCAATTTTGAATGATTCTAAATCATTTCTAAGATGAACTTATGATGTTCAAAACATCAAAACACCAAAAGCAACAAAATCCCCAATTTTGCAAGTCAAGGCCGAGAGCTCACTAAGGAGCACACTTGGCATTTTGTCATTTCATGTCTCAAAACTCATCTAAATGAAATCCAATCAACATGAAACTTTGCATGCATCATATACACACCCAAATGCTCAACATATATGAAAACCCCCAAATTTGAAATTAGTTAAAAACCCTAATTTTTCAATTTCCTCAAATTGGACAAATTAGACCAAATACATTAAATCATTACTTCAATCATCATTCTTCCATCCAATCCAAGTCTCAACACAATGAAACAACTCAAGATCAAATCTAGGTCATTTAAGAGTGGGTCAATAACTCTAGATTAGCAACATGGTTTCATAAACCTTAAAAGAATACATATAACTACACTAGTTACATTCTTTCTTCACCATACATGCTCAACACTTCATTCAAACTTCCATCAACAAAAACACAAGAAATAAAGAATGAAATTATCTAAGAACAACATATGTTGAAGCCTAGAACCTAAGGAACATATTCCTCTCTAATAGTAAGTTTGAAAAACTTACTAAATTCCAAGCTTTTTCTTTGATAAGTCTTTCTTCTCTCAAGCTTTCAAAGTTTCTTCAATGGAGTTGTTTGTATAAAGTGTATTAGGTAAGTGTATCATGAAATGAAAATCAATTTATACTTGTTCCCTTTTGCCTTGGCCGAAAATGCCAAGCCAAATACAAGATAAAAAATTTCAATTTCATTTCAAATTTATGTAATCAACTTGCATAAATATCTTAAACAACTTTATTAGATATTTATTTAAGTCAACAAAAGCAACTAACATCATTTACTTTAAATATCCTAATGTAAGATATTTATATTTTAATTAATTAATCATTTAACAATTAAATAATTAATTAATTAATCAAATACAAATATATTAAATATATGTATAATATTTACATTAAATATTAAAAACATATATTCATTTAGGAAATAAGTCAAATAACTTATTTTGACTATTAATTAATGTGTATTTAAATTAATCAAGTATTAAATGTAAATACACAATAATTAAGGAAATGACTATCTAGTCTCTTTAGCATGTATCTTGCGTTTAACCATTAAACGACTTTATAAATAATCAATATTATTATTTATGTTGCTCTAGTGCTCAACGAGTATGTTTCATTATTGAGACTCTCTAGGTTCAGGTATATCCGTCACAAAATCTAATTTCGTGTCCATAATCTATCCACCCGTAGATTATGACGATCACGGATAATCTCGCTGAACCATACAGGTCGAGGTCATCGCAAATGTATAATTCCTCCGTCACAGGTATCCGGATAAATCCCAGAGATATAGATGTAAACGTCAAATCTCTATCGGGATTATCCAGTCGACTATTATATTAGCAATCTCAAAAAGAATGTTTAGAACTAGCTTCTAAACTTACCATGGGCCCATGGTTTTATCTGATTGCTAATCATATGGACTACCTATGCTCTGGTACACAGAACTGACGGATCCTATCTTGATACACATAGGACACCCTGAGGATCTATCTACACCCAACGAACAGGCGGAGGTCTGATCTAAATAGATCGGTGACGTGACTGCCGTCTAAGTGTAGAAGATGTCTCATGTGCCCACAATGGCATCTCAAGTCTAAGAATCACAAGTGCTACTCAACCCAAGAAGATTCTTATTGACGCTGGTGTACCATCCATTAAGAATCTTCGGTGAGTCGTTCAGTGTTTATCCGCTATAAACACCTACACGTCTATACTAGTCTCCAAGACTAATGGTTCATTGAGAAACCATTGGAATCATATATTCCAGTATACGACATGTACCGGTCTCAACGGGTTTACTATACTGACCAAGTAGTGTAAACCTTGACCAGGAACTGTCTGAGAATGACAACGTCATGATACTACTCAATGTCTGTTGCGACGCTTTTGCAACTGTACCATGACTAATCATTCTAAGGTCATTACGTCTTTACCATATAAAAGATTAGATTATATTAAAGAAACTGCATATATTATTACTGATAATAACGTTTTACAGAAGTATTTAACAAAAATACAACCGGGAATTGGCGCTCTGAGCACAACCCCTACAAAATCTCCCACTTGCTCTAGTGCCAATATCGATTGTATCTAATACCCATCGACTCCACGTGTTTATCAAACAACTTCGGAGGTATGGCCTTCGTCAGCGGGTCTGCTACGTTGTCTTCACTCGGTACCTTGCACACGACAATATCCCCTCGCGACACGATCTCTCGAATGATGTGGTACTTGCGTTCCACATGCTTCGACTTCTGATGCGCCCTCGGTTCCTTTGCTTGCGCAATGGCTCCAGTATTATCACAGTATAACGGAATCGCATTCTCGATACTTGGGACAACTCCCAATTCTGTGATAAAATTCTTTATCCACATAGCCTCTTTTGCGGCTTCAGAAGCTGCAATATATTCCGCCTCAGTGGTGGAATCAGCTGTAGATCCCTGTTTGGAACTCTTCCAACAAACTGCACCTCCGTTAAGGGTAAAGACAAATCAGATGTAGACTTTCTATCATCGGGATCCGATTGAAAATCGGAGTCTGTATACCCGTTAACCTGCAGTTCGTTTCCTCCATATATTATCAACTTATCCTTAGTACCTTAAGATACTTTAGGATATGTTTAATGGCCATCCAATGGTCATTTCCTGGATTGGACTGATATCGACTAGTTACGCTAACAGCGAAACTGATATCAGGCCTCGTACATAACATGGCATACATTATGCTACCCAAACATGAAGCATAAGGTTGGTTAGACATTCTAACCTTCTCATCTTCTGTTTGTGGAGACATCTTCTTGGAAAGATGAATCCCATGTCTGAACGGTATGTTTGCTGTCTTACAGTTACCAAAGCTATACCGTTCCAAGATCTTATCTACGTACGTTGATTGGGATAACCCAATCAGCCTCCTATGTCTATCTCGATAGAGTTTTATCCCTAAAACATAGGAAGCTTCTCCCAGGTCCTTCATGGAGAAATTCTTACAGAGATATGCTTTAACGCTTTGTAACATACCTAAATCATTCCCAATGATTAGGATGTCATCAACATACAGGACTAAAAATACGACCATGCTCCCACTGGCCTTCTGATACACACAGGATTCTTCCGAATTCTTGAGAAAACCAGACGATCTAATAATCTCATCGAATCGAAGATTCCAACTTCGTGAAGCCTGTTTAAGTCCATAAATGGACTTCTTAAGCTTACATACCATACCCGAGGTTTCGCTGGATGTGAAACCTTCCGGCTGTTCCATATAGATTTCTTCATCAAGAAATCCATTTAGAAAAGCCGTTTTGACATCCATTTGCCAAATCTCGTAGTCATGATACGCAACTATAGAAAGCAAAATCCGGATAGACTTAAGCATTGCTACGGCGAAAAAGTTTCATCGTAGTCGACGCCAGGTCGCTGCGTGTAACCTTTTGCTATCAGTCGGGCCTTGTAAGTTTCAACCTTACCGTCAGGCCCGCGCTTCCTCTTGTAAACCATTTACAACCGATAGGAACAATTCCTTCGGGAAGCGGAATCAAGTCCCAAACTTGATTTTCATGCATTGAGTCTATCTCGGATTTCATGGCACTTTGCCATTTCACGGAGTCGATGTCCAACATCGATTCTCTATAGGTGAAAGGATCTGTCTCTTCAACTAAGAGAACATCCAGACTCTTTTCTTGTATCAAATACAAGCGTTCAGGAGGTCTAGATACCCTTTCCGACCTACGGAGTGTGTGTGTTGAAGGTCCTTCATCTACTTGAACTTCAGGTTCCTCCGTTGGTTCGTTGTTTTCAGGTTGGACTTCATCAAGCTCAACCTGTCTATGATCACCACCTTCTGACAAAAATTCTACTTCTAGAAATTTTGCGAAGCGAGCTACGAACACATTTCGATGCTCGGTATCATAGAACAGATATCCCCTCGTGTTCGAGGGATATCCAACAAACCTAAACTTTTGCCCTCGAGGCGAAAGCTTACTTTGCTGAGTTACCCTGACATAGGCAGGACAACCCCAAACCTTAATATAATTAAGATTCGGTCTCCTACCGAACATATCTGATACGGTGTCGTAGGAACAGCCTTTGAAGGAATCTTATTCAAAAGATGTGCGGCTGTTAAGAGACAGTAACCCCATAAGTAATAGGGCAAATCTGTGAAACTCAACATCGATCGGACCATATCCAATAAAGTCCGATTTCTCCTTTCAGATACACCATTGTGCTGTGGTGTACCTGGAGGAGTATATTGAGCGAGAATCCCATTCTCCTTTATATAATCCATGAACTCACCACTCATATATTCACCGCCTCGATCTGATCGAAGGCATTTAATATATTTACCTGTTTGTTTTTCTACTTCATTTCGGAACTCTTTGAACTTTTCAAAGGTTTCCGATTTATGTCGCATCAAATACACATAACCGTACCGTGATAAATCATCGGTAAAGGTAACGAAGTACGAATAACCACTGTGAGAGCAGTTTGACTTAGTGGACCACATACATCAGAATGTACGAGTTCCAGTAAGTTAGTGGCACGGTGTCCAACACCAGAAAATGGGGCCTTGGTCATTTTACCTGAATAGAGGATTCACAAGTTGGATAGGATTCAATGGTAAGATCTGATATCAAACCATTCCTAACCAATTGGGTAAGGCGTTTAACGCCAATGTGACCAAGTCTCATATGCCAAAGTTCAGTATTATTAATTACAGGTAAACTACGTTTATTAACTCCAGTACTTAATATATCTTTTGAAGTTTGCAATGTATAATGACCATGCTGGTTTGGACAACTAAGGATCTGAATATTATTTTATTCATATAAATACAAAGAACTATTCTTAATATTAATACAATAGCCTTCTGTATCCAATACAAAAGTGATATAATATTAGCGACACATCCCGGTACAAAATGACAGTCATATAACAAAAGTGTCCCATTCGGTAATGAGATCTCGCATACTCCCACTGCAACTGCATCCAAAGAGTCTCCACTCCCGAATCGCAACTGCATCTCTCCAGGCTTCAGTCTCCTACTTTCCTTCAGCACCTGCAACGAATTGCAAATGTGAATGGGACAAGCAGAATCTAAAATCCAGCTGGATGTAACGGCTTCACAAGCCAAAGATAAATCAATAACTGGAAAAATAAAAGTACCTGATGTAGAAGCTCTGTCTCTCCTCACTTGGGCAATGTAATCAGGACAGTTCCTTTTCCAGTGCCCAACTTTGCCGCAGTGGTGGCATTTGTCTTCAGAAGCCCTTTTGGGCTTGGCTATCTTCGCCTGCTGTGGAGGACCGAAGGCCTTCTTCTTCTTCCCTTGGACATTCCCTTGGGGGAAGAAGCAGACAGAGAAGTAGATCTAGGTGGGCGAGTCGGTACTCCCTTCTTCAGATCCTCTTCTGCCGTGAGCAACATCCTATGTAGCTCCTGGTAGGTGCAGACTGTCCCGTGCATGTTGAAGTACATCACAAACTGGCGGAATGAAGCTGGCAGAGAACCAAGAATGACACTCCTACCGAGAATGTCATTTAGGATGAGATTATGTTGCCTCAATTGATCGATCAAATCGATCATTTGAAGAACATGTGGGCTAACACTTTGCCCCTCATCCAGACCGCATGGAACAGTTCCATGGCGACCTTGTGAACAATAACCTGTTCCTGGTTCTCGAACGATTGTCTTAATCGCGTTATCATACTATAGGAATCTGATGTTCCATAGTATTGTTGCTTGAGTTTCGGAGAGAGCGAACTAAGAATGTATGATTTAACCCTTAAATCATCATTCTTCCAAGCTTCAAAAACTTGGCGTTCCTCCTCTCGAAGCATCCTCACCCACTGCAAGGGGTAAAGGACCCTCAAGAACATAACCCAACTTTTCGGAATCGAGGACAATCCTCAAATCCAATTCCCAGTCTGCAAAGTTCTCAGCGCCTTTCAATTTGTTCGCATCTAACATACGCGCAAACTGGTTGTGGATTGACCCGCCATCGCAAATCTATCATATAGATCACGAAAAACGGTTAGCAGAAATTAAGCAGTTTCATATAATATCAAAAGCATAAACTAGATCATGGATTTTCAATCTAATATGCCCATCCCACTAAATCATGCAATACTGTAATCCCAAAACAGAATACAAATATTTAATAATTAAATTAAATATAAATAGTGAAAGGTGGATCCCATGAATATATTTCAGCTCACAGCAGAGGCACGGTCTCGCCTACGTATATTCATCAGGTAGACAACTCATTTGTCAATCACTCAAAAGTGACTCCTAAGTATCCGGTCCTGGCCGTTTCTCGTTGTCGCTGCGAAGGCAGGCCCACAAGGAGACGTACCAAGGTATACTCGTCAATGATAAACTCAAGTTACTTACGTAATCCTGACAGCTAGGGCACGTTCAGAATTCCGCTTTTACTTGAATTTATCTAGTATCAGATATACATCCGGCATAAATAAATCTTTATCGGCTACACCCTCACAACAGAGGCACGGTCTCGGATGTAGTCACAAAGAAGTATTCATAAACCGTATTGACAAGACGGACCATATAACATGCATCAAATACATAATTACATTTAAATCTTATTATTAGGGATTTTCCGCTAAGTGTCATACACCCTAAATCTAACCAGTTTAGATCCTAATAAGCATGCATAAAGTCAAGAAAACATGATTAAACATTGATTCAATGAAAGCTAATCATATTATGTGGCCTAGAATCAGACTTGATCTGATACCATTTTTGAAGGGGTTATTTTAGGGGGTGAGTCCGGTAACGCAGCGGAAGCGGTGAAAATCCGATTTTCAGATTTCAAAACTTTTTCTCGGATTAATTAAATAAACATATTTATTTAATATTCCAATAATCAAATTATGAAAATAAATTCAATAAAACATTTTTAGGTGAATTTACCGAAATACCCTTGCTTTGTAATTTTGTCCGTTTTAGTCCGAAATTGATCCAATCAATTTTGAATGATTCTAAATCATTTCTAAGATGAACTTATGATGTTCAAAACATCAAAACACCAAAAGCAACAAAATCCCCATTTTGCAAGTCAAGGCGAGAGCCTCACTAAGGAGCACACTTGTGCATTTTGTCATTTCATGTCTCAAAACTCATCTAAATGAAATCCAATCAACATGAAACTTTGCATGCATCATATACACACCCAAATGCTCAACATATATGAAAACCCCCAAATTTGAAATTAGTTAAAAACCCTAATTTTTCAATTTCCTCAAATTGGACAAATTAGACCAAATACATTAAATCAATTACTTCAATCATCATTCTTCCATCCAATCCAAGTCTCAACACAATGAAACAACTCAAGATCAAATCTAGGTCATTTAAGAGTGGGTCAATAACTCTAGATTAGCAACATGGTTTCATAAACCTTAAAAGAATACATATAACTACACTAGTTACATTTTTCTTCACCATACATGCTCAACACTTCATTCAAACTTCCATCAAAAAAACACAAAGAAATAAAGAATGAAATATCTAAGAACAACATATGTTGAAGCCTAGAACCTAAGGAACATATTCCTCTCTAATAGTAAGTTTGAAAAACTTACTAAATTCCAAGCTTTTTCTTTGATAAGTCTTTCTTCTCTCAAGCTTTCAAAGTTTCTTCAATGGAGTTGTTTGTATAAAGTGTATTAGGTTAAGTGTATCATGAAATGAAAATCAATTTATACTTGTTCCCTTTTGCTTTGGCCGAAAATGCCAAGCCAAATACAAGATAAATAAATTCAATTTCATTTCAAATTTATGTAATCAACTTGCATAAATATCTTAATACAACTTTATTAGATATTTATTTAAGTCAACAAAAGCAACTAACATCATTTACTTTAAATATCCTAATGTAAGATATTATATTTTAATTAATTTAATCATTTAACAATTAAATAATTAATTAATTAATCAAATACAAATATATTAAATATATATATAATATTTACATTAATTATTAAAAACATATATTCATTTAGGAAATAAGTCAAATAACTTATTTTGACTATTAATTAATGTGTATTTAAATTAATCAAGTATTAAATGTAAATACACAATAATTAAGGAAATGACTATCTAGTCTCTTTAGCATGTATCTTGCGTTTAACCATTAAACGACTTTATAAATAATCAATATTATTTATTTATGTTGCTCTAGTGCTCAACGAGTATGTTTCATTATTGAGACTCTCTAGGTTCAGGTATATCCGTCACAAAATCTAATTCGTGTCCATAATCTATCCACCCGTAGATTATGACGATCACGGATAATCTCGCTGAACCATACAGGTCGAGGTCATTGCAATGTATAATTCCTCCGTCACAGGTATCCAGATAAATCCCAGAGATATAGATGTAAACGTCAATCTCTATCGGGATTATCCAGTCGACTATTATATTAGCAATCTCAAAAAGAATGTTTAGAACTAGCTTCTAAACTTACCATGGGCCCATGGTTTTATCTGATTGCTAATCATATGGACTACCTATGCTCTGGTACACAGAACTGACGGATCCTATCTTGATACACATAGGACACCCTGAGGATCTATCTACACCCAACGAACAGGCGGAGGTCTGATCTAAATAGATCGGTGACGTGACTGCCGTCTAAGTGTAGAAGATGTCTCATGTGCCCACAATGGCATCTCAAGTCTAAGAATCACAAGTGCTACTCAACCCAAGAAGATTCTTATTGACGCTGGTGTACCATCCATTAAGAATCTTCGGTGAGTCGTTCAGTGTTTATCCGCTATAAACACCTACACGTCTATACTAGTCTCCAAGACTAATGGTTCATTGAGAAACCATTGGAATCATATATTCCAGTATACGACATGTACCGGTCTCAACGGGTTTACTATACTGACCAAGTAGTGTAAACCTTGACCAGGAACTGTATGAGAATGATAACGTCATGATACTACTCAATGTCCGTTGCGACGCTTTTGCAACTGTACCATGACTAATCATTCTAAGGTCATTACGTCTTTACCATATAAAAGATTAGATTATATTAAAGAAACTGCATATATTATTACTGATAATAACGTTTTACAGAAGTATTTAACAAAAATACAACCGGGAATTGGCGCTCTGAGCACCAACCCCTACAAAATCTCCCACTTGCTCTAGTGCCAATATCGATTGTATCTAATACCCATCGAATCCACGTGTTTATCAAACAACTTCGGAGGTATGGCCTTCGTCAGCGGGTCTGCTACGTTGTCTTCACTCGGTACCTTGCACACGACAATATCCCCTCGCGACACGATCTCTCGAATGATGTGGTACTTGCGTTCCACATGCTTCGACTTCTGATGCGCCCTCGGTTCCTTTGCTTGCGCAATGGCTCCAGTATTATCACAGTATAACGGAATCGCATTCTCGATACTTGGGACAACTCCCAATTCTGTGATAAAATTCTTTATCCACATAGCCTCTTTTGCGGCTTCAGAAGCTGCAATATATTCCGCCTCAGTGGTGGAATCAGCTGTAGATCCCTGTTTGGAACTCTTCCAACAAACTGCACCTCCGTTAAGGGTAAAGACAAATCCAGATGTAGACTTTCTATCATCGGGATCCGATTGAAAATCGGAGTCTGTATACCCGTTAACCTGCAGTTCGTTTCCTCCATATATTATCAACTTATCCTTAGTACCTTTAAGATACTTTAGGATATGTTTAATGGCCATCCAATGGTCATTTCCTGGATTGGACTGATATCGACTAGTTACGCTAACAGCGAAACTGATATCAGGCCTCGTACATAACATGGCATACATTATGCTACCCAAACATGAAGCATAAGGTTGGTTAGACATTCTAACCTTCTCATCTTCTGTTTGTGGAGACATCTTCTTGGAAAGATGAATCCCATGTCTGAACGGTATGTTTGCTGTCTTACAGTTACCAAAGCTATACCGTTCCAAGATCTTATCTACGTACGTTGATTGGGATAACCCAATCAGCCTCCTATGTCTATCTCGATAGAGTTTTATCCCTAAAACATAGGAAGCTTCTCCCAGGTCCTTCATGGAGAAATTCTTACAGAGATATGCTTTTACGCTTTGTAACATACCTAAATCATTCCCAATGATTAGGATGTCATCAACATACAGGACTAAAAATACGACCATGCTCCCACTGGCCTTCTGATACACACAGGATTCTTCCGAATTCTTGAGAACCAGACGATCTAATAATCTCATCGAATCGAAGATTCCAACTTCGTGAAGCCTGTTTAAGTCCATAAATGGACTTCTTAAGCTTACATACCATACCCGAGGTTTCGCTGGATGTGAAACCTTCCGGCTGTTCCATATAGATTTCTTCATCAAGAAATCCATTTAGAAAAGCCGTTTTGACATCCATTTGCCAAATCTCGTAGTCATGATACGCAACTATAGAAAGCAAAATCCGGATAGACTTAAGCATTGCTACCGGCGAAAAAGTTTCATCGTAGTCGACGCCAGGTCGCTGCGTGTAACCTTTTGCTACCAGTCGGGCCTTGTAAGTTTCAACCTTACCGTCAGGCCCGCGCTTCCTCTTGTAAACCCATTTACAACCGATAGGAACAATTCCTTCGGGAAGCGGAATCAAGTCCCAAACTTGATTTTCATGCATTGAGTCTATCTCGGATTTCATGGCACTTTGCCATTTCACGGAGTCGATGTCCAACATCGATTCTCTATAGGTGAAAGGATCTGTCTCTTCAACTAAGAGAACATCCAGACTCTTTTCTTGTATCAAATACAAGCGTTCAGGAGGTCTAGATACCTTTCCGACCTACGGAGTGTGTGTGTTGAAGGTCCTTCATCTACTTGAACTTCAGGTTCCTCCGTTGGTTCGTTGTTTTCAGGTTGGACTTCATCAAGCTCAACCTGTCTATGATCACCACCTTCTGACAAAAATTCTACTTCTAGAAATTTTGCGAAGCGAGCTACGAACACATTTCGATGCTCGGTATCATAGAACAGATATCCCTCTCGTGTTCGAGGGATATCCAACAAACCTAAACTTTTGCCCTCGAGGCGAAAGCTTACTTTGCTGAGTTACCCTGACATAGGCAGGACAACCCCAAACCTTAATATAATTAAGATTCGGTCTCCTACCGAACCATATCTGATACGGTGTCGTAGGAACAGCCTTTGAAGGAATCTTATTCAAAAGATGTGCGGCTGTTAAGAGACAGTAACCCCATAAGTAATAGGGCAAATCTGTGAAACTCAACATCGATCGGACCATATCCAATAAAGTCCGATTTCTCCTTTCAGATACACCATTGTGCTGTGTGGTGTACCTGGAGGAGTATATTGAGCGAGAATCCCATTCTCCTTTATATAATCCATGAACTCACCACTCATATATCACCGCCTCGATCTGATCGAAGGCATTTAATATATTACCTGTTTGTTTTTCTACTTCATTTCGGAACTCTTTGAACTTTTCAAAGGTTTCCGATTTATGTCGCATCAAATACACATAACCGTACCGTGATAAATCATCGGTAAAGGTAACGAAGTAGTACGAAAACCACTGTGAGCAGTTTGACTTAGTGGACCACATACATCAGAATGTACGAGTTCCAGTAAGTTAGTGGCACGGTGTCCAACACCAGAAAATGGGGCCTTGGTCATTTTACCCTGAATAGAGGATTCACAAGTTGGATAGGATTCAATGGTAAGATCTGATATCAAACCATTCCTAACCAATTGGGTAAGGCGTTTAACGCCAATGTGACCAAGTCTCATATGCCAAAGTTCAGTATTATAATTACAGGTAAACTACGTTTATTAACTCAGTAGTACTTAATATATCTTTTGAAGTTTGCAATGTATAATGACCATGCTGGTTTGGACAACTAGGATCTGAATATTATTTTTATCATATAAATACAAAGAACTATTCTTAATATTAATACAATAGCCTTCTGTATCCAAACAAAAAGTGATATAATATTAGCGACACATCCCGGTACAAAATGACAGTCATATAACAAAAGTGTCCCATTCGGTAATGAGATCTCGCATACTCCCACTGCAACTGCATCCAAAGAGTCTCCACTCCCGAATCGCAACTGCATCTCTCCAGGCTTCAGTCTCCTACTTTCCTTCAGCACCTGCAACGAATTGCAAATGTGAATGGGACAAGCAGAATCTAAAATCCAGCTGGATGTAACGGCTTCACAAGCCAAAGATAAATCAATAACTGGAAAAATAAAAGTACCTGATGTAGAAGCTCTGTCTCTCCTCACTTGGGCAATGTAATCAGGACAGTTCCTTTTCCAGTGCCCAACTTTGCCGCAGTGGTGGCATTTGTCTTCAGAAGCCCTTTTGGGCTTGGCTATCTTCGCCTGCTGTGGAGGACCGAAGGCCTTCTTCTTCTTTCCCTTGGACATTCCTTGGGAAGAAGCAGACAGAGAAGTAGATCTAGGTGGGCGAGTCGGTACTCCCTTCTTCAGATCCTCTTCTGCCGTGAGCAACATCCTATGTAGCTCCTGGTAGGTGCAGACTGTCCCGTGCATGTTGAAGTACATCACAAACTGGCGGAATGAAGCTGGCAGAGAACCAAGAATGACACTCCTACCGAGAATGTCATTTAGGATGAGATTATGTTGCCTCAATTGATCGATCAAATCGATCATTTGAAGAACATGTGGGCTAACACTTTGCCCCTCATCCAGACGCGCATGGAACAGTTCCATGGCGACCTTGTGAACAATAACCTGTTCCTGGTTCTCAAACGATTGTCTTAATCGCGTTATCATACTATAGGAATCTGATGTTCCATAGTATTGTTGCTTGAGTTTCGGAGAGAGCGAACTAAGAATGTATGATTTAACCCTTAAATCATCATTCTTCCAAGCTTCAAAAACTTGGCGTTCCTCCTCCGAAGCATCCTCACCCACTGCAAGGGGTAAAGGACCCTCAAGAACATAACCCAACTTTTCGGAATCGAGGACAATCCTCAAATCCAATTCCCAGTCTGCAAAGTTCTCAGCGCCTTTCAGTTTGTTCGCATCTAACATACGCGCAAACTGGTTTGTGGATTGACCCGCCATCGCAAATCTATCATATAGATCACGAAAAACGGTTAGCAGAAATTAAGCAGTTTCATATAATATCAAAAGCATAAACTAGATCATGGATTTTCAATCTAATATGCCCATCCCACTAAATCATGCAATACTGTAATCCCAAAACAGAATACAAATATTTAATAATTAAATTAAATATAAATAGTGAAAGGTGGATCCCATGAATATATTCAGCTCACAGCAGAGGCACGGTCTCGCCTACGTATATTCATCAGGTAGACAACTCATTTGTCAATCACTCAAAAGTGACTCCTAAGTATCCGGTCCTGGCCGTTTCTCGTTGTCGCTGCGAAGGCAGGCCCACAAGGAGACGTACCAAGGTAATACTCGTCAATGATAAACTCAAGTTACTTACGTAATCCTGACAGCTAGGGCACGTTCAGAATTCCGCTTTTACTTGAATTTATCTAGTATCAGATATACATCCGGCATAAATAAATCTTTATCGGCTACACCCTCACAACAGAGGCACGGTCTCGGATGTAGTCACAAAGAAGTATTCATAAACCGTATTGACAAGACGGACCATATAACATGCATCAAATACATAATTACATTTAAACCTTATTATTAGGGATTTTCCGCTAAGTGTCATACACCCTAAATCTAACCAGTTTAGATCCTAATAAGCATGCATAAAGTCAAGAAAACATGATTAAACATTGATTCAATGAAGCTAATCATATTATGTGGCCTAGAATCAGACTTGCTCTGATACCATTTTGAAGGGGTTATTTTAGGGGGTGAGTCCGGTAATCCGGTAACGCAGCGGAAGCGGTGAAAATCCGATTTTCAGATTTCAAAACTTTTTCTCGGATTAATTAAATAAACATATTTATTTAATATTCCAATAATCAAATTATGAAAATAAATTCAATAAAACTTTTTAGGTGAATTTACGAAATACCCTTGCTTTGTAATTTTGTCCGTTTTAGTCCGAAATTGATCCAATCAATTTTGAATGATTCTAAATCATTTCTAAGATGAACTTATGATGTTCAAAACATCAAAACACCAAAAGCAACAAAATCCCCAATTTTGCAAGTCAAGGCCGAGAGCCTCACTAAGGAGCACACTTGTGCATTTTGTCATTTCATGTCTCAAAACTCATCTAAATGAAATCCAATCAACATGAAACTTTGCATGAATCATATACACACCCAAATGCTCAACATATATGAAAACCCCCAAATTTGAAATTAGTTAAAAACCCTAATTTTTCAATTTCCTCAAATTGGACAAATTAGACCAAATACATTAAATCAATTACTTCAATCATCATTCTTCCATCCAATCCAAGTCTCAACACAATGAAACAACTCAAGATCAAATCTAGGTCATTTAAGAGTGGGTCAATAACTCTAGATTAGCAACATGGTTTCATAAACCTTAAAAGAATACATATAACTACACTAGTTACATTCTTTCTTCACCATACATGCTCAACACTTCATTCAAACTTCCATCAACAAAAACACAAAGAAATAAAGAAGAAATATCTAAGAACAACATATGTTGAAGCCTAGAACCTAAGGAACATATTCCTCTCTAATAGTAAGTTTGAAAAACTTACAAATTCCAAGCTTTTTCTTTGATAAGTCTTTCTTCTCTCAAGCTTTCAAAGTTTCTTCAATGGAGTTTGTTTTGTAAAGTGTATTAGGTTAAGTGTATCATGAAATGAAAATCAATTTATACTTGTTCCCTTTGCCTTTGGCCGAAAATGCCAAGCCAAATACAAGATAAATAAATTCAATTTCATTTCAAATTTATGTAATCAACTTGCATAAATATCTTAATACAACTTTATTAGATATTTATTTAAGTCAACAAAAGCAACTAACATCATTTTTTAAATATCCTAATGTAAGATATTTATATTTTAATTAATTTAATCATTTAACAATTAAATAATTAATTAATTAATCAAATACAAAATATTAAATATATGTATAATTTACATTAAATATTAAAAACATATATTCATTTAGGAAATAAGTCAAATAACTTATTTTGACTATTAATTAATGTGTATTTAAATTAATCAAGTATTAAATGTAAATACACAATAATTAAGGAAATGACTATCTAGTCTCTTTAGCATGTATCTTGCGTTTAACCATTAAACGACTTTATAAATAATCAATATTATTTATTTATGTTGCTCTAGTGCTCAACGAGTATGTTTCATTATTGAGACTCTCTAGGTTCAGGTATATCCGTCACAAAATCTAATTTCGTGTCCATAATCTATCCACCCGTAGATTATGACGATCACGGATAATCTCGCTGAACCATACAGGTCGAGGTCATCGCAAATGTATAATTCCTCCGTCACAGGTATCCGGATAAATCCCAGAGATATAGATGTAAACCTCAAATCTCTATCGGGATTATCCAGTCGACTATTCTATTAGCAATCTCAAAAAGAATGTTTAGAACTAGCTTCTAAACTTACCATGGGCCCATGGTTTTATCTGATTGCTAATCATATGGACTACCTATGTTCTGGTACACAGAACTGACGGATCCTATCTTGATACACATAGGACACCCTGAGGATCTATCTACACCCAACGAACAGGCGGAGGTCTGATCTAAATAGATCGGTGACGTGACTGCCGTCTAAGTGTAGAAGATGTCTCATGTGCCCACAATGGCATCTCAAGTCTAAGAATCACAAGTGCTACTCAACCCAAGAAGATTCTTATTGACGCTGGTGTACCATCCATTAAGAATCTTCGGTGAGTCGTTCAGTGTTTATCCGCTATAACACACCTACACGTCTATACTAGTCTCCAAGACTAATGGTTCATTGAGAAACCATTGGAATCATATATTCCAGTATACGACATGTACCGGTCTCAACGGGTTTACTATACTGACCAAGTAGTGTAAACCTTGACCAGGAACTGTCTGAGAATGACAACGTCATGATACTACTCAATGTCCGTTGCGAGCTTTTGCAACTGTACCATGACTAATCATTCTAAGGTCATTACGTCTTTACCATATAAAAGATTAGATTATATTATAGAAACTGCATATATTATTACTGATAATAACGTTTTACAGAAGTATTTAACAAAAATACAACCGGGAATTGGCGCTCTGAGCACCAACCCCTACATACTTGAACCTATGTGTGATTGCCAATTAATTATTATGAAGTTTTTATTTAGTTTATTTATATTTTCTTGTGTTTAATGATTCTGGTTTGTTGGCCACAAATTAGATGATTTCATATTTAGAATCTATCACTCGGGAGAGGGGATTTTGAATAAGATCTATAAAATACAACATAGGAATTTTATAAAGTTCGGGAGGCATATAATTCCTTTGAAGTCGTTAACAAAGAATCACATAGCGTAATGAATTGTTAATTACTATATTTTTATAAGGATATCAAAGTCAGTAATTAATAATATTTTCATCCGACACTCGGGAGAGGGAGTTAGAATAATGTAGGATTCTTGGCTTATAAACTAAGAAATTGAGTAATAATTGATTAGCATTACAAATACAGAGGGGATTGATAGGTGAAATCAAACTCTAGAATTCCTCTCATCCTGGTTTTTTCTCAATTAGAACGTTTTAACTTTTCTCTTATTGAGTTTTTAGTTTTAATTCAATTTAATTTAAATTACTTTTGAATAAAGTTAAGTTTAGTAATTATGGTACTTAGTGTAAATTTGATTTCAATCTTTGTGGGTTCGACACTCTATATTCATCATTTACTAATACTTGACACCGTACACTTACGATACGATAATCTCGCAACAGTCATCGACATAAAAATACAGTATGACTGGAAATTCCTTTGTGAATTTGGTGTATACACACCTATCAGCACCATTATGTTGAAAACCATTTTGAAGAATAATTTCATCATTTTTTTCATGTCATTGTTTGGGTGTTTGCTTTAATCTATCTAGTGACTTCTTTAGTACACAAACTTTCTTTTCATTTTCGGGAAGTACAAAACCCTGAGGTCGCTCCATGTTCACTTCCTCATCAAGATCTTCATTTAAAAATGTAGTCTTAACATCCATTTGATACACATGCAAATTATATATAGAAGCTAAAACTAGCAATAATCTTGCAGAAGATATTCTAGCTACTGATGCATACATGTCAAAATAGTCTACACCTTTTTGCCTAAATCTTTTAGCCACAAGCCTAACTTTAAAGGTTTGTATAGATCCATCAATATTATTTTTCTGTAAATACCCATTTATATCCAATAGGTTTTGATTTTGGAGGCAAATATATTATGGTCAAATATCTATTAGTCATAAGAGAATCCATTTCATCATTAATTGCCTCTTTCCAGAATGCAACATCTCTTGAAGACATTGCTTCTTCATAGTTTTTCAGATCATCCTCTAAATTTTGTAACATGGGTATCTTGTTTGTTTTTTCCCTATTGCCTTCAATAAAGAATACAACATCTTGAGAATATATAAAATCAAGATCTAACTTCTTTAATTTCTTAGGTCTTTGACTTCTTCCAGGTTCATTTATGTATTACTTTCTCTATCATTTTGTTCATTAAACCTTATTCTCCACTTGTCATTGTTTAACTCTTGTGTTTGTCTAGAAATTTCAGTAGAATCGTCATAAGATAACTTATCTTCAAAGAATTCAATATTTTTGGATTATACAATTACATTAGATTGTAAATCTAATAACCGATATGATTTTGAATATTGTGTATATCCAACAAAGACTCGCTCAAAGGCTATTGGTCTTAACTTAGTCTTTTTAAGACCTAGGACCTTATAATAAGGTAAACAACCTCATACCCGTAGGTATCCAAGATTAGGCTTCCTATTATTCCAAATCTCATATGAAGATAATTTTAATTTCTTAGAAGATATTCTATTGTATACATGACATGCTACAAGTAAAGTTTCTCCCTATAAATTTAAAGGTAGTTTGGCATTTAGGAACATGACATAAACCATTTCAACCAAGGTCATATTCTTTCTTTCAGCCAAACCATTTTGTTGTGGTGTATATAGTGCACTTGTTTGGTAAATAATTCCATTACTTTCACAGAAAGCAATAAAATCATTTTCAAATTATTCACCACCTCTATAACTTCATAGATATTTATTATTTTCCCTTTCTGATTTTCAACCTCATTTTTATAAAGTTGAAACATATTAAATGCTTCATTCTTGACTTTCATTAAATAAACATAAGTGTACCTATAAGTATTATCTATAAAAGTTAAAATACTTATTTCCTCCTCTAGTTAACATGCCATTCAATTCACAAATATCTGAGTGCACCAATTCCAAAACAAAGGTATTTCTACTTATTTTAGGATAAGGTTTCTTGGACATTTTAGCTTGTACATATATTTCGTAATTTTCTTTTACTTCATTAATTAAATTAATTAAAATTTAACATATCATAAACAATGATGCCATAAATTAAAAGAGTCAAGCATATTACTTCATTATTATTATTATTTCGTCTTTCCACAGTGATAACAAGTTTTATTCTTCTTGCCTTTGTCGATATTCTTAGCTTTTGGGGCTTTCATTTGTTCTCGTTTCCATCAGAATTATTTTGAGACTTTCTCTCATGAATATGATTCACTTTAGATCCCGATTCAGCAACCAAGATCTTTTCACGCAAACGGGTTTCCTCTTCAATCCCTATATATTTAGTGAGTTGATCCATTGTGAAACTTTCCGAAGTGTGGACAAGTTTCTTTTTGTAATTGTTCCAAGTTGAAGGTAAATTTGCTATGATTTCCCCACTTGCATTGCCTCAGAAACATCCACCTTCAACTCCTTCAATTTGGAAATCAGAACTTGCAATTCATGGACTTGATCCAATATAGATTTTGTGCCAACCATAATGTATTCAAAATAGCGAAAATTTATAAACTTATCTGCACCTTGTTTTTGTGTTGTATTTTATCTCAAGAGCGTTCCAAATTTCTTTTGTGAAGACATCGATGTAAATAGATCATAGAGACGGTCTGATAGCGAGTCCTCTATAAAGCACTTCATCCTCTTGCCTCTTTAGTCTTGTTTTGGTAATTTCACTGGAATCATCAGGTTTTGATGTAGATAGATCTGGTAATCTTGGATCCAGTATGTATGCAATATTCAATGTTGTGAGAAGAAATATCATCTTATCCTTCCATCGGGTGAAGTTGGTTCCATCAAACCGATCCAGACAAACAACTTCTTGATTAATCATCTTCACTGTAGAATTCAAACTAGACCCCATGGAAATATTGCTCTAAAGTTTTGGGAAACTTGTAGTAGAAATCTATTTTTTTGAGGCGTGTAGGACACCTTCTTAGAATAATATTTGCCCCCACTTTGTGTTGTCAAGGTTGCAAGCAAATCTACTATAGGATACAACAAAAAATTTAGAGATGCAACACAATACTTGTTAAATCTTTACTTGAGAACCATATGAAGAATATTATATTTTTTGAGACATTTTCTTGCTCATATATACAGGCAACCTAGATTTTCCTCCAAAAGACATACATTTTAGTCATACTTTTATGAAACAGCATCCCATTGGCGCGCCAATTACTTATTATTGGCGCGCCAATATGCACGGGCCTCATATTGGCGCGCCAATATAAGTCTGAGAGTCATTTTCTATCAGCGTCTCATTGGCTCGCCAATGAGTAACTATTGTCGCTGCAATATGAGCCAGAATATAACTTTATGTCTCTGTCTTTCATTGTCGTGACAATGTAAGACATTATCTCCTTTTCGTTTTAGAACACACGAAATCAATTATTTCGGTTAATTTTGTCTTTGAATTTCATTTTTTGTTGTTTCAGGGGCATTGCCTTCGAGACCCCACGAGGGCGTTGCACCCTCGACCGCGCGACTTTTTCGGGAAGGTCGAGCCCCACAACCTGACCGGGGAGGTTGATCTCTGATACGTCAGTGCAGGGCAATAATCGAACCAATATGTCATATCATATTGTTGGTTTCTAATTAGGTCCCAAGATCATTATAAGCATGAAAACATTGCGAATACACATCGACGAAGTTGTGGAATACTTACATCGATCGGTTGCGCGACGCGGCAAGCAACGAAACTCCAAAATGCTCACTAGATAGGCGTGAACTGCAGTGCATATTTTGCTCACTGTTTTGGCTTCGTTTTTGGTCCTTCGTCAAGCTCCAAGTTTCGTCGAACGGTTTCCGGCTTATGGGTGAGCTTCCCTATCACCTTCGCATGTCTCGTAAGTGTGCTAGCACTTGTGATTTTGCCACAAAATCACACTCCAAGCTCCCATATTGCTCGTCATTTTCAGAAAATGCAGTGAACAATTTGCCCCTTGGGGGTGAACAAGAAGAAATAAAATGAGAGAGAGTGAGATGTGAAATGTATTCCAAATTTGTGTATCTTATACACACATTTGAATTTGCATTTCATTTCATGTGCATTTGGCTTTCAAAAGTCAATCAATTAAAGCCCAATCATTCACATCACTTCAATCCATCAACTTGTCAAGTCACATCACTCAAAGTGACAAGTGATTTGACGCTTGATGCGACTAGTGATTTGACGTGCCGCACTCGAATTCGAAATGCGAATGCGCTCGCAAATCATCTCGGGCTCGGGTTCGCTAATTCTAAATTAACGAATTTTCCGTTGCGTCGTAATTAAATGGTTACGCCTAGCGAAGTCACTATTCACGTCGCTAACGAATTAATTCTAAATTATTTCGTTCGCCCGAATTAAAATCTAATTTTAATTCCGCGTCGAAATCTAATTTCGTTTAATATATCAAATATATTAATTTCTCGATTAATTCCAAATTAACCGTTATCTCTCTTTAAAGGATATTTTATCCCAGATAAAATATCTCCGTAATTAATCCCAGATTAATTTTCTCTCTCTGCTATTTAATCCCAGATTAATATAGAGTGCGAGTTATACGTCATCGGTGAATCTTTGGGAAGCGACCCATGAGATCCCCAGATATGTTGGCAGTAAATTTGGCCGTCGGACTATCCGAACACGTAAGTACCTCGTACTACGTTTATACCGAATTACAAGACAAGGTTGGCCTCTAGCAAAGCGCCATGCCTCCCAATTCTCCGGAAACATCCCTACAGGAATAAAGATCTATATCAAGCGTAGTATACCGTAGTATTGCGTATTTCTGTCCAGCATCGGATGATCACGTGCTAGGCCTGGGGCTGGAAATGTGTCTGCCCCGTACGAAGCACATGTCGGATGTCTGGTAACTAGTCTCTATATCGGATAACTATGACCAAGTCATATTATCCCGATGGCTGCAGCACTTAAGAGAACCAGTACCGTATCCTACGTGACCATCATCTCCATATGACTGGAGTGACACTTCCATCTTGACATCACACCCAACACACTACGATTCTCGATATACCCAGAATCGGCGTACATAGAAACCGGTTAAAGCCCTGGATGACCTCAACCAAAGTATATTGATTGTCGTATGCATTAGCGGTGCAAGTCTCAGGTTAAGACCAAATACACCTACCCTGATTTCGGAGTTCCATAGACACATAGTCATACTACCAATGGAATTCCGAGGGGGTCTTATCCAGAGCGAAGCTGTTTCCCGTACCATCGGTAAAACACAACCTCCTATTACACTTGCATGAGTATCATATACCCAAATATATGAGAACTGTGCCGTTGTGCTCTCACAAACGCGCACAAGTGTAATACTAGTTTTTTACGTATTTATCGATGTCCAATCTCGATAATACTCTGACTAGGGATATTTAATGATTTATCCTTCGTGGACTGATACTGTCTCATATCATTCTCCGTCCAGGAACAAATCATAGGGACCTCTCATCATTTATACATCTAGGTGATCTAATCACAAATGATAAGAGTGCAATCTCCTTTGTCACATAGTTAATTTGTACAACAACACCATGATCTGTACAAATAGTGACGTTATGGGTCATAATTGTCCAACACATATAACATCTTATATTGATATATTAATCATCTGTTGTTGAATCTAATTCAATAACATCACCTTCTTATTTAATTTTTTAAGCTATAATTTTATTTGGTTTTATTTGTGTTAAGACGTTTTAGGTTCCCTGATAACATTGCTCTATATTCAGATAATTTAAATGAATTCTTATATGACAAAGGCATTCGAGTACTGGAAATAGTAATCAAAGAGGTGCAATGTCTTAATAGAATGGATGTTGAGTCTCTCTTGAACTATTATAGAGAAAATTATACAATTTCAAAGATTTTGAGTGACGAGTAAATTATTGAAAACCTCATGGGAAATGATAGAGAGGATGAAGTTGAAGATGATAGTTCTACTATAGTCCATCTCGCACAAAGAAGCTCTCAAAGCAATAGTAACATTGAATCATTTCTTATATTGCAAAAACAACACCACCATGCCGGAAAAGCTTTCCGCATTATAAAAAGTTAAAAATGATATCCAAGCCAATATCAATTTTAAGAAAAAGCATGCAACAGTGAAAATATATTTCATCAAAGTTATCAATGTATTGAGTATTAATCATATTCATCATTAGTATTAACCATTAACAGAAAATGGCATTGTTGAATGTATAAATCTGAAACTCAATAAGGAAAGTTAATATTCATTACAATAAGAAAGAAATTTTTTTTATATTTTATCGATTGTGATATTAAATACTTTAAAAATACATTTAAAACCCTTCGAAAGATTTAGCCCATCGCATAAAGAAAAAAGCGATTGTGTCAATAATATTATTCATTTACACGTCCTTCAACTGCTGCGGCTGGCCATATGTTTGGTCTTTTTCTGTTTGAGAGGTCTTATTCTTTGAGCTTGTTCTTCTAAGCGGGAAGTGCTTATTTGAGAAATAATTACGCTCGTGGCTCTCCCCTAATCTTTATGAAACTCTCAAGCTCAAAACAAATCAAACAAGAAGAAAAAGCAGATTTTATTAATTTAATTAATTAATTAATTAATCATTAAAAAGGATTAGGACGAGAGAGAATGTGTGTGTGGAAAGAGGAAAAAAAAGTAGAAGGGGAGATTAGATACACATTAAATAAAAATTAATGATGATTAAGAAATAATAAAGTAAATAAAAGAAAATTAAGGATCTTCAATAAAGCAACGTGCGTGTGCATTAATTTTCCCTTTTGTTCTTTTATTCTTTTCCTGGCATGTACTTCTCTCACTTTTTCTCTTTCCCTCTAGCTTCGCTTCAAATTCACGAAAATACTTCATTATTAATTATTGTAAATATATCAATCAAAATGATGTGCATCAAAAGCTTTAGTTAATGTAATTAGGAGAAGAACACCAGATCTCTAAAATTTTCTCTCATCAATGTATATGTAAATCCTGAAATCTTAAAAACGAACACAAGAACCTCCAGGGTTCTAATTAAATTGTTATTTTTGAAATTAAAAAAAAAATGGTTTTATCCATGTCATTTAAACACTATATGAAAGAAGCTACAAATTGGGTTTTTAACATCTCAAAAACGTTTTTGATGAGATACTTCAAGAGTAACAATGATATACTTCAAGATATACACTCACAAGAGATTAGGGTTTCCAAAAAGCTTGAGGGATTAAAGATTCCTTTTAAGTCATGGAGATTGATAGATATTAGCTGCACGATTGAAACACTGAGATTCCATTCATTTCATGAAATGTGACACAATTTTGGGGACCCCAAAAAAAAAAAAACAACTAATTAAAATCATGTTCGTTGACATGCCCTAATAATGAAAAAATTTCATTTCATATACCAATTAATAATTTTCGAAATTCCATCATCCCACATATAAATGTATCAAAAGATAATATATTCTTGGTGGTTGCAGGCTGTAGCCTCCACCATTCCCCACTAGATTTGACACTTCATATGAAATTGTCCCAGCACTTCAAAAAGTAAAATTGTCCCATTATTCCATATATAATTTAAGGCTATACAGTCCATTAATACAATCAAAATGGTATTAATTAATTGCTCGGGGGCTCATCATTGATTTTTTGTATGCTCGGTGATCATTTTGGGGGCATGGGAAACAAAATCGGTGAATGTTCATGTGTTTCTAGATTCATGGAGCACATAAGGATGCACCCAATTGATGTAATCTTAGTATCATCAAAAGGGTGCAGTTAGTTAGGGCTTATGAATGTAATTAATCCATTATTTTTTTTGTGTGCTTTTTGCATATAATATGCAATCATTCTAGGAATACACAATTGGGCATGGGAAAAATTTAGTACACATAATACGAGCAAAATTTGGGTTAAGGACCCAAACGTCATTGTGTCTCAGATAACACTTGGGCTTACATGACAAACTCGCGTAAGATCATGTCTTCCGACCTTCATATGGCCCTAGTGGCATCATGGACTGCCAACAAGGCTCAACCAACATGAGATCCAACCGTCAGAGCCCCACTCGACATGGGAATTCCACTCAACATTGATCTCAGATGACATCAAGTCTATTGTGTTAAATATGCACCAATGTAAAACTATCAACAGCTCTGAGCCTACACACAGAACACACATAAAGGGTCAACGAGCCCATACACTCCAAGGGAAGAGACCCATACGGCCTAAAGTCTTCCAAGAGCCCACACGACTCAAAAGGTCTCCAAGAGACCCTAATACTCCTATTTAATGTTCCAGCCAATAATAAATTAGCAATGTCCCAGTCAACATTGCCCCATATTATGTAATGTTCCAGTAGACATTGTCCGCCAGTTTACACAACTAATTTCTTCTTAATAAGGAAACTAAGTATTTGGATCGAGACAAACCACCAACAAACACAGTCGTATAATCCTGGTACAATAGGGATTGCTCCTAATCTCGGATATCTAGGCACTCCTAATTTAGTCCATACTCTACTATCATTTCCTAAATAGGATTGAAATACGACACTTCCAAGAAATCCTAAATCGAATAAAGGGACTACTACACAACCTATAAAATTAGAAATGGTCCAAATGATTAATTCATTCAAGATTCAATAATTCAAGCTTTGGCTCTCACACTCGAGTTCTCAAAGCATTCATAACTCCTAAACACCAGCCTATCACCCTCACGACATCTTACGAAGATCAAGGTAACCCTTAGCTTTGCTCTTCCATTTCTTTCCACTCATCCTCGTCATTAACTTGAGCATCGGAGTGTCTCAGAATCCTCCACACCAGTGGGTAGTTACTCCACATTCACTTGCCTTTATTTTACAGGATCGCTAGTGCCTCTATCATACAAATTCTTGATTGTAGGCCGAATGCGAAATTCACCTTCTACACATATCATCATATATTATTTATAAACTTATACATATATCATTTTTCATAAAAATTTGAATTCACACTCTGCACCATCAATATTGTTGTTTGATAGATGATTTGATTGATATATATTTATTGTTGTGATTCTTTGATCATTAAAGAGTGTTTTGTGAGGAAAAATAAATACTATCTATTACTACTTGAATAGAATTTAGAATTATTACAAAAGTTGTACAAAAAAACCTCACACACTAACTACATTCACTAAGCTTTCTTACTTAGAGCTTCTTGTTGGAGATGATTTGAGCTCTCAATTAGCTATCAATTTATAGCCAAAATAATAGCTCAAATGTCAACAAATGAATATTTTCCACCTAAAGTTATTTTGTAAGTTTGCTCAATTTTCAAACTCCACCTAAAAGTGGTTTGGATGCTTACAATTGTGGTTTGCAATGCATGCCACCATGCATGCAGCTGGATTCAATAATTCTCCCCCTTCAACTGCATCCAAAACGATTGTCATCTGACAGTTATCTCGGATATGTCTCTGCATAGCTCTGGCTTGTCCCGATTGACCATATTTATTAGCATGTCGGCTGTGTCTCTGCACAACTCACTTCAATGGGTCTTTGCACAGTACTCTTACATTATGTCTCTGCACAACACATTTCACTTTGTCTCTGCACAATACTCTTCTGCTATGTCAATGCACAGTATATTTCACTGTGTCTATGCACAATACTCTTTTGCTGTGTCTCCGCATAATATAGTTTCATTGCCATGTTTCTTTATCATTTATTCCTCAATGTCTTTTTCCTTTTGGGAAACTCTCTGGCTTCCCCTCATTAGTAAGTGGAATGTATTCAGATCCTGAATATCTGGTTCATGGAATCCTGCATTGCTCATATCTTATTTTCTGAGGTGCACTGGTTTCAGGAGGTCTGTTATCATCCAAATCTATGGATGACCATGTAGCTTCTATGGGAGTGGGTTGCGGCTCCCCCTGCTCAACATTCTATTTGCTAATCTCAGATGGAACAATTTGTGTCTCCCCTGAATCGACATCCTCATCTGCCTCCTTCAGTTCTGCTTCTAAAATATCATGCACCCTATATGTGGCCAATTGTGCCAGTGCTGGGTATGGATTTCTGTCGGCACTGAAATTTGAAGACATCTTGGGCTTTTCAATGTCTTCAATTTTCTGGTCTTCAAGAAACTCTACATGCAAGCTTCTGATGGCCATCTTTTCATTTAGATCCTATAATATATATCCAAATTCTTCATTTCTATAGCCTAGGAATATACATGGACTTGTCATCACATCGAGCTTCTACCTGAGCTTCTTGGATACATGTGTAACGACTAAACAACCGAATACTCTAAGGTGAGAGTATGAGAGATTCTTACCAGACCATACTTTCTCCGGAATCTCAAAATTCAATGATATAGATGGTGATATTTTGATCAGGTAGCATGTGGTGCGAACATCTTCTCAGAATGGATTTGGAATCTTAGCCATACTGATCATGTTTCTGACTTTCTCCATAATGGTGTGGTTCATTTTTTCAATTAAACCATTATGTTGTAGGGTGTATGCAACAGTTCTCTCATGTCAAATCTCGTGTCTTCTACACTAGGCATCAAACTCCCTGGAATTATACTCGTCCTTATCGTCTCTATGGAGGCACTTTATCTTCTTCCATGTTTCAAACTCTACTATGGTATGGAACAACTTAAACTGATCCATGACCTGATCCTTTATCTTGAGAAAATACACCCTTATTATCTAAGAAGCATTATCAATGAAAGTCAGAAAATATTTATTACCGTCTAGTGAATCAACCTCCAATGGACCACAAACATCAGAGTGCACCAGACTGAGCAACTTTGATCTTTTCTTTGAAGAGTAATTAAACGATACTCTGTGTCGCTTACTAAATAAATAATGGCTACAAAGACCTAGTGCAGTATCCTTGGTAAGCTCCTTCTTGGTCAGGGTAGACAACCATCTTTCACTCATGTGACCGAGTCTCTGGTTCCATAGATTTTGAGAAGCCTTTTCAGCTACATTGGAACTGTCTGCACAAATATTCATATGAGTCTTGTATAGTGTGCCGCAAACATGTCCTCGGGTGACAACAATGGCATCTTTTGTCATTCTTCATGTGCCATTTCTGAAGTTACTTTCATAACTCTGTTTGTCAAGAGTTATTCCCAAGTACATTCAGACAAAGTTCTAGAACATGTATGACATCCTTCAAAGTTAATGTACACCCGATATTTATCCGCAACTAAATATCATCAATTCCTACTATCTCAGAGGAACTGATATTTCCCATTTTCACTGAACCAAAGTCTCATGCTTTGTATGTTGTGAATAAATCTTTGTGAGGAGTGACGTGGTAGGATGTTGCAGTATTTTATAACCCACTCAATATCTTAGGCTGCGGTGTGAAGACATGTCTCTTCCTGTATGGAGCATATGGCTATGTCTCATTGGATAACTACCAGTGTATGTCCTTTATTATTCTTCGGCTGGTAATTGCCTTGGCCTTACTCTTGTTGCAATTTTCGGTAATTCTTCTTTAAGTGGCCTTCAATGCCACAATGATCGTACTTATAGGTAGGCATCCTTCTATCTAAGGATCTACCTCTGGTTGTGCTTCCGCCTCTCCCTTTTTCTATTCCTCGAGTCTTTATGACGAAGGCTTCTATCTGTTTTAAGCTAACGTCTTTTCTCCTGGACTCTTCATTCAACATGACATCTTTTACTTTAGGCATGATACGTTTGCCTCATAGAGCTGAATCACTAAGAGAAACCACCAATGTCTCATAGCTATCAGGAAGAGAGCTAAGTAGTAGGAGGGCCTCCTAGCTGCATGTCTACTGTAGACAACTGATTCACCAGGCTCTGGAACTTGTTGGTGTGTCCTGCAATGGAAGTTCCACTCTATAGCTTCAAATTCACCGAACACCTCATTAACATAGCTTTATTCCGAGCTGTCTTGGCCTAATACATGCCTTCCAGTTTTACCTACATTTCGTAAGTATCTGTATCATGTGCTACGTAGTGGAAGACACTGTGGTCTATCCACTGTCTAATCTGACCGATAGTTCTGTTGTTGAGTTTATTATAATCACTCTCTTTGATAGAATCTGGTCTCATTCCCTTACTTCGATCATATCGAATAGATCTTTACAATGTAAATAATCTATCATCCGAGGTCTCTGGAGGGATTAATTGGTTGCTGTCAGCTTGATCATCGCACCAAAAGATGAATCTTCCATTTCTATTTTAAATTTAAAGTTTAAATGAAAAAGGAAAAAATTGAGGATGATTTTCATAAATCAGAGGTCACCGTTACGTCCAGAATGATCGAAAATGATATATTTGACTATTCGTTGGTCCAAATCCGACACATGAGTTGATTTGTAATTTTCTCAAACTTTTGAGGCTAAAATATAAATTCCAAAGACATTATGGGGCTCAATGAAATTTATTAGTTATGCTGATGTGGTAGACACGTGGCAGAAATGGGACTGGGTTGCTGACGTGTCGATGATGTGGCGGACTCTAGTCGATGATGTGGCAATTGACGTGGTCTTGACTGTGCGCTGACATGTACTGATGTGGCAGACACATCAGCATCTTCAACCTCTAGATGGCGCATGAAGCGCGTGTAGTGACTGGGGGCGCGTGTGAAGCTTCTAGATGGCGCGTGCGGTGCGTAAGCCTTCCTCCATTATCTGTTTAATCGTCGGAAAATACCATCATGCTTGTCTCGACGTGAACAAGCTGATGGTATGGTCAAAATTTATTTTTGACAGCTTTTTCGAAACCCGAATTTTCCGAACCGAGTTTCGTTCACCTCCAGGATCCCCAACTTATAACCAAAGCTACTGATACCACTTGTTGTGATTCTCTGATCACTGAAGAGTGTTTTTTGATGAAAAATAAATATAATATATTATTACTTGAATAGAATTTACAAGTATTACAAAAGTTGTACAAAAAAACCTCACACACTAACTACACTCTCTAAGCTCTCTTACTTGGAGTTTACACTCTAAGCTCTCTTATTTGGAGCTTTTTGTTCGGGATGATTTGAGCTCTCAATTAGCTCTCAATTTATAGCCAAAATAATAGCTCAAATGTCAACAAATGAATAGTTTTCACCTAAAGGTATTTTGTATATTTACTCATTTTTCAAAATCCACCTAAAAATGGTTTGCATGCTTGTAATGGTGGTTGGCAATTCATGCAGCTGGATTCAACATTTATTGGGTCACAAAACCACTAGTACACTCTATAGCATTAGCATACACTTATGGTGGCCCTAATGGCTGCCACGATTAACTAACAAAGTTGGAGTTTGATCATCGATCGATTGAATATTAAATAAAAAAGTTCATGCATACCACAAGCTTGGAAATTAAAAAGAATGGTTTGAGACGGATAAACATTTCCTAAATCATTTAAATTTCTTTGTGATCTTTATTTGAATTGTGGGTCAGCTAACCTTAGCCCAAAATTGAATCCCTAGTTGAAATTCTAAATTTAGTTTAAAATTTGGATCTAAGTTTAAAAAAAAAAATTAACTTTTAAGCGTGTATATATATAATTTTTGTGTTTTTTATTTACCATTTATCAATATAAATTTATTTTGAGAACTCGTCTAAAGTCCAAAATTCATGATAATTTAGCTTGAGACTCTAAAATTTAGCTTAAAATTAGAGTCTAAATTTAAAGAAATTTTAATTTTTAAACGTATATGTATTATTTATTATTTTTATATATCATTTATCGGTATGACTCATTTTTATGAATTCGCCTAAGATCCAAAACTCAAGACAATTCCGGAGAGTCTTTGATCAAATCTTTTCTTTCTAATTTTAGTGTTTATGAAAGTTCGTATTTATCATAGCTTCTGACCCTATGCGGAATTTATCACAATTAACTAAGACAAGTCCTAATTAATGTGTCTAAGGATTAATCAACAAGCAACCTTATTCTAACAAATATTCAATCAATGCAAATTAACAATGCAGAAAATAAAACAACACCATAAATCAACACAAATTATTTTGGTGATGAAGTGGAAAACTCGTGCGAGTAAAAAAACCACTCCGGGTATCTCAGCTACCAGCCCAAGATCCACTGTATAAGAGAAAAACTTACAGCGATGGTAAAAGACCTATGGTGGAAACTCCACCGACTCTAGTACCTCTAAACTGTAAGAACCTGAAGAACCCCTTGAGCCCGTATCCCATGATTTCTTCAGAACCTTTGAAGTCTTTGAGCGGATCAACTCTGCAAGCACGCCGGAACTCCGACTACCAATCTTCCTCCTTGAGAACTTTGAAGGTTTAGGAAATTGAGTTTTGATGTCTTGATGGTTTAATAAAGATTAATCTCACCATAAACAAAGAAGACAAGAAAAGCAAATAAGTCGTCAAGGTGAGAACAAGAAAACTGAAAACTAAGAATTCGTTTAGGCTCAAGATAATGTGTTTTCAACACTTGTGAAGATGGTTCAATGTTTATTTATATAGGTAGGGCAAATGAAAGGGTTTCCTAGTGTTATTTTGGCTTAAAAACATGTTTAAAATAACCTACTTACGCAGGGATGTTCGAACGCACTTCAAACACAAAGTTTCTGCCTCAAAACGTTCGAACGCAAATACGAACGCCACACTACGCGGATAGCGGATTGGTTTTCAGGGCAACTTAAAATGCTTCTAACTTTCTCATCCCTTGGCCAAATCATACGTTCTTTATATGTATGCGATCGTCTTCGAGTCTACTTTCCAATGCGACTAAGCATATATAAATTTGTGCTCTAAATATTTTGGAATATTCAAAAGAGTAAATATCATTCAGATAAGTCCATCAAATTTTGTCCAAATACTTGTCCAATTGCTCTGAGATCTTCAAGACTCATTACACCACTAGGACCTGAAAACAAGTAACATTGGTTGCTTGTATTCTCCTCATAAGAAGATGAGCTCATAATAAAAACACTTTCAAGTGAAGGGTTTTTGCCCTTATCTTTTCAATTTGGCCCATAGGCTCTTTTGCACTTGAGACTCATGTATTTTTTTATTTTTTTTCTTTGTACTTTTGCAAAGGGGTAGCACAAGGTCATCTAGTCAAAGGTCACACTATTTAGTGAGCAAAGTATGATAGAGATTAGATTTCCGTCCAAAAACTCATACATGCGACCAAGCATTGACAATTATAAAAACGTGTATGTGAAGTGCAAGCACAAGATATACTAAGGGTTTTTACCACACACACTTATGCATATAGAGCATCAAGAAAAATAAAAGCATATTACACATACATAAACATATATCCTACATACCAGGATCACATACAACAAACTTTTCATGCTCTAACAAGCCAAAAAAAATATTTTTGGTCTTTTTATTATATATATATTTTTTTATTTTATTTTTCAAGTTTTTAATCCAAAAAAATGTAAAGACACAAAAAATGGTTTGCCAATATCCAATGGTACATGGAGTTGTATCCCAAGTACAAATCATACTACCGTCCATTTGGAATTGGCTATGAAATTTATGTTCGAGTTTCCATCCTATATACTAAAGAATATATAACAAAAATAAAACAACACACCCACCCATATGCAGAAAAAAATAGACATGCAAAAAATATAAAAATCACACGCGCACACACATGAAATGAGGAAATAAAATGATACTTTTAAGCAGAGTTACACCTTCACTTGAGTATTCCCAGTCAACACATCAAATTTCTCACTAATAATTTGCGTTTGTTTAGCTAGTGTAGAAACTTGAGACACTAGATTTGAGGAATCAACTCAATGTGACAGACTCTTAGGTTTTTTCTTATGTTGTACAACATAAAGCACTTAGGCCTAATATGTCATGCCTTGCCACAGTGATGGAAAATAGGCACAAACCTCAGATGAGAACGAGGTTTATCCACAACACCTCTAGATAGAGGTTGGGTCATAGGCCAAAGAACATCATGAGGAATCAAATGAATGAACTCAACAGGCTTCTTGCTTAAGTCATATTTAGGAGGGACAGACACAGTTCTAGACGATGACGCCTTATCGCACTATAAAATACAGACAGTTGAGTTCTAGCATCTTCAAGTTCAGTTTCTAAGGTTTCGATTCTATCAACTAGACCTCTATTCCTCTCCTCGAGGCCATCAATCATCACAAGGATGTGTTCAAACTTAGCTTGAGCTTCATTCTTTTCTAGCTCTACTTCCTTCAGCCTCTTATTGACCTTTATGTTCGTCTTTTTGATAGCTAAACTCTCATTAAATATTTTAGCATAAGCTACCTGAAGACTATCCTCATCTACAAACTCATCGAGAGAGACTTCTGAATCAACCTCATTAACATCATTCTCTCTCTCATCAGTCACACTAGCAACAAAAGCCATATAGTTGCTCTTATTCTTAGGAGACTCATCAGAAGTATAGCAACCTTCTGAATCATTAAGGGAGGCTGCCCTGACTCTCTTACCTTTAGCCTTAAGATATATGGGACACTCAGATCGAATATGCCCATAACCTTCTTGTAGGCACTGTATTTTTGCATATAAGTCCTGATGATGAGCCTCGTGCGGAGGCACTACCTTTTAAGTTGCGGAAGTCGAGGAGAACGGACGTCGAAGGGAAGAGTCAGAAATTGATACCTTGTTTGTTTTAATTCGCTTGTTTAGCTTCGGGTTTGCTGTTAGGCCTCTGTTTTAAAATTTATCCCCGGCCCAAACCCTAAACAGACACAAAACACCCTCATCCCCACGTGAATAACAAAGCCATTCACCCATCAATGATCACCAAATACAAACACAAAATAATAAAACCATTTGTCTCTCTCTTCTTGGCCAACTTGAAAACAACAAATGAATAAACCCTTCTTCACAAACAAAAAACAAACAAACAAAAATCACAACCCTCATTCACCACCCATACCTCACGCCCAAACACAAATAAACAAACCCCAAACATAAACAAACAAAGCATCTCACCCAATCACAAACCAAAACACAAACCAACAAGTAAGCCCATGCACCCTCCATGCATTTATCCCTCTCCCACGTAAACAACAAGTCACAAACAAACACAAACACATGCAACACCCATAACTACCCATGCAACACCCATAACCACCCATGCATAACCCATAACACCACCCTCACCTCCACTCCCCTATAAAAAGAAGCCTAAACCAAAACCACAGCCCCGAGCTAGCAGATTCTCACATCTACTCACAAAGGAGAAATAAACCCTAAGCTATCGTCCTCTCCTCCTCTCCACACATATACAGCTCAACTCTCTCCTTTCCCTCTCACTCAGCCAACCAAACCTAAAAACATCCACCATACACACGTAAAAGGCCATCCCCTCATATTCCCTCATCTCTCGGCATGCACCAAAAACCCACTCACGTAAAACCTTAATGACCCTCTCACCAGCAGGCCATTCACATGCACTCACCCCACGATAACAGCCATCAACACACAAACCATAGCAACCTCTGCCTTCAGCACATAATCAGCCCCTGACCAGCCTGCCCTCAGTGCATAATCAGCCACTGACCAGCCTGCCTTTAGCGCATAAACACAGCCCTTGACCAGCCTGCCTTCAACGATCAACATACCCTCTGACCAGCCTGCCTTCAGCGCATAAACACAGCCCCTGACCAGCCTGCAGCCTGCCTTCAGTGCATAAACACAGCCCCTGACCAGCCTGCCTTCACGCATCAACCCCTCAGCCAACTCCATGCATTTAACCCATTCCACAATCGACAACAGCAAGCCACCTAACAACCCTTCATAAGCCGTGACAAACCAAGCAGCCCCTACACCAAGACATAGCCCTTTTATCGAGCCAACAGACTTCCCCAAAAACCCTTGACGTGAGCCAAACAACCGAACCTAAACAGTAGCCCCAAATACCCCAAAATCGTGACCCAATATTACCCAAAAATAGTGAACAAAAACAGAGCAAACAACAGCCCGAAACAGTGAAGCAACGAAGAAAAACAACGAACCAGTAAATCGGAAAAGCCGCGGAGCATCAACCCTTCCGACAACCGTGTAACGCACTTCCGACAGACGACTAAAGTGGTTAGACCTGAGGGCACCCCTTTTATTTATTATCTTTTATTTTTAGTTATTTTATTACTTTATTCCGCATGAGTACTGTGGATTGGTGTATGATGTGATTTCCGGATGAACAGAATATATGTTCTCTCTTGCAGTATATTGGATGGAAACCCGGACGTAAATTCCTTAGCCGAATCCGAATGGACGGTATTACGGTTTCTACTCGGGATACAATGCCACGTACCACTTGAGAGACACACATGTTTCGTTTCATCCAACCTTATGTTTGGGCATGATTCAGTTTAGTATGTTATTTATTTCTTAAGCATGATTTAGTTTAGTGTGTTATTTATTTTTAAGCATGATTTAGCCATTAGTACATTGTCTCTTCATGCATGATTTAATTATTTTATTTCGCAATAGGAGTTTAATGTACGTTTATGTTTAGATTGTTATTTATTTTTCATGTTTGATAATTCAACATGCTCATGAGATATTTGTATGATATCGTATGTTTGCCATTGTATGACCTACTCTTAAAGCATGTAAACTTAGATATAAGATTTATTCTCTTGAATGCGAACTAGATATAGGTTATCTTTGAATATATATATATTGCGTAGATTCGGTTAAGTTATTGTACAAATCATTTCATTACAAGTGGCATAAGTAAGGGACCATTCTGAACCCAACGGTTTGAGGTATTCCCTTGCGAGGGGTGAGTGCGGCATTAAATCATTTTCCCGGTTCACACCGGATGGCGACTCCATTTTTAGTTCCCCGGTTTAGTCCCCTGCGGGCTACTCCGTACTCCCAATCAGGCCGCGACCCTGGAACAGCGTCGTCCATTTCTGTGTCCTACAGTCTGGCGACTCCACTGGGGATAGAGAATCAGCCTCGAAATAATGTCTTGTAATGTTTGTGATTTGTGCTTTAAATTAACCATGTCTACTGTGGGTTTATGGAGTTTAATCAAAGGAGTTATTAAAGCTATGTGATGGTTTAATGTCTTCCCTCATTCACTACCTTTCTATAAGAAAAAGCTGCGAAGGCATCTAGATAATCATTACCCGTAGCTCATTGTGACAAACTAATTTGGAGGACTTGTTGTTTATTCCTGTCACCAAGGCGATAAGAGCCTAAGAGGCTTGGGTATTTAAGAGAGTTCGCTCCACCCTCTCTTTGGGGAATCTACAATAAGAAATCCATTTGACAGTTAGTCACATACCGTAACTCGTTGGCACGTACCGTAAGGTATAAAAAGGGTGCGCACACTTGGTCGTTTGAACCCTTGAGTGGGGAGTACGAGCAAACCTTCGTCAGCGCAAGCCTTTGTTTACATTCTTTTAAACCTGCATGCGAACCATAGTTGTATGACCCATAGAAATCATTTATTTATGCTTGTGTTTGGGACCATCGTTATTTGGATTCAATTGGACTTTTTGTCTAGAGATATGAACTTGTTGGGCCATTTAAACTGGGACGAGTTCGTTTCCTTTGACAATTGGGTGAAAAGTTTCTAAAATGCCGATGGGCCGTTTTGTGTTTGGGCCTTTTGTCATTTGAAGTTGTTTAGCCATGTATCGCAAAAGTATAAACTTGTTGGGCCTTTTCAACTGGGACAAGTTTGTACCGCGCAATAGTATGATTGAATGATTTAAAATGATAATGGGCTAACTGGTATAAACATCTTGATAGCCTTGTATATCTCATGCATTACACGCATACATGCTACCATGCAGTTTTAAAAGACATCATAGATACCCGTTGGGTTAGGGAAGAAGGAAGACTTGTCAAGAGGCCAATAATAAATATGAGTGAGTCAATCAACGAGGGATCCCGCCTGGATCGATCAAAGACCAAAGTAGCCAAAATTACTGAGCAGTTGCAAGTCTTGACCTATGCGGTGGCCAGTTTGACCATACCCCGTATAGCCAATAACATGAGGTTGTGCAACCAGAATGGAAGGACCATTGGGGAACCTTCAAGGACCAAGCCCACTCCCTCCGAGGTTGTCCCTATCATAAATAGACGATTCTCCAATCTTGGTAGATATTTGTCAGAGGTATTTGAAGAGCTGAAAAGACAATGACTCCTAAATCCCTTAGAGCCTAAACCACTTCCAAACCCTGTGCCACACTACCTTAACCTGAACCCTTACTGTTACCTCCACCAGAAAAGAGGCCATGAAACTAACGACTGCACCTGTCTTAGGCATGAAATCCAAAACCTCATTGATGCCCACAAAATACCCGACCCCGAAAAAGAGCAACCTAACACACGAAGAAACCCCCTACCTCACTATCACTCTATCCCACCGCCTACTCACATGATCAACTCCGACCTACCCGACAACCTTGTCTTCCAAACCCACAACCACCAAACTTCTCGCATAGAGATACGAGACAATAGTAATAAAGGTGAAATGGAGCAGATGAGGGATTTTTGGAAAAACTTCTCAGATAGTGACAAGACAAAGGTTACAAAAAGGGAAAGTGAATGGGAAGAAGAACTACTGCAGTTGGAGAAGCTGATGGACGAAGGAAGCATGAAGACGAGGGAAGACGAAGTTGCAAATTATGGAGATGTTTGATTCCCAGATCTTATTCAATTATGATAAGGGCATTGACTTTGTCTACTTGTTCGAACCATTTTCTTAATAATAATAAAGACGTTCATTTCGCTTACTTACCTGAGTCTATACCTTTCAAAAAGAACAAGATAGTCATTCAGGAGTTGGCTTCTCAGTATGTGAGTTTGAAGTGAGAACTATACAAAAGACAAGCGAATGGCATCCAGTTGAAGTGTTTAAGAAAAGAAGATGTTCGAAAGGCAATAGAAGCAGTACTGCCGGTGGAAGTTAAGATACAGTCCATGCGGGTTTTAGCAGAAGCAGAACTACCAGAAAAAGAATGGGCCGCACAAATATTTGAATAGTTAGTACTACAGGATGAAAATAGAATGAAGTCCTTGCATCATATGCAGATATGCCAGAAGGGATTGAAGCTGTATTTTGCTTGAAAAAGAGAAGACCAAGCAGTCACCCGAGGAACCAGCAGAAAACCTAACCCAGCGGAATAGGAAATTCATTCATGCATGCATGTATACACGTAACGTATTTTGCATTCTTTTTGTGTTTGTTTTGTTTTGTATTCACAGGTTTCAAAGAAGATAAAGAGAAAGCGGTAAAGACAAGCCAATCAGAAACAACAACAACACAATATCAGATTTGGGTAGGAATCCCAGGGTTGAGACCCATATCGGTGTTAGTTTCGGGAAGGAATCCCAGGGTTGAGGCCCATATCAGCATGAGTTTCGGGAATGGACCCCAGGGGACGAAGCCCATATTATCAGCAGTCGAAAGGAAGAATTCCAGTGGAGTGAAAAAAAAAGGAGAGAGAAAAGAAAGAGAGTGAGAAAGAAATCTTTGATGGTTAAGCATATGTCCGGTGATGACATTGTTTGCTGTAGGGAGAAACCTTAGAAAAGATAAGTACAAGATGTACTCTCATCTGGTATTATGAGTAGTTGATCTCGGCTAGACTCGCGAGCACTTGATTACGGGATCTTAGCAGTAGAAGCCTGAGTAGTTGGCAAGATGACTAGTTGAAGAGATGGCGGATTAGTGAATGACCGTTTGCCTAGATGTCTGTCCTGGTTTACTTATGCTACGATATATGATATGGTTGGAAACAAAGAAAAAGTCTCTGCAATGCAAAGAAAAGAAAAATAGACCCCCTATAACCGATAAGCATGAAGCTACCCATGGGCGAGTATTAGGACCACCATGAGGAGAAATGCTACCTTAAAGGGTATGTGTGTCGGAAAAAGAGAAAAAAAGAAAAAAAAAGAAAAGAAAAAAAAAGCTCAAAATGAAAAGAAAGAGACAAGAGAAAAAAGAAGAAGACCATGTCATGTTAAGTATGACGAAGTAATCAAAGAGTATGATCAAGACATCTAGGTTGGTTAGACCCACTGATCCGATTCTCGGAGACAAATCATCGAGTTGGCTTACTTTAGGATTAAGTTGCGAAATAGCCTTGGCACACACACTCTAGGAGCCTAGTTTAGATCACTCATTCAGACGATCAGATCTGAGTGTATTAAGTACTTTGAAGGTTCTCTGGTTTCGACACGAAGCATCCGTTGAGGACAAAAATATGTTTAGCTATCAGGACTATCTCGTGATAGGCAATACAACATGTTGATATGCAATATCACATCAGTATCAGTTTGGGGGCGAGGCCCGCATCAGTATCAATTTGGGGCCGAGGCCCACATTAGTATCAGTTTGAAGGCGAGGCCCACATCAGTATCAGTTTGGGGGCGAGGCCCGCATCAATATCAGTTTGGGGGCGAGGCCCACATTAGTATCATTTTGAAGGCGATGTCTACGCCAGTATCAGTTTGGGGTCGAGGCCCGCATCAGTATCAGTTTGGGGGCGAGGCCCGCATCAGTATCAGTTTGGGGGCGAGGCCCACGTCAGTATCAGTTTGGGGCGAGGCCCACGTCAGTATCAGTTTGGGGCGAGGCCCACGTCAGTATCAGTTTGGGGCGAGGCCCACGTCAGTATCAGTTTGGGGGCGAGGCCCACATCAGTATCAGTCCAGGGTTGAGGCCCAGATCAATATCCGTCTAGGGCGAGGCCCACATCAGCATTTTCAGTATCAGTTTTAGGGATGAGTCCCGAGGGCGAGGCCCACATCAGTATCAGTATCAGTTTTGAGGATGAGTCCCGGGGGCAAGGCCCACATCAATATCAGTATTAGTTTTACCGGGTATGGCACTCTGGGGGTGAAGCCCACATCAGCATCAATATCAGTTTTGCTGGGTATGGCATTCTGGGGGCGAGACCCCTATCAGCATCAGTATCAGTTTTGCCGGGTATGGCACTTTGGGGGCGAGGCCGACATTAGCATCAGTATCAGTTTTTCCGGGTAAGACACTCTAGGGTCGAGGCCCACATCAGTCAGAGTTTTGGAATGAATCCTAGGGTCGAGTCCTATATCATCAATTGAAAGTTTATATTTATCCTAGGTTCTGACCCTATGCAGAATTTATCATAATTAACTAACACAAGTCTTAATTAATGTGTCTATGTATTAATCAACAAATAACCTTATTCTAAAAAATATTCAATCAACGCAAATTAACAATGCAGAAAATAAAACAACACCATAAATCAACACAATTTATTTTGGTGATGAATGGGAAAACTCGTGCGAGTAAAAAAACCACTTCGGGTATCTCAGCTACTGGCCCAAGATCCACTATATAAGAGAAAAAAATTACAGCGATGGTAAAAGACCTATGGTGGCAACTCCACCGACTATAGTACCTCTAAAATGTAAGAACTCAAAGAACTCCTCGAGCCCGTATCCCACAGTTTCTTCAGTATCTCTGAAGTCTATGAGCCCATATCCTAATTTCTTCTGAAGGTTTAGGAAATTGGGTTTTAATATGTTGATGGTTTAAAAAAGATCAATCTCACCACAAACAAAGAAGACATGAAAGTAAATAAGTCTTCAAGGTGAGAACAAGAAGATTGAAAACTAAGAATGTGTTTAGGCTCAAGATAATGTGTTTTCAACACTTGTGAAGGTGGCTCCATGTTGGTTTATATATGTAGGGCAAAGGAAAGGGTTTCCTAGTGTTATTTTGGCTTAAAAACATGTCTAAAATAACCTACTTACGCAGGGACATTCGAACGCACTTTAAACGCAACTCAAACGTAAATTTTCTGCCTCAAAATGTTCAAACGCAAATAAGAACGCCACATGAACGCGGATCAGAGACTGGTTTTCAGGGGCAATTTAAAACGCTTGTAACTTTTTCATCCTTTTGCCAAATCATGCGTTTTTTATATGTACATGATCGTCTATAAGTCTACTTTCCAATGCAACTAACCTCATATCAATATGAGCTCCAACTATTCTGGAATATTCAAAAGAGTAAACATAATTCGGATAACTCCATCAGATTTTGTCCAAATACTTGTCCAATTGCTCCGAGATCTTGAAGACTCATTAAAACTCAATTGAACTGGTTTTGTTACAGACATTGCCAATAAAAATAGAACTAATAGTTTACATGGTCACTCATCCGTTGCTTACAGTACTATGTTTCCTTTTTCATTTTTTATGTAAACAATAACATTATTCTTATAAAATTTCAAATGCAAAGTTTTATCTCTATTAGTGTGACTCCAGTCATGCAATAAATATGGTATAGAACAATTTTATGATTATTGGTGTAATTAATGTGTCGACGACTAATTTTCATTCTAGAGGCAATTCGGGAAAACCGTGCCTCAAACAATCCTTCATCAACTGTGAATTTATTTGGTTTATGGACCAAATGCAAACTTAGCAAAAGATGAGAAAATACGCAGACTAAACAGAGGGTTTAACGTGGTTCAGCGGAATGGATCCAACCTACATCCACTGGCACAAGGGAAAAAATATTTTATAACGTGATCGTGTTTGATCGACCTGCACTAACTCTCGCTTACACTTAAGATTTTTGCTATCTCTTTTACAAGTTGTGCATGAAATAGAATTAGCTAACCTCTTACAATGAATTCTTGATCACTTTATATACTAGGGTAAATTATACTATTACACCAATCTCATGATGTCAGCCACGTGAATCTATCATTAATGCGAGGGCTTTCTTCCACAACTGCTCTGCAAATAGTAACTCTGCCACCTGACATCCCATTAAACCATGCCATTTTTGGCCACTGCTACACGTTACCTCACAAAGCCAGCCTGTAATCTATCAACTCTCATGTGATAGAGTGTGCTGGAAGATAAGCCGGTGACCTGATCTTGTCATGTCAGACCTCTTTGGAAGGTAAAAGTTCCCGTACACGGCTTACGCCGTCTTGACTTTGATCATAAAGCTATTACCTCGACCCGCCCAATCAGGTCGGGCAACTGAAATAAATGACATCTTGTCATGTTGAGCTACCAGGTCGGGTCGGTCCTGAGGCCTTCACTTCACTCCTCTAAACAACTTTCCATCTCAGGTCGGGTATCAGGTGCAAACCAATTCTGATCTCTTCACTGGGCATGACACATCTGTCTCATAGGCCTGGGCCCCCCCGAGTCTGGGAAGTGGAATTCCCCTTCATACCCTCACTCGAGATTCTGACTTCTTGGGGGTGAAAACCACCATCAACATAATGTATTTTAACTTTGTAGTACTTAATTAGTATAATAATATATATGTCAGCCGCTGTAAAGCAAGAAACTGGTATAGCATTGTAAGGTGACAGTAGTGTTTTGTTAAAGCACCAAATTGTAGTAGTGAAATGCTTTTGCATGCGGTGGTAACTAGGGAGCATTTAAAAAACACAAACATCTTGATTTTGCACCTTCCCTCTTTCACATTTGGATTAATGTATATAAGTTTGTTTAAATAAATGATTCTACCTTTATTCTCCTTAAATCCACATCTTAAGTACTCATATATTAGGAAGCAAATGAAATTTATGGTAAAGTTAAGGTAAATTAAGTGACTAAGAAACTTAATCCCATGGTCCTTTGATGAATTTTGATGTGCTTGAGAGTCTCTATTTCTTAAAAAATTCAAGTTTTTTCATTTTTGAATGAATTGCGATTGATCATGAGCCTGAATCCTGAAAACAGTCTCTCTGTAAATAAAAACAAGAATAATATTACATATATCATGATATTCCTCAAATCATATTTGTAATGAGAGCCTTATGTACAAGGTATGACTTTAATGAATTGAGTGAAAATCCCAAGGCTCAAAAATCAAAATATCCAAGAATGAGATGGAAAGTTGAAAGACCACAGAGGCCGAGGTTGAAGGCCATTTGAATCCGTTTGATTTCACATGGAAGAAAGAGGCAGCAGAGTCAGAGACATACATTGGTAGGTGATAAAGGAAGGATTGTGCAGTACAGTGCTTTCTTTGTTTGTTTGGCTAATAAAGTGCTTTTGTTTTGTTTATGGCTGGTGCATGAAACATGCATGGAAAGGAATGTTTGGCGATCCCGAGGAAGAAAGCAGCCTCTTTATAAAGTGAGCAAAACAAAGACACAAAGGTAAAATGATTCTGAAATTACAGTAACACAAGCACATGCATAATTAAAGCATTCAACAGCTTTTAGTCCACTAGAGAACTGGAGCATGCATGCGACTCATCGATTTCCAGTGAGTAACTTTCTATAGCTACTTCAAATCCCTTACAAGAAGCGGGGTTAGGATAATGGAATTTCTTTCAGAAGTTTGGTGAGCAGTTGAAGTTTCCCAATTCAGCCTGCCAAGTAATATATGCAAATTCTAGTAAATTTTATGCTCTTTCAACAAATGCAATCAAATGAATCATTATGCAGGCTAGAGAATCAATAAACAAACCAATAACTGACATGCATCTTAAGCAGCACATGGAATGTTTATTACAAATTAAGCACATGAAATGTGTAAACGTGTGTTCATTACTATGTAAGAATCTCATTTACCCAAATGGCAGAGACAAAGTATTTTTCATGTCAAACTGGATGATGCTATGACGGTGATTAGATAAAGATTGCTAAAATAGAGCAAAATCTCAGGCATGTAATTCATAGACAAGACATACTTGAGATGCAATGTGCAAGCCGTGAAAACCTATTAACAACAAAGAATCTGAGACTACTAACATGACAAAAGATTATGTTTAACCTGTTGATTTGGAATATGAGGGTTGCCATCTTTGTATTCCATCCGAGATGAATCCTCAAGCCCCAATTTACTCCCAACTAAAAGCGCGGTTCGGACAAAATCATAAATTTAAAATTTTTAAACTTATTGAATAAATTATTCGGTATCATATATCTATAATTTATTCATATTTCACCCAAACATATTATTCGATATCAAATAACGACTTAATTAATAATAATGAAAACATTACGAAACTTTTAAGAAACTATTTTCCGCAAAATAGCATAAAACGCGTTTGGGCAGCCGTTACTCGGTAAGCTCAAAACTCATATGATAACGCCGTTTTTCGCCGTTTTCGCTTATTTTCACTCCGAAATCATTTCCGAAAATCATCCTAACTCCCAATGCACATTCAATACATCCAAATGATATATTTTTCATCAAAAAATTTCCAGAATTTCTAGGTCTAAAAATAGTGAATAAAAATATCATTTTCATGGTTTAAATTCAATTTTTTGAGGACTAATCAAATTAATCTTACACCAAATCAAAGTAACCACTAATGAAGAATTCTAAACAATTCTAGGTATAACAAGAGTGGTCATTAAACTCTAGAATGACAACTAAGCTGTCCAACAATTAATTGAACCCAAATTACCTTAATCTTGTTCAAAGTTTGTCCACAGATGCACCAAACCACTCAATCCATCATCTAAATAAAAAAGCCCCAAATTTATAGACTAAAAAAAAACCCTAGAATAATTCTAGAAAACGAGAACATGAAAATAAATTTTCTAGCTAAAGGAAATAAAGATTGTCTCACAAATCTTCAAAAATCCTTAAGTTTTTTCTTGATTTAAATACTTTCTTTATTGTCTCTCTCAAGAAGATTTTTAAAGCTCTAAAAAATGGAGGGTATTTTTTGGCCATCTCACCAACCAAAACAAGAAATAGCATAATTCCATTTTTTTTTCAAACTGGCATGAGTGGGGTTTGGTTTGTCAGTTTATTATTCAATTTTAATATAATTTAAATTGCTTAATAAATTGACTATACACTTCGCTAATTATCCATCATATATTAAATTTAATATATTAAATAAAAAACTAACACTTTACACATGTAAATTAAATAATAAAAGTCAAACCAAGACAATAATCATTACTTTATATGTGTCATTAAATAATTTATCAATTAATGTGTATCTAATTTAATTATTTATCAAATAAAAATACACATTAGAACGATCAAAAATTACTCGGCATATGTAAAATCATTTACCAATTAAACGATTCAAATTAACTCGTTTAATCCTATAAAATATTATGAATAATCTATATTATTCATAACGCGTTGCCCAAGTGCTCAATGAATACACTTCATATTGTGAAACTTTCTAAGTTCAGGTACATCCATAATAAAATCCAATTTCGTATTCATAATTCACCCACTCGTAAATTATGACGACTACAGATTATCTCGCTGAACTATGCAAGTCGAAATCATCGCATATGTATAATCCCTCCGTCACAGACTATCCATATTATACCAGGGCTATAGATGGGAACGTCAAATCCCTAAGGTATAATATAGTCTACTTATAAATCTATGATTTCTAAATAACACTCAGAACTCGCTTCCGTAATGTACCACTGTCATGGATTTAACAAATCATAAATACATGCAGGATAAATACGCCATGTACACATGACTAACAAATTCTTTCTTGATACACACCTGATATCATGAGCATCAGTCCACACCTAACGAACAGACGGAGGTCTGATCTAAAAAGGTCGGTGACGTGACTGTCATCAAATTGTAGATAATAACTCATTTATTCACCGTGGCATCTCAAGTCTAAGGAACACTATGCTACTCGACACAAGAAGATTCTTATTGACGTTGGTATACCATCTATTCAGAAACATTCGTTGAGTCATTCGGTGTTTATCGAATAAACACCTACATGTCTATATGAGTCTTCGAAGACTCATTATTCACTGGGATAAACAATCGAACCAAGTCTCGATATACGACATGTACTAGTTTTAGCAAATTTTACTAACCGACCCATGTCAGTAAATCTTGACCAGGAACTTTATTTGAGAATATACAACGTACAATAATGCTTCTCAATGTTAATTAAAACCTACGTTGTAACTGCACACTACAGTGTAAATCCTCGGGTTTTTGCCTAATATATATATGTTGGACAATTATGACCCATAACATCACTATTTGTAAAAGACATGGTGTTTTTGTACAAATTAGCTATGTGACAAAGGAAATTGCTCTTTTATCATTTTGTAATTGGATTAATTGGATATATAAATGATAAAAGTCCATATGATTAGTAGCAGATTAATAAGATATGAGACAGTATTAATCCACGAAAGACTAGTATTACACTTGTGCTCTTTTATCCCTAGTCGTAGTATTATCGAGACTGGACATCGATAATGCAGAATAGACTAGTATTACACTTGTGCGCGTTATGGAAGCTTAACGACATAGTTCTAATATATTTAAGTATTGGATACTTATGCAAGTGTGATATGAGGTTCTGTTAGCCGTTGGACCGGGAACAGCTTCACTCTGGATAGACCCCTCGGAGTCTCATTGGTAGTATGACTATGTGTCTATAGGAATCCGAATCAGGGTAGGTGTATGTGGTCTTAACCTGAGACTTGCACCGCTAATACTTGCGACAATCAGTACGCTTTTGTTTTGGTCGTCCGGAGCTTTAACAGGTTCTGTGTACGCCTCTTCTGGGTTTACTGAGAATCGTAGTGTATTGGATGTGATGTCAAGATGGAAGTATCACTTCAGTCATATGGAGATGATGATCACGCATGGATACAAAACTAATACTCTTAAATGCTGCAGCTATCCGGATAGTATGACTATGACATGATTATCCGATTACATAGACTAATTGCTAGTGATCCGATATATGCTTCTTACGGGGCAGACACAATTCCAGCCCCAGGCCTAGCATGTGACATCCGATACTGGATCGTATTACGCAATACATTATATACTACGCCTGATACAGATTATATATAAAGGGGTTTTGGGGCGGAAATCCGGTAACGCAGCGGAACAGTGGAAAATGAAATTTTCCGATATCAAAACTTTTTCTCGGATAAATGAAATAACTTATTTATTTTATTATCCAATTATCAAATTATGAAATATTACACAACAAATTATATTTTTGTGTAATTATCGAATTACCCCTAAACATTGCATTTTGTTCATTTTAATCCGAAATTGTTCGAAATGATTTTGGATGATTCTAAATCATTTCAAATATGAATTTAACATGTCCTACACATTGAAATTCAAATTGCAACAAAAATTCCCAAAATACTACACCAAGGCCGAGAGCCTCAACAAGGGTGGATAATGTGCATTTTGAACTTTACATGTTCAAAACACATCAAGATGAAATCCAATCAACATAAAATTTTATATGTATCATATACACATCTAAAAACACAACATAAATGAAAAGCCCCAAATTTGGAAGTGGTCTTAAACCCTAATTTTTCAATTTCACCAAATTGGACAAATTAGACCAAATTGGTTAAATCCAATACTTCAATCATGTTTCTTCCATTACAATCAAGCCTCACCACAATGAAAAAACTATAGAACAAATCTAGGTCATTTAAGAGTGGTTCAATAACTTTAGATTGGCAACAAGTTTCTCAAACTATCAAAAATATGCTTATTAACATATTAGAAGCATTCTTTGAACTTAATACATGCTCAACCCCATTATCAAACATCCATCCACCAAAAACACAATGAATAAAGAATAGAAAAACATAAGAAACTCATAGCGTGTTGCCTAGAACTCAAGGAATATTTTCCTCTCTAATAGCAAGTTGGAAAAACTTACTAAATTCCAAGCTTTCCTTTGTTTTCTTTTCTTTTCTCCCAAGCTTTTTTGTTTTCTTTTAATGGAGTATTTTGATAAGTGTTTCAAGGTTATGAAACCCTAAAAGAAAACAAAACAATATATACCAAAAAATCAAGCCTTGGCCGAAAATTAGGTATGCAAAATATCAAGATATTTTATTTTTGTTTCATTTAATTTTACCTTTATCAACTTGTTAACTTTAATCATTAAACTATTTAATGTAATAAAGCAAGTCAACAAAGGTAATTAAGTCATTAAATAAAATATCATAACTTTAAAATATATATACTTTAATTAATTTAATCATTTAACAATTAAATAAATAAATAATTAATTAAATATAAATATATTAAATATATGTATTATATTTACATTAAATATTAAATACACATATATATTTATGATATTAGTCAAATATCTCAATTTGACAATTAATTAATGTGTATTTGAATTAATCTAACATTAAATGCAAATAAACAAAAATTAGGAAATGACTATCGGGTCCCTACACATGTATTTTTTTCGTTTAACCTTTAAACGACTTTATAAATAATCAATATTATTTATAAATGTTTCCCTAGTGCTCTACGAGTATATTTCATTAGTGAGACTCACTAGATTCAGGCATATCCGTCATGAAATCCAATTTCGTGTCCATAATTTATCCACCCGTAAATTATGACGAACACGGATAAAATCGATGAATCATACAGGTTCAAGTCATGGCAAATGTATAATTCCTCCGTCACAGGTATCCGGATATATAACATAGATATTGATGTAAACGTCAAATCTCTATAGGGATTATCCCGTCGACGTCTCTATTAGCAATCTCAAAAAGAACATTTAGAACTGGCTTCTAAATTGTACCACGGGCCCATGGTTTTTATCTGATAGCTAATCATATGGACTACCTATGCTCTGATACACAGAACTGACGGATCCTATCTCGATACACACAGGACACCCTGAGGATCTATCCACACCCAACGAACAGACGAATGTCTGATCTAAATAGATCGGTGACGTGACTACAATCTAAGTGTGGAAGATGTCTCATGTGCCCACAGTGGTATCTCAAGTCGAAGAATCACAAGTGCTACTCAACCCGATAAGATTCTTATTGACGTTGATGTACCATCCATTAAGAATCTTCGGTGAGTTGTTCAGTGTTTATCCGCTATAAACACCTACACGTCTATACTAGTCTCCAAGACTTATGGTTTATTGAGAAACCATTGGAATCATATATTCCAGTATACGACATGTACCGGTCTCAACGGGTTAACTATACTGACCAAGTAGTGTAAACCTTGACCAGGAACTGTCTGAGAATGACAACGTCATGATACAACTCAATGTCAGTTGCGACGCTTTTGCAACAGCATCATGACTAGTCATTCCAAGGTCATTACGTCTTTACCATATTAAAAGATATATTATATTATAGAAACTACATATATATTATTCATAATAATAACGTTTTACAGAAGTATTCATAAAGAAATACAACCGGGAATTGGCGCTCTGAGCACCAACCCCAACAAAAACTCCCACTTGCTCTAGTGCCAATAACGATTGTATCTAATACCCATCGACTCCACGTGTTTATCAAACAACTTCGGAGGTATGGCCTTCGTCAGCGGGTCTGCTACATTATCTTCACTCGGTACCTTACACACGACAATATCCCCTCGCGACACAATCTCTCGAATGATGTGGTACTTGTGTTCCACATGCTTTGACTTCTGATGCGCCCTCGGTTCCTTTGCTTGCGCAATGGCTCCAGTATTATTACAGTATAACGGAATCGAATTCTCATTACTTGGGACAACTCCTAATTCTGTGACAAAGTTCTTTATCCACACAGCCTCTTTTGCAACTTCAGAAGCTGTAATATATTCCGCCTCAGTGGTGGAATCTGCTGTTGATCCTTGTTTGGAACTCTTCCAAACAAACTGCACCTCCGTTAAGGGTAAATACGAATCCAGATATAGACTTTCTATCATCGGGATCCGATTGGAAATCGGAATCCATATACCTATTAACTTACAGTTCATTTCCTCATAAATTATTAACTTATCCTTAGTACCTTTTAGATACTTCAGGATATGTTTAATAGCCATCAAATGGTCATGACCTGGAATGGACTGATATCGACTAGTTACGCTAACAGCGAAAGTGATTTCAGGCCTTGTACATAACATGGCATACATTATGCTACCCAAACACGAAGCATAAGGTTGGTTAGACATTCCAACCTTCTCATCTTCTGTTTGTGGACTCATCTTCTTTGAAAGATGAATCCCATGTCTGAATGGTATGTTTGCTGTCTTACAGTTACCAAAATTATACCGTTCCAAGATCTTATCTATGTACGTTGATTGGGATAACCCAATTTGCTTCCTCTGTCTATCTCTATAGAGTTTTATCCCTAAAATATAGGAAGCTTCTCCCAGGTCCTTCATGGAGAAATTCTTATAGCGGTACACTTTGACGCTTTGTAACATACCTAAATCATTCCCAATTATTAGGATGTCATCAACATATAGGACTAAAAATACGACCATGCTCCCACTAGCCTTTGATAAACACAGGATTCTTCTGAATTCTTGAGAAAACCAGACGATCTAATAATCTCGTCGAATCGAAGATTCCAACTTCGTGAAGCTTGTTGAAGTCCATAAATGGGCTTCTTAAGCTTACACATCATACCTGAGTTTTCGCTGGACACAAAACCTTCCGGCTGTTCCATATAGATTTCTTCATCAAGAAATCCATTTAGAAAAGCCGCTTTGACTTCCATTTGCCAAATCTCGTAGTCATGATACGCAGCCATAGAAAGCAAAATCCGAATAGACTTAAGCATTGCTACTGGTGAAAAAGTTTCATCGTAGTCGACGCCAGGTCGCTGCGTGTAATATTTTGCTACCAGTCGGGCCTTGAAAGTTTCAACCTTACCGTTAGGCCCTCGCTTCCTCTTATAAACCCATTTATAACCGATAGGAATAATTCCTTCGGGAAGCGGAACCAAGTCCTAAACTTGATTCTCATGCATTGAGTCTATCTCGGATTTTATGGCACTTTTCCATTTCATGGAGTCGATGTCCAACATCGATTCTCTATAGGTGAAAGGATCAGTCTCTTCTACTAAGAGAACATCTAGACTCTTTTCTTGTATCAAATACAAGCGTTCAGGAGGTCTAGATACCCATTCTGACCTACAAAGTGGGTGTGTTGAAGGTCCTTCATCTACTTGAACTTTAGGTTCCTCCGTTGGTTTGTTGTTTTCAGGTTGGACTTCATCAAGTTCAACCTGTCTATGATTACCACCTTCTGACAAAAATTCTAGTTCTAGAAATTTTACGAAGCGAGCTACGAACACATTTCGATGCTCGGTATCATAGAACATATATCCCCTCGTATTCAAAGGATATCCGACAAACCTAAACTTTTTCCCTCGAGGTGAAAGCTTATCTTGCTGAGTCACCCTGACATAGGCAGGACAACCCCAAACCTTAATGTAACTACGATTTGGTCTCCTACCGAACCATATCTCATACGGAGTCGTAGGAACAGCTTTTGAAGGAATCTTATTCAAAAGATGTGCAGCTGTTAAAAGAGAGTAGCCCCATAAGTAATATGGAAAATCTGTGAAACTCAACATTGATCGGACCATATCCAATGAAGTTCGATTTCTCCTCTCAGACATTCCATTGTGCTGTGGAGTACGTGAAGGAGTATATTGAGCGAGAATCCTATTCTTCTTCATATAATCCATGAACTCACCACTCATATATTCACCGCCTCGATAAGATCGAAGGGATTTACTATATTGGACAGTTTATTTTTCTACTTCATTTCGAAACTCTTTGAACTTTTCAAAGGTTTCCGATTTATATCGCATCAAATAGACATAACCGTACCGTGATAGATCATCGGTAAAGTTAACGAAGTACGAATAACCACTGTGATCAGTCTGATTTAGTGGACCACATACATCAGAATGTACGAGTCCCAGTAAATTAGTGGCGCGGTGTCCAACACCAGAGAATGGGGCTTTGGTCATCTTACCATGAATACACGATTCACAAGTTGGATAGGATTCAATGGTGAGATCTGGTATCAAACCATTCTTAACCAATTGGGTAAGGCGTTTAACGCCTATATGACCTAGTCGCATATGCCAAAGTTCAGTATTATTAATTATAGGTAAACTACGTTTATTAATTCCAGTGATTAAAATATCTTTTGAAGTTTGCAATGTATAATGACCATGCTTATTTGGACAACAAAGGATCTGAATATTACATTTATCATACAAATACAAAGAACTGTTCTTAATATTAATACGAAAGCCTTCTATATCCAATACGAAAAGTGATATAATATTAGCTACACATCCAGGTACAAAATAATAATAATTTAACAAAAGTGTCCCTTTTAGCAAATGGATCTCGCATACTCCCACTGCAACTGCATCCAGTGAGTCTCCACTCCCGAACCGCAACTGAATCTCTCCAGGCTTCAGTTTCCTACTTTCCTTCAGCACCTGCAATAAATTGCAAATGTGAATGGGACAAGCAGAATCTAAAATCCAGGTGGATGTAATGGCTTCACAAGCTAAAGATATATCAATAACTGCAAAAAAAAAAAGTACCTGATGTCGATGCTCTCTCTCTCCTCAGTTGGGCAATGTAGTCAGGACAGTTCCTTTTCCAGTGCCCGACTTTGCTGCAGTGATGGCATTTGTCTTCAGAAGCCCTCTTGGGCTTTGCAATCTTTGCATGTGGTTGAGGACCGAGTTCCTTCTTATTCTTCACTTTCTTATTCTTTCCCTTTGACCAAGTCTGGGAAGAAACAGATAGAGAAGTAGGTCTCGGAGGGTGAGTCGGTACTCAATTCTTAAAGTCCTCTTCCGTCGTGAGCAACATCCTATGCAACTCTTGGTAGGTGCAGACAATCCCGTTCATGTTGAAGTACATCAAAAACTGGCGATAAGAAGCTGAGAGCGAACCAAGAATGACACTCCTACCGAGAATATCATTCAGAATGAGATTATATTGCCTCAATTGATCGATCAAATCGATCATCTGAAGAACATACGGGCTAATAGCTTGCCCCTAATCCAATCGCGCATGGAACAGTTCCATTGCGACCTTATGAACAACAACTTGTTCTTGGTTCTCAAACGATTGTCTTAATCGTGTCATCATAGTATAAGCATCTGACATGCCATAATATTGTTTCTTGAGTCCCGGTGAAAGCGAACTTAAGATGTATGATTTAACTTTTAAATCATCATCCTTCCAAGCTTGGAAGACTTCGCGTTCTTCCGGTGTAGCGTCATCTGCCACAGCAAGGGGCAGTGGACCCTCAAGAACATATCCTAACTTCTCGGAATCGAGGACAATCCTCAAATCCAAATCCCAATCGGCGAAGTTATCAGCACCTTTAAGTTTGTTCGCATCAAGCATACGCGCAAACTAATTAGTGGATGGTGCCCCCATCGCAAATCTATCATATAGATCACGAAAAACAGTTAGCAGAAAAATAAAGCAGTTTCATATAATATCATAAACATAAACTAGATCATGGATTTTTAATCTAAATATACCCCTCCACTAAATCATGCAATACTGTAATCCCCAAACATAATACAAAGATTTAATAATTAAATTAAATACTCATAATGAAAAGTGGATCCCGTGAATATATTTCAGCTCACAGCAAAGGCACGGTCTCGCCTACGTATATTCATCAGGTAGACAACTCATTTGTCAATCACTCACTAGTGACTCCTGGGTTTCCGGTTCTGGTCGTTTCTCGTTGTGACTTCTAAGGCAGGCCCACAAGGAGATGTACCAAGGTTAAACTTGTCAATGATAAACTCAAGCTACTTGCGTAACCCTGACAGTTAGGGCACGTTCAGGATTCCGCTTTCGCTTGAATTTATCTAGTATATGATATACATTCGGTATAAACAAATCTCTATCGGCTACACCCTCACAGCAGAGGCACATTCTCGGATGTAGTCACGGAGAAATTTTCATAAACCGTATTGACAAGACGGACCATATAACATGCATCAAATACATAATTACATTTAAACCTTATTAATTATGGATTTTCCGCTAAGTGTCATACACCATAAATCAAATCAAATTAGATTAAAACATGCATGTATAAAGTTAAGAAAACATGATTAAACATTGAATTTAAAGGTCTAATCATATTAGGGGTCCTAGAGTCAGACTCGCTCTAATACCATTTTGAAGGGGTTTTGGGGCGGAAATCCTGTAACGCAGCGGAACAGTGGAAAATCAAAATTTTCTGATTTCAAAACTTTTTCTCGGATAAATGAAATAAATTATTTATTTTATTATCCAATTATCAAATTATGAAATATTACACAACAAATCATATTTTTGTCTAATTATAGAATTACCCCTAAACATTGCATTTTGTTCATTTTAATCCGAAATTGTTCTAAACGATTTTGGATGATTCTAAATCATTTCAAATATGAATTTAACATGTCCTACACATTGAAATTCAAATTGCAACAAAAATTCCCAAAATACTACACCAAGGCCGAGAGCCTCAACAAGGGGGGATAATGCGCATTTTGCACTTTACATGTTCAAAACACATCAAGATGAAATCCAATCAACATAAGATTTTATAGGTATCATATACACATCTAAATACACAACTTAAATGAAAGGCCCCAAATTTGGAAGTGGTCTTAATCCCTAATTTTTCAATTTCATTAAATTGGACAAATTAGACCAAATTGGTTAAATCCAATACTTCAAACATGTTTCTTCCATTACAATCAAGCCTCACCATAATGAAACAACTATAGAACAAATCTAGGTCATTTAAGAGTAGGTCAATAACTCTAGATTGGCAACAAGTTTCTCAAACTATCAAAAGTATGCTTATTAATATATTAGAAGCATTCTTTGAACTTAATACATGGTCAACCCCATTATCAAACATCCATCCACCAACAACACAAAGAATAAAGAATAGAAAAACATAAGAAACTCATAGCATGTTGCCTAGAACTCAAGGAACATTTTCCTCTCTAATAGCAAGTTGGAAAAACTTACTAAATTCCAAGTTTTCCTTTGTTTTCTTTTCTTTTCTCCCAAGCTTCTTTGTTTTCTTTTAATGGAGTACTTTGATAAGTGTTTCAAGATTATGAAACCCTAAAAGAAAAGAAAACAATATATACCAAAAAATCTAGCCTTGGCCGAAAATTAGGTATGCAAAATATCAAGATTTTTTATTTTTGTTTCATTTAATTTTACCTTTATCAACTTGTTAACTTTAATTATTAAACTATTTAATGTAATAAAGCAAGTCAACAAAGGCAACTAAGTCATTAAATAAAATATCATAACTTTAAAATATCTATACTTTAAATAATTTAATCATTTAACAATTAATTAGTTAATTAATTAATTAAATACAAATATATTAAATATATGTATTATATTTACATTAAATATTAAATACATATATATATTTATGATATTGGTCAAATATCTCAATTTGACAATTAATTAATGTGTATTTGAATTAATCTAACATTAAATGCAAATACACAAAAATTAGGAAATGACTATCGGGTCCCTACACATGTATTTTTTTGTTTAACCGTTAAACGACTTTATAAATAATCAATATTATTTATAAATATTGCCCTAGTGCTCTACGAGTATATTTCATGAGTGAGGCTCTCTAGATTAAGGCATATCCGTCACGAAATCTAATTTCGTGTCCATAATTTATCCACCCGTAAATTATGACGAGCACGGATAAACTCGCTGAATCATACAGGTCAAGGTCATGGAAAATGTATAATTCCTCCGTCACAGGTATCCGGATATATCCCAGAGATATAGATGTAAACGTCAAATCTCTATAGGGATTATCCCGTCGATGTCTCTATTAGAAATCTCAAAAAGAACATTTAGAACTGGCTTCTAAATTGTACCACGGGCCCATGGTTTTTATCTGATTGCTAATCATATGGACTACCTATGCTATGATACACAGAACTGACAGATTCTATCTCGATACACACAGGACACCCTGAGGATCTATCCACACCCAACGAACAGACGGAGGTCTGATCTAAAAAGATCGGTGACGTGACTGCCATCTAAGTATGGAATTTGTCTCATGTGCCCACAGTGGTATCTCAAGTCGAAGAATCACTAGTGCTACTCAACCCGATAAGATTCTTATTGACGTTGGTGTACCATCCATTAAGAATATTCGGTGAGTCGTTCATTGTTTATCCGCTATAAACACCTACACGTCTATACTAGTCTCCAAGACTTATGGTTAATTGAGAACCATTGGAATCATATATTCCAGTATACGACATGTACCGGTCTCAATGGGTTTACTATACTGACCAAGTAGTGTAAACCTTGACCAGGAACTGTCTGAGAATAACAACGTCATGATACAACTCAATGTCAGTTGTGACGCTTTTGAAACAGCATCATGACTAGTCATTCCAAGGTCATTACGTCTTTACCATATTAAAATATATATTATATTATAAAAACTGCATATATATTATTCATAATAATAACGTTTTACAAAAGTATTCATAAAGAATTACAACCGGGAATTGGCGCTCTGAGCATTAACCCTAACAATATATTCCCGTTGAATATTTCTGGAGAATTGGGTAAACACGGTGCTTTGCTAGAAGCCAATCATGTCTTGTAAATTGGTGAGAACGTGGAACCGTGTACGCACGTGTTGGATAGTCCGATGACCGTATTTACTACCAACATATCCAGGGATCTCTTGGGTCGCTTCCCAAAGATTCACCGATGACATTTGACTCGAACTGAATTAATCTGGGATTAATTATGAGAGGGAAAATTAATATTGGATTAATTGCGGTAAAAATTTATCTGGGATTAAATTCGTCTAGAAGAGAGAACATAATTAATTTGAAATTAATCGGCAAAGTAAATTTAATAGTTAAATTGGATTTCACTATTTAATTTATTTAATTGGGATAAAATAATATATCAGATATATTAATTGAAATTGGATTTCAATACGGAATTAAAATTGGATTTTAATTCAAGCGAACGAATTAATTTGGAATTAATTCGTAAGCGACTTTCGTAATAATTTTGCTAGGCATTATTATTTAATTAAATTGGATTTAATCATTTAGCGACGGAAAATTCGTTTAATCAGATTAAACGAAACCGGGCCCAAAGTGTGTTGTGTAAACCAACTTGAATTTTGAATTCAAAGTGGTAGGACCCACTGACTTACATCAACTTGTCACAAGTGTGATGGAAGTAGTTGGTTGCATTTAATGCAACTTTTTACACAACCAAAGCTTCTTTAACAAGTTTTGTTTTTGGAAAACATATACTTGCCTTTTGGTTTAGAAACAAGTAAACACAAAAATATCATCTCTCTCCCAACTCTCTCCTTGGCCGAATTCTCTAACCTTGGAGGTGGAAAATTTTGCTTCAAATTTTGTTCAAGCTAGCACTTAAAAAAGTCAAAGAAAGGTGATAGTGAAACTCACCGAAGAGTTTGGAACTCAAAATGAGGCCTTGGAGCTTCTACATCCAAGGAAAAAGTTTTGAACTTCAACCGATCAATAAAAGTTAGTTCCGCAAACTTATCTTGTTTATTCACACTAGAATCATATTTAGAATCATTGGGCAAGTCTTAGAGACACTAACAATGGTATCAGAGCCACCTAAACTTGATTTTAATTTCTAGGGTTCTAAACTTTAATTTGGGAATTTTATGCTTGGAGTGTGAAAATTCTAGATTGGTTGTTTGGTTGTGTTTATATGATGATGAATTGGATTTGTGCATCTTTGGATTTGAGAAAAATTGACTCGATCAAAAATCCCTAATTCCTTTAAGCATGGCCGAATGGTACCCTAAAAATGTTCATGGTGATTTTTTGAATTTGACAATTAGATATGTTAATTGGCATGAAATTGAATGTTAATTGTTGATTTAATTAGATTGAAATCAAATTGGATGTTAATTTCATATATTGCCGTGAGCTTGAGCATGTTGGAATGAGTTGATTTTGCTTCAATTTGTGTTGGACATGAATTGGATAATTGAGCATGATTAATTGGATTAATTAGTGTTTTGGAAACATTAGATTAATTGATTAATTGTGCCTATTACACTTTAATTGGATTAATATGTAATTTGGAATAATATGTTAATTTAATTTGTTGTATTTGGGCTAATGGGCTTGGTTGAGCCAAGTTTGGTTTTGGACAATTGGGTTGGATCCAATTGAGCCTAAAATAATTTCCATAAAGTCCATATATGACTTTTGAGCTTTTAAAAATTTAATTGGGCCTAATGGGCCTAAATTGATTTTTGGCATAGGGTGATTCCTAATTGGGCCTAGGCATTTTGGGTTTGATCCATAATGGCCAAAGCCCATGCCTAAAGATTAATTGAAAGCCCATTGGACTTTAATTAAATAGTATTGGATGCTAATTAGGCATTTGAGACCCATTTAGATTAGATTTGGAATCCAAGTCTAAAAGGCACTATAATAAGTGTAATTATTTAATTTGGAATTAAATATGAATTAGTATTGGATATAATTTAAATTGGATTTAAAAATATATTTGTGACTTGTTGGCCAAAGTCAAGGTCACTTCTGAACATCGACGTGGATTACGAAGCTTTCCCGCTGTCAATAAGTCACGCTTAACTGGAATCATTAAGCTTGTTGAGCCAAAGCCAAGGCTTAGTTGATTCAGAGGAAAATGTTAGGAAATATATATTGGATATATATCTAGGACTTGAAGGTCCACCTACCGGATCTAGGAATTGGATGTGATCCAATTGATCTTAGAGATCTACCTAGTTAAGTTTCATACAACTTGTTGGCCAAAGTCAAGGTTGTGTGTTATTTAATAGGATCATAGCCACTAGGAAACTGGGTTTTCCGAGTACTCAACAGAGGGTTAGAGGCTCGGTGAAAAATAGTGGGAGGCCAGTATTAAATTTGTAATTTCGTTTAATACTTGCTAAACGCGCTATTTTACTTTATTTATCGTTGTTATAAATATATTAGTTGGACTAATATTGATTATTGCTTTCTTTGAATAGTTGGACTCTATTCAAACTACTCCATTTGTAGTTGGTTATATAGTTGGACTATAGTAACTATTTCATTTTGAGTGTACCCGAAATCGTTGATTGGATAGTTGGACTATTGCAATCAAGTTGGATGAAAGATTATTGTTAGGGACATTATCATGGGCTACAATGTCTTTAACAGATCTAAGTTTCCAGATTGGGAGATGAATCTCAGGATAGTCCTGGGAACCGAGAAGTTAGTCTATGTCATAGAGAAACCTCTCGGGCCTGAGCCCGGAGTTGAGCAAATAGTAGAACATGAGCTTTGGAAGACTCATCATGATGATAACTTTAGTGCTCAATCCGTCATACTTGCCATAATGACTCCTCAATTTTGTCATCAGAACAAATGATTGGATCCTTATAGTATGATGTTGAAATTGAAGGATCTTCACAGATCTAACCTTATATCTCAGAAGTATGAATTGCAAAAGAAGCTATATCACGTGTATGTCAGAGGGTACATCTGTCGAGCACTATATGTCACAGATGATTGCTAACATCGAACAGCTTGGTCAGCTGGGCATAACCTTCGAGGCTGAGACTTTCATAGATTTGATCTTACATTCTCTGCTCGACTGCTGGGGCGAGTTCATAATGAATTATAACATGATGAACCAAGAAACGACTCTTGGAGAGTTGATGTCTATGCTTAACGAGGCAAAGCCAGAGCTTCTGAAGGGCAAGAAGCGCGAGGCGCACCTTACTTCGACATCCTAGAAGGCCAAGGCTTGGCCGAAGGCTTCTGGGGGTGTGAAGAAAAGGAAGAAAAGGGCAGGGCCAAATCATCAAAGTCTTCTGGGAAGACTAAGGACATATCCCAAGACGTCTGCCTACATTGTATCAAACGGGGTCACTGGAAACGTGACTTCCGTGAGTACAAGGCGGAGTTGAAGGAAGTGAAGACGGGCAAGTCTCCGGCTTCAGGTATGTTTGTTATAAACATGTCCACTACTGGTTTTAAAAAAATGGATTTTTGATTCTGGATGTGGTACTCACATATGTATTGTGTGCAAGATCTGCTGATTAGCAGGATTCTGACTTCAGATGAGATCGGCCTACGAGTCAGAAACGGGACGAGAGTCGCTGTTTTGGCCATTGGGACCTATGTTTTGTATTTGCCCTTGGGGCATGAAATTACATTAGGTGACTGTTATTTGTACCTAGTTTGACTAAGGAACATCATCTCTGTATCTTATTTAACCCGATGCGGGTATACCTTTGTATTCAGAATCACTGGGTATTTTGTTTATAAAGATGACATTTTGATATGTACAACAGATGTTAATGATGGTCTTTATATTTTGAATATAAACTAAAACATATAACATGACAAACAAAGGGCTGAAATTGAGTAAAATATATGAGACTTATATGTGGCATTTTCGTCTGGGACACATTAACAAGACTCGTATATCCACACTTTCGAAGAGTGGATACTTGGAAGGATTTGATCCTAATTCATATGACGTCTACGAATCCTGTTTACTAGGCAAAATGCCTAAAACACTTTTTAGCGGTAAAGGTGTACGTGCCACCGAGCTGTTATCCTTCATTCATGGTGACGTATTTGGGCCCATGTATAGCCAGCCTAGAGGTGGATATCAATACTTCGTAACCTTTACGGATGTTGCATCGCGTTATGAGTATGTGTGTCTTATGACATATAAGTCGGAAACTTTTGAGAAATTCAAAGAGTTTCGACGCAAAGTAGAATAACAGACCGGCAAAAGTATTAAAACATCACGGTTGGACCGTGGTAGAAAATACTTGAGCAATGAGTTTCTCGATTACTTGAAAGAGTATGATATTCTTTCACAGTGGACTCCTCCCAGAACACCTCAATTGAACGGTGTGTCCGAACGGAGAAACCGAACTTTGTTGGACATGGTAAGGTTAATGATGAGTCGCATTGAGCTACCAATTTCCTTCTTGGGATACGCATTGGACAGTGCAATACTTATTTTGAATAAGGTTCCGTCAAAATCTGTTGGACAGACTCCAAATGAAATATGGACAGGAAAGAAACTGTGTTTCTCATTTTTGAAGATTTGGGATGCTGAGCATATATTAAACGTTTGGATGGTACCAAACTAGAACCCAAATCAGATAAGTGCCTATTTGTAATTGGTTATCCTAGGGAAACCAAATGATATTATTTGCACGACCCATAAGAGAACAAATATTTGTTGCTCTCCATGCGGTTTTCCTTAGAGGAATTCCTAAATGCAGTGGTAAGTGAGAGGAAAGTAGAACTTGATGAAAATCGGAGTGATACTGTTTCTGACACCGACCCCCTCACGGAACATGAGCAGTTTATTAGGGATGAGACTGTTCCACAATCTTCTAATACACAAGGACCGCGTAGGTCAGAGAGGGTCAGAAAACATCCTAAGAGGTATGGATTTCTGATCTCACCTCATATAGACATTAATTTTATTGAGGATAATAAACCGGCTACGTATGAAGTAGCGATACAAGGTATCGACTCCGCTTTATAGCAAGGTTCCATGAAGTCCGAAATGGATTCCATGTATACAACCAAGTTTGGACACTGGTTGATGTACTAGAAGTCATTGTGCATATTGGTAGCAAATGGGTCTTCATGGTGAAGACTGACATGGATGGCAACATATAAATGTACAAAGCTAGGCTTGTAGCGAAAAGGGTATCGTCATCAATATGGTGTTGATTACTACGAAACCTTTTACCCATTGCCATGATTAAATCTATTCGGATAATTCTTGTTATTGCTGCATATTTTGACCATGAAATATGGCAGATGGACGTCAAAACCGTTTTCCTTAATAGAAACCTTTTGGAGGATGTTTATATGCAACAGCCTGACGGTTTTGTCGTGCCAAAACATGCAAACAAGGTTTGCAAGTTAAATCAATCCATTTATGGATTGAAGCAAGCATTGCGTTCTTGGAACCAACGTTTTGATGAGATCATATTACAATATGGTTTCATTCAAAACGAAGATGATTCTTGTGTATATAAGAAGGTTAGTAGGAGCGCACTGACATTCGTTGTCTTATATATTGATGATGTATTGCTTCTTAGTAATGACATTCCCATACTAAAATCGGTGAAAGCTTGGCTTTCATTAAAAATCTCCATGAAATTCTTGGGAGAGGCAACCTTTATTCTAGGAATAAGGATCTATTGGGATAGATCTAAAAGTTGTTGGCACTCTCTGAGAACTCGTACATTGACAGTGTTGAAGAGATTCAACATGGATCAGTCCTATAAGGGGCTGCTTCCGGTGTCACATGACGTCTCTCTATCTAAGGACATGTGTCCTAAAACTCAAGATGAGGGAGATTCAATGAATCAGATCCCGTTTGTTTAAGCAGTCGGATCGATCATGCATGCCATGATATGTACGCGACTTGGTGTCTTATATGTTTTGAGCATATGCAGTCACAATCAGCCAGATCCAGGTGATGGCCACTGGATTGATGTAAAGAACATCCATGAGTATCTTAGACGAACTAAGGATGCATTCTTAGTCTATGGAGAAGGAGAACTTGAGGTGGCTGGTTTCACCATTGCAAGTTTCCAAACCGATAAAGACGACTGTTAGTCGCAATGAGGGTACATATTTTGTTTGAACAATGGAACAGTGAGCTGGAAATCTTTCAAGCAAGATAGTGTTGCCGATTCAACAACAAAAGCGGAATACATTGTTGCGGCTGAGGCAACAAAAGAAGCATTTTGGATCTATAAATTCCTAATTGGATTAGGAGTAGTTCTGTTAGCAGCTGAGTTGGGCTACAACACACGCTAAGGAACCACGGTCTCATCAATGATCCAAGTATGTACTTCGATGGTTTCATATGATTCGTGAGATCGTACATCGTGGCGATGTCAAGATCGAGAGATCGTTTGAGATGATAACCTTGCAGATCCGCTGACTAAAGCTATTTCTCAGCAAAAGTTTGAGCGACCCGTACATAGTTCAAGTGTTTGACACTTGAGTGATTGGCTATAGGCCAAGTGGGAGATTGTTGGACAATTATGACCCATAGCATCACTATTTGTAAAAGACATGGTGTTTTTGTATAAATTAACTATGTGACAAAGAAAATTGCTCTTTTATCATTTTGTAATTGGATTACTTGGATATATAAATGATAAAAGTCCATATGATTAGTACCAAATTAATAAGATATGAGACAATATTAATCCATAAAAGGTTTAATCATTAAATATCCATAGTCATAGTATTATTGAGACTGGACATCGATAATGCAGAATAGACTAGAATTTTGAATTCAAAGTGGTGGGACCCACTAACTTACATAAACTTATCACAAGTGTGATGGAAGTAGTTGGTTGCATTTAATGCAAATTTTTACACAGCCAAAGCTTCTTTAACAAGTTTTGTTTTTGGAAAACATATACTTGCCTTTTTTTTTTAGAAACAAGTAAACACAAAAACATCATCTCTCTCCCAACTCTCTCATTGGCCGAATTCTCTAACCTTGGAGGTGGAAAATTTTTCTTCAAATTTTGTTCAGGCTAGCACTTAAAGGAGTCAAAGAAAGGTGATAGGGAAACTCATCCAAGAGTTTGGAACTCAAAATGAGGGCTTGGAGCTTCTACATCTAAGGAAAAAAGTTTTGAACTTCAACTGATCAATGTAAGTTAATTCCGCAAACTTATCTTGTTTATTCACACTAGAATCATGTTTAGGATCCTTGGGCAAGTATTAGAGACACTAACAATATATATATATATATATATATATCACCAAACTAGATTTAGTTTCAATCCAATCAAATTACATCGAATATATATAAAAGCCAAGAGGTGCTACTATAAATACGTAATATTATGGAAAAAAAAATTGTTCGTATTCATAAACCGGATATAAATACGATTCAGATTGGCACTCCGAACCCCAACCCTAACACCAACAACACTAAGAGCATAAATGGCATACCCGGTAGGACTTGTAAAATTTCCAAATCTAGTGGCACTTGCACATGAAATGCTTAATTTCAAACATGAGACCATTTTTACCGAGATGTGAACTCCCTCCCTGCATCAGCAACTGCTTCCATTTGAAGGGCGTGGATAGGCAGGGTTACTAGAATAGTTAGCAATGACTTTCTGGCTGTACATTAACCGGGGAGATGATCTGGCAGTATGGCAGCGGATTAGTTGTTAGAGAGTATGCCCTAAAACCAGTTATGGATGTAATGATTTAAGGAATATTGTTTGTAATATAGTTTATTATTTATTAATGAAAGGCATTTGTTAACTACACATTATTACATCCATATTTTATGTGCATGTCCTGAGACATTATGTCAAATGAATATCGTTAATCCAAAAGACGTTTGTGATTATGAGATTCAACGATATTTATATATGTCTCAAATTTAGTTCTTGGTAAAATGTGATTGTTATACAGGACAATAATATATTACTTGACCAATATTGTTGTGTGTCGCCTAGATTGACATATGATGTTAATAGAATGGATGATGAGTCTCATATCATAAAGACACAGACAATAGATGTTTCATTAGTAGAATGAAATATCGAACACGACCACAGAAACGTAAGATCACATGGTAATATTATCTAAGGTCATATTCGTAATAATACATTAGTGTCATCATATCCTCTGACCTGAGATCATATGATGACTTGTGCGATAATACTCTTGGTTTACTAGTATATCCTCATTCGACTATCCACGTCATTTGAATAAATACTCGATGGCCTTGAGCGATTGACGTACGAAGTCACGTATGCTTCAAGATGGGATCCGATAACTTTGATAATTAAAGTTATAGATGTTTCAAGGAAACTTAAAGTTGTGGATATAAGTCTTTGGCCAAAGCAGGTGATATCTTAGAGATATCAAATCCACAAGATAAATTTTAAAGATATGTCGAGTATAAGGATTTGACCTTACCATGATCCAGACTCGATAAGAAACATAAATATCGGAAGGAATGAGATGACATGTTCGAAGTGTATTCTAACAGGTTCATATGTTTTCCCACTTCATTCATCGACTAGGGGCCATGGCTTGCTGCTAGACGATTACCCATCGTCTGTGGAATATCATAGAGATGAAATATTAAAGAGTTAATATTATTCCACTGCTACTCGATAATGAACCTAGGACGGTCGCACAATATAGTTCTCGTCTATGTTACAAATTCGAGGATATTTATTAAAAGTTAATAAATGATCATTTTGGAAATTCCTAATTGGATTAGGATATTCGATATATTTCGGAAATATTAATTTGATTAATAAATTCGAAATATAAAATAAGATTTAATTGTTAATTAAATATTTGATATTTATATTAAATAAATTAAATGTAATTTTAATTAATTGTTAATTAAAATTAAGTAAGTTGAATTAATTAATTAATAGTTAATTAATTATTATGCCAAAATAATATTTAATCTATTGGACTTTAATTTAGTGGGCTAGCACCCAAATTAATTATAGTCCTATTTAAGATTAAATAGGGAAGTCTTTATTTAATTAGGATTCCTAATTTGATTAAGTATCCTAATTTTATTTTGGAAAGAATCTTTAAGAGACCAAATTTGATTTGGAGAGATATTTGATTGACATTATTGTATTGAGATACAATTAAAACTTCTTGTACAAGTTAAAAGGCAATACTTCTTGTACAAGTTGAAAGGCAAAACTTCTTGTTGAAGTTGAGGCAAAACTTCTTGTAGAAGGACTTGTTATTCAAGAAGTACTTCTTGTTGAAGTTGAAGGTGTCAATTGGTTGTTGCCTATATATATATGAACATAAGCAATAAACAAATGCAAGTTATTTTGTTGCTGTAGATTGCATTCAAGCAGTTAAATATATATACACACAACAAGTGTTGTTGTTGATATATATTTACAAGAATTACAAAAGCAATTTGCGCAAGTAATATATATATATATATAGTAAGCAATTGGATTGTTGTTGCATGAATATATATATATGCGCCAATGGTTTGTTAAAAAGAAAATAAGCAAAGTTTGCATGAGAAAAAGCTAAGCAATTGATGTTGCTTGTTAAAAGGAAATATATGTAATTAGCGTGTTGACGTTGATATAGACATATATGCTCGTGCATGAAGCTTGCGCATATTGATGCCAAGTTTTGCATATTTCCGAATTCATATCTCTCTATTGGAATAGTTCCAATTTATTCCTAAGGACTTCAAACATCTTTGAAAAGAAAAGGGTTTCTTTTGTTCTCAATAGTGGGAGCGATTTGTTCGTTGATGAGAGCTAGTGTGCCAACTAGAGGTGCAACGCTTGGTGCACTACAACAATGGAAAAAATCATGGAGGATATTAAAAAGGTTCGAAAAGATAATAAACACATAAAGGTATGTTTTATTATCAGTAAATTTATTTATGTTGATAAATAATATTATTTATTACATGCATGTTAAATTAATATAGATTAATTTAAATAGTATATTGTTTACTTCAACAACGACATAACCACGATCCTTAGAGTGGTTTTGGAATGAAATTTTAAATTCCTGTCACATGGATGCTTCCGCGCTAACCCCAAAACCTTACAGTGGTATCAAAGCTTTTAGGTTATGTCGTTTTGATGAAAACAAATTAAAGCATGTATATGGGATCCTAATGAGAGCTGTTCGGGTAGGCTATTATTGTATGTTGATAAAATCATTATTTTTGGTTGAAATGTTTTGTGGAGACACTAGACATATGGATTAACGACTATGTAAAATTTCAACTCAATTGGAATTCGGAAAGGTCGTCTGCTACGCAAAACAATCTGTTGGACAGAACCTGAAAATTCAGGTTGGCAGACTCCGCAGGACAAATTTGTAAAATTCTGAAAGTTTTAGGGATTTATTGTAAATACCCAAAACGATCAGAGGAGAAATTGTAATTTCTGAAATTACAAATATTTTACAAAAATCTCCAGAATTAAAATTTGAGTATGATTAGAATTCTATTTTCATTAAAATTGTTTTTGGAAAGAATTCTAATAGAAATTGAGTTGTTACTAGTTTTGAACTAAATAACTTCTTAGGAAGTTAAACCCAAATAAAATTTTAATTGGATTAAATTAAAACAAGAATCCTAATACAACTTTGATTATATCTTTTAATTATTTAATATGATTAAAATATTAATTGATAATCAAAGTATAATCTTTTAAAAGTTTCAAGATTAATATATAGGATTATTCAAGCCAAGAAAGCCTAAGCCCTTCTCGAACAAAGAGGTACTAAAGAGAACTCTGTCACCAAGGCGATAAGAGCCTAAGAAGGTAGGGACTTAAGTGGTCACACCGGACCCCCCTCATCTTCTGGGAGTTTTTCTCTAGTTACCGAATTGTGAAGGATTGTCTTAAACCAAATGAAACAGTCTTATTAAAGTGTTAATAAGAGACTAGGATCCCCCTTGTCTAGAGCCAAACATAAAGGTTATGTTGTAAATGTGCTTGTCAAGATGAAAGTAGAAGATACAAAGACATCAAGATGCACGAAAGAAAAGACCTAAATCATATAAGATATGAATAATTAAATAATCCCCAAGAATGAATATTAAGCATTAACCTTCCAACACAATCAAATAGTCCACTGAATGTATTTTGGTAATCCCAAAACCCATTAGGTGAGGGACCCTTATATGTTTAAGTACTATTTGACCTGTTCGTATATGTAGCCTAATGATTGCAAACCCAAAACCCATTAGGTGAGGGCCAATCACCTGTGTTACGTGACTAAAAGTGTTGGGCCTAGCTTAACTAGTGAAGATGTCAAAACCCATTAGGTGAGACATTGTTCGCTAGAGGTGGAAATGTCGAACCTTGTATATAGATACAAACAAAAAGAGTTTTGACTAATTGCAAATGAAGTGCCAAAACCCATTAGGTGAGGCATGGCATTAACAATGAGAACTCGAAGTCCCACTAGAAATATATCCAACAATATTTTCGTTTTCCGCATAAGGGAGTGTGGAATTCGAGTAAAATTAGTGGGAGCAACATTATTTAAAAGACCTTAAATTTTGTTTAATTACATATTACAAATTAGTAACAAACTCGTGTTTTCAACATAGTACGTGATACAAAATGAATCCAATAAAATCAATACTTGACAAAGATAAACTCACTGGCCCCAATTTTCAAAATGAGTGCTTCTATTGTAAGAAGAAAGGACATTGGAAGAGGAATTATCCTCAGTACCTTGCGAGCTTGAAAAAGTAAAAGGAAGGTATGTCATCGTTCTTTGTTATTGAAATGGATCTTGGAATTAGTTCCATATCTCATTCATGGATTTTAGATTCTGCTGCGACATCACATATTTGTATGTCCCCGCAGATTCTTAAGAGTAAGATGTTACTTAAGGAAGGAGAAGTGGTCCTGAAAGTTGGGAATTGAGAACTTGTCTCTGCAACTAACATAGGGGCATGTCAACTTCCTATGCCATCAAGACATTTAATTTTATTAGATAAAGTCTTACATTTTCCTAGTACAATAAGAAACATTGTTTCCATTCCAGTATTGACAAAATGTAATTATGAATTTCATTTTATCAATGAGAAATGCAATATTTATTATCTGAATAAATTTGTTGGTGTTGCACTACAAGAAAATGGATTGTATGTCTTGCAAATGAATGAGAACCATAACAAAGAATTAAATACAATAACAACAAAAAGACCAAGAGATAATCCTAATTCAAGATTCATTTGGCACTTAAGATTAGGTCATATTGGAGAAAAAAGAATTGCACAATTGGAGAAGGAAGGCTTGCTTCCTTCGTTAGGTTTAGAACCTTATCCAACTTGTGAATCATGTCTCAAAAGAAAAATGACCAAATCACCTTTTGTAGGACAAAACGAAAGAGCCAAAGAAACCTTGGGACTCATACATACTGATGTATGCGGCCCACTTATTATAGTGGCCAAGGGTGGTTTTCAATACTTCGTTACTTTCACTGACGATTGTTCAAGATTTGGGTATTTGTACCTAAAGAAACATAAGTCAGAAACTTTTGAAAAGTTCAAAGAGTATAAGAATGCAGTAGAAAACCATTTAGGAAAAAGTATTAAAAATCTACGATCTGATCGTGGAGGAGAATACTTGAGTACCGAATTTCAAGATTATCTCAAGGAACATGGAATAGTGTCACAGGTAACACCTCCTTACACACCTCAGCATAACAGTGTCTTTGAAAGGAGAAATCGTACCCTATTGGATATGGTACGTTCCATGATGAGTTTTGTTGATATACCGACGTCTTTTTGGGGATATGCTCTCCAAACAGCCTTGCATGTTCTAAATAGAGTTCCGACCAAATCCTCTCCCAAAACCCCATATGAGATATGGTATGGGAAACGTCATAATTTAGGATATTTGAATATTTGAGGTAGTCCAGCTTATGTAAGGAAAGTCTTTACAGAAAAGCTAGACTCAAGATCTGAAAAAGCTCAATTCATAGGATATCCCAAGGATTCGATGGGATACTACTTCTACATTGCCTCTGATCACATGATAGTGGTTAGTAGGAATGCTACCTTCCTTGAGGACCGTTTGGTTCAAGAGGGAAATACTGGGAAAGAAGTGGACCTAGATGAGGAAGTCTCTCAAGAAGAGAATTCTGGAAAATGAATTGACTCAACTCAGAAGGAACAAGAACAAATAGAACAAGAAGCATCTCTAGAAACACAACCACTTCGTAGATCAATTAGGGAATCTTGCATGCCATTGAGATATACCCTAGTCAATCAATAAGATTTTGAATCTTTTATGATTGGTGAAGCGGTTCATGTTGATGACCCCAGAAACTACGAAGAAGCAATGTCAGACATTGACTCTTCTAGATGGCTTGAAGCTATGAATTCTGAAATGGAATCCATGTATTCCAATCAAGTATGGACACATGTTGATCCTCCTGAAGGAATTGGTCCTATTGGGTGTAAATGGGTCTTCAAGAGAAAGATTGGAAATGATGGAAAAGTAGAGACTTATAAAGCTAGACTAATGGCAAAAGGATATACTCAGAAACAAGGAGTTGATTATGAGAAGACCTTTTCGCCAGTAGCTATGCTAAAATCCATTAGAATTCTCTTAGCTATAGCAGCTTATTATGACTATGAGATTTGGCAAATGGATGTAAAAATAACTTTTCTAAATGGATTTCTGGAGGAAGAAATTTATATGAAACAGCCAGAAGGTTTTACATCTAAATGTGATAGTCATAAAATATGTAAGTTGCAAAGATATATATATGGTCTTAAGCAAGAATCTAGGAGTTGGAATCTACGATTCGATGATGCGATCAAAACATTTGGTTTCATCAAAAATGTGGATGAGCCCTGTGTTTGCAAAAAGGTCAGTGGGAGCGCCATAACGTTCTTAATATTATATGTAGATGACATATTATTATTAGGAAATGATGTCGCTATGATGACTTCAGTCAAAGTATGGTTATCCAAAACATTCTCAATGAAAGACTTGAGAGAATCAACCTACATTCTTGACATAAGAATCTATAAAGATAGATCAAGAAGAATGATTGGTTTGTCCCAAAGTCTGTACATAGAAAAGGTGCTCAAGAGATTCAATATGTTGGACTCTAAGAGAGGTTTGTTGCCTTGTAGGCATGGAATTCATCTATCTAGATCGATGAGTCCCAAGACACCTCAAGAAAGAGCACGCATGAGTCAAGTACCATATACTTCTGCCATAGGTAGTCTCATGTATGCCATGTTATGTACAAGACCAGATATTGCATTTGCTGTTAGTATAACAAGCAGATTCCAGTCCGATCCAGGAGAAAATCATTGAATAATAGTCAAGGCAATCCTCAAGTACTTAAGAAGAACTAAGGATATGATACTGACTTACGGATCACCAGAACTGAAAGTGGAAGGGTTTACGGACTCGGACTTTCAGACAGACATTGATGATTATAAGTCAACCTCTGGATTCGTGTTCTTATGTAATGGAGGAGCAGTCAGTTGGAAAGGCGCCAAACAATCTACTATTGCGGACTCCACTACTGAGGCAGAATACATAGCAGCTTCGGAAGCAGTGAAAGAAGCAGTTTGGATAAAGAAGTTCGTTACAGAACTAGGTGTGGTTCCAACCATTGAAGGAGCGTTCCCTTTGAACTGCGACAACAATGGGGCTATCGTACAGGTGAATGAACTAAAGTCGCACTAGAAATCCAAACACATTCTAAGAAAGTATCACATACTAAGAGAATATGTTGGAGATGGGCAGATAGCCATTATGAAAACACATTCAGCTGATAATGTGGCTGATCCACTCACAAAGCCAATGAGCCAAGAACAATTGGAGCGTCATCTTGAGAAGATGGGCATTGGGTATCATAACAACTGACTTTAGTGCAAGTGGGAGTTTGTTAGAGAGTATGCCCTAAAACCAGTTATGGATGTAATGGTTTAAGGCATATTGTTTGTAATATAGTTTATTATTTATTAATAAAAGGCATTTATTAACTACACATTATTACATTCATATTTTATGTGTATGTCCTGAGACATTATGTCAGATGAATATCGTTAATCTAAAAGAAGTTTGCGATTATGAGAGTCAACAATATTTATATATGTCTCAAATTTAGTTCTTGGTAAAATGTGATTGTTATACAAGACAATAATATATCACTTGACCAATATTGTTGTGTGTCGCCTAGATTGACATATGATGTTAATAGAATGGATGATGAGTCTCATATCATAAAGACACAGACAATAGATGTTTCATTAGTAGAATGAAATATCGAACACGACCACAGAAACGTAAGATCACATGGTAATATTATCTAAGGTCATTGATCTTCGTAATAATACATTAGTGTCATCATATCCTCTGACCTGAGATCATATGATGACTTGTGCGATAATACTCTTGGTTCACTAGTATATCCTTATTCGACTATCCACGTCATTTGAATAAATACTAGATGACCTTGAGCGATTGACGTACGAAGTCACGTATGCTTCAAGATGGGATCCGATAACTTTGATAATTAAAGTTATAGATGTTTCAAGGAAACTTAAAGTTGTGGATATAAGTCTTTGGCCAAAGCAGACGATATCTTAGAGATATCAAATCCACAAGATAAAGTTTAAAGATATGTCGAGTATAAGGATTTGACCTTACCATGATCCAGACTCAATAAGAAACATAAATATCGGAAGGAATGAGATGACATGTTCGAAGAGTATTCTAACAAGTTCATATGTTTTCCCACATCATTCATCGACTAGGGGCCATGGCTGTTGGTTTTTATTAAGGTCCCAAGATCAAACAAGCAATGAAATTAATGTGTAAATACATCGACGAAGATAGCGGAATACTTACATCGATCGGTTGAGTCGATTTGAAGACGTTTCAAGCCATGAAAGCTCACTGTTTTGAGGCGCCACTGCAGCAGATTTGCTCACTGGTTTGAGCTCATTCGGGTCTCAAAACGAAGCTCCAAACTCCGTCGGATAAGTCCCGCCTCATGGGTGAACCTCCCTAACACCTTCGCAATGTTCACAAGTGTGCTAGCACTAGATATCATCAAATGAAATCCACTCATTTGCTTCCCAAAGTCACGCCCAAACTGGTATGAAACCAGTGAAGAAAACCCTCAAATTGGCGTGAAAGAAGAAGTAAGAATGGTGAGAGAGAGATGGAAAAAGTGAGTGACTTGTAAGTATTTACCAAATAAAATACCTTATATATTTTCCTTGAAAAAATATTGAAACAATTACCAAAACCTTTATTCAAATAAAGTAAATGGTAAATGTCTATCACATGTCACTATTCCACCAACTTGCATCACTATTCACAAGTCACTTTAATAAAATGATGTGATGCAAGTCAATCAATCAATCTTTCCACCAATCAATCAATCAATCAATCAATCACTCAAAGTGACTTTTGATTTGACGCTTGATGTGACGATTGATTTGACGCTTGATGTGACTTGCGATGCCGCACTCGAATTCGAATACGAATGCGCTCGCAATCACACTCGGGCTCGGGTTCGTTAATTCCAAATAACGATTTTTCCGTCGCGCCGTAATTAAATGATTACGCCTAGCGAATTCACTATTCACGTCGCTAACAAATTAATTCTAAATTAATTCGTTCGCCCGAATTAAAATCTAATTTTAATTCCGCGTCGAAATCCAATTTCGTTTAATATATCGAATATATTAATTTAATCGATTAATTCGAATTAATCGTTCTCTCTCTTTAGATGATATTTTATCTGAGATAAAATATCTCCGTAATTAATCCCAGATTAATTTTCTCTTTCTTCTATATAATCCCAGATTATTAATGAGTGCGAGTTATGCGTCATCGGTGCATTATCGGGAAGCGACCCATGAGATCTCCGGATAATTAGGCAGTAAATACGGTCGTCGTGTGCCCGAATCACACGTACCAAGTACTACGTTCTACCGATTTACTAGACATGGTCGGCTCCTAGCAAAGCTCGATGTCTACCAAATTCTCCGGACATATCCTTTGAAGAATATTAAGATCTGTATCAAGCGTAGTATACAATTGTATTGTATTGCGTATATCGATCCAGTATCGGACGATCACATGTTAGGCCTGGGCTGGAAATGTGTCTGCCCCGTACGAAACATATATCAGACATCAAGCAACTAGTCTCTTTAAATCGGGCAATACTGACCTAGTCATATGTCCCGACGGTTGCAACCTTTTATAGAGCACTAGTTCTGTATCCTGCGTGATCATCAACTCCATATGTCTGAAGTGACACTTCCATCTTGACATCACACCCAGTGCACTACGATTCTGATAAACCCAGAAGAGGTGAACACAGAACCAGTTAAGATCCCCCAACCACCAAAACCAAAGTTTACCGATTGTCGCAAGTACTAGCGATGCAAGTCTCAGGTTAAGACCATATACACCTACCCTGATGCGGCCTCCCATAGACACGCAGACATACTACCAATGGGATTCCGCGGGGTCTATCCAGAGCGAAGCTGTTTCCCGTACCATCGATGAAACACGACCTCCTATCGCACTTGCATAAGTATCCAATACTTATATATATGAGAACTATGTCGTTGTGCCCTCACAACGTACACAAGTGCAATACTAGCCTATTCCGTATTATCGATGTCCAGTCTCGATAATACTACGGCTAGGGATATTTAATGATTAATCCTTCGTGGACTGATACTGTCTCATATCATCTCAATCCAGGAACTAATCATAGGGACCTCTCTTCATTTATATATCTATGGTGATCTAATCACAAATGATGAGAGTGCAATTTCCTTATTACATAGTTAATTTGCTACAACAACACAATGATTTGTGCAAATAGTGACACTATGGGTCATATTATCCAACAATCTCCCACTTGGCACATAGCGAGTCACTCAAGTGTCCAACACCCGAACTATGTATGGTTCGCTCAAATTGCTGAGAAAAGGTTTTCCTCAGCGGATTTGTTTGATTATCGTTTGACGCGATTTATACGATCATCACATCGCCACGATGTATGATCCGAACGAATCAGATGATATAGAAGTATATATCTGGATCGTCGATGAGACCTTCAATTCCTTAGCATGTGCTGACGCCTAGCTCAGCTGCTAACAGAACTATATCTAATCTAATTAGATTTATTTCAATCCAAAAGACTTCTATTGCTGGCTCAGCTGCAGCAATAATCCGCATTGTTGTTTATTCGGCAACAGTTATCTTGCTTGGAAGATTTCCAGCTCACTGTCCCGTTATACAAACTTTATAGTACCGTAGTATTTAATTGTTTGGAAACTTGCTGTAGTGATCCCAGTCACTTCAAGTCTCCTTCTCCATAGTTTAAGACAGCATCTTTAGTTCTCTGAGATACTAACAGATGTTCTTAATTCAATCCAGTGACTATCACTTGGATTGACCCGATTATGACTCCATATGCTCGAAGCGTATGAGACACCAATACAAGTACATTTTAATGTACAATTTCCCAGAGAGTTTAACAACTCCAAATCTATCCCAGTAGATCTTTATTCCTTGAATAAAGGTTGTTACTCCCCAGAATTCTATGGAGAATTTCTATGAAAGAATATCTATGAAAGCCAAGCTTTCACCAATTGCTTTATGGGAATTTAACTGTCAGTGCGCTCCCACTAACCTCCTTATATACACAAGAATTATTTTGTTTTGAGTCAAATCATAAACCATTATGATTATTTCAAAACGACAGTTCCAAGAACTTTATGCTTGCTTCAATCCAAACATGGATTGAATAATCCGCAAACCTTGTTTGTCGGTTATACAAAATCGTCAGAATGTTATAAACATTCTCCAAAAGGTTTCCTTTTCAGGAAAGCGATTTTGATTTGTAACTGACATATTTCATAAATGAAATCAGTTATCAACAAGCATCTTCAAAATGGATTTACCATGGCAACAAGCAAAAGGTTGAACCGTTATTAACACGATGTTGATAACGATACCTTCCGTCAAAAGCCTAGCTTTGTACGTAGGTATGTTGCCATCCATGTATCTTCCTTGAAGACATTTAATGTACCAATAGGCGCAATGCCTTGTGGTACAACAACTAGTATCCAAATAGTTGTTATACATGGAATCCATTTCGGACTCATGGCACTTTGCCATAATAGGGAGTCGATACCTCGTATCACTTCCTCAAAACGTAGTCGGTGGGTATACCTTCATAAGATTGACATCTTTATGAGGTTAGATCAGAAACCCATGCCCTAGGTTGTTTTCTGACTCTATCCGATCTACGAAGTTCTTGTGTATTTGAAGATTAATGGTACAGATTCATTATTGATGAACTGTTGTGTTCCATAAGGACTTCGTGCCTTGAACAGTATTACTCCGATTTTCATCGAGTATCACTATACTCCCACTGACCACTGGATATCGGTATTCCTCTCAGGAAAACCGCATGGTGAGCAACAATCAAATTGTTCTCATGTGAGATTTATAAGTACTATACTTATGGTTTCCCTTAGGATACCTATATTGGCACTTATCCAATTTGGGTCTTTTAGTTTGGTATCATCCAAACGTTATGCCTGGCATACCCAAATTATCAGGAATGAGAAACCCCGTTTCTTCCCTGTTCATATTCTATATGACATCTGTCAAACAGATTTTCATGGAACCTTATTCTAAAAAGTTTTTGCACTGTAAATACATATCCTGTAGAAGGAAATAATAGCTCAGAGCGACTCGTGATAAACCTAATCATGTCCAACAAAATTCGGTTTTAGTTCGGACACACCGTCTAACAGACGTGTCTTGAGAGGAGTCCTCATATGAAAGAATACCGTACTCTTTCATGTATATATGAAACTTACTGCTTAAGTATTTTCCAATACGGTCTTACCGTGGTGGAATAATACTATAGCCGATCTGTTTGTTTACTTCGTGTCGAAACTTTAAAGTTTCCGATTTGTATTCTTCAAAAGAAACACAAAACCATAACGTGATGCTACATCTGTTAAGGTCACGAAATATTCATGTTCACATCTAGCCCAGCTAGATATGGGCCCACATACTTCATCATGAATAGGGCTGACAGATCGGTGGCACTTTTACTATTACAAAGTAAATAGTATTTTAGGTACTTTACTTAACAAATTAGATTCGCAGACCTTATTTGAATAGTCAAATCAGTCCTAGTACCCACTCTTCAAAAGTGTGGATATACGAGTCTTCTTTAATTGTGTCCTAGACAACAATGCCACAAATAAGTCTCTATTGATCAAATCAATTTGAGCTATTTATTTGTCATTTTATATGTTTGAGATTTTTCTTTATATTCAAAATATAAATTCTGTTATTTACATCTAATGTATTTTATCTCAGTATCATCTTTATATAATAAAACACTTAGTGTTCTATAATATAAAGGTTTTATCCGCAACGGATTAAACACTGATATAGAGATAATGTCTTTAGTCAAACTAGTTACATTATAACAGTTCCTAATTTAAGTACATACCCGAAGGGTAGTTCCTAAATTTAGGTATCCACGGTCGAAACAACGACTTTCGTCCAGTTTCCGATTTGCAGAGAAATCTCGGTTTAAAGTCAGTATCCAACTCATAGCGGATTCTGAACATCAATACATATATTTTATGTACCGCACTAAGTATTTAAAATCCAATTTCAATACTAGTAGTGAACATAACTTTGACAAATATTTTTAAAGTTAGAGCCTCGCCCTTTCTTTAACTCCTTCGTGTCTTCCATATCCAAATGGTAGTCACTTCGGGATATGTCAATTATCTTTTTCAATATTTCACAAACCTTTGGCCAAGCCTTGGGTTTCGGAATATCGAAACGATGTGCACCTTGTGCTACATGCCCAATTGCAAACTTTGATACTTTTAAATCTAATGATAGATTTATTATAAGTATATTAATTAAGCATTAAAGTCATCATCACATAAATCTTCCAAAGATTTTATGCTCTACTATTTGCTTAATTATGGGCTTAGTCATAATAAGTTATTTTATCAAATAAATTAACCTATTATTAATTCCCAATTGAAAATTAAATCATTTAAAAACATTAATCCCAAGGATTATATATTTTAAATATTCAACCTTTCAATTCTTTCTTGATTTTAATAGTCCAACTATTTAATCAATTTTAATAAGGTACTATTTATTATAATGATTACAATAATCCAATTATTTAATCAACTATAATTTAATATTGATTACTATAATCCAATTATAAAATCAACTATCATTTTAATTCAATTATATTGATTACTATAATCCAATTATAAAATCAACTATATATTGAATAAGTTTGTATATAGTCCAACTATATATATAATTAAAACAACATAAAATATTAGTCCAACTAATACTTTTGATTAATGTGACGAGTAAAATATAAATGAGCGTGTTTAGCGAGCAATTGAACGAATGTTGCAAATTCAATACTTGCCTCCCACTATTTTTCGTCGAGCCTCTAACCCTCTGTCGAGTACTCGGGAAACCGTGTTTCCTAGTGGGCTAGGATCCTGTTAAATAACATACAACCTTGACTTTGGCCAACAAGTTGTATGCTATTTAACCAGGTAGATCTCACAGATCAATTGGATCCAATCCAATTCCTAGATCCGGTTAGGTGGACATCCAAGTCCTAAACATATTATTTACGCCAATGTATCTAATACATTTTCCTGACCATATCCTCCGAATCATCTAGGCCTTGGCTTTGGCACAACAAACCTAATGACTCCAGTTAAGCGGGACCCATTGACAAGGAAAGTTTCGTAATCAATGTCGTTGGACAAGAAGTGATCTTGACTTTGGCCAACAAATCACAACTTGGACAAGACACCGATGTGGAACAAAACTCTCATGATTCAAATACATCCAATTGACAAGGTCTTGACTTTGGCCAACAAACCAATGCCAATTGGATCTTGAACAAGAATCATTCAATGGAAGGATAACCGCTTAATATATATATAACGAGGGTTTTTCGCGTGCAAATTGGCTACCAATTTAATTATCTTTGTTAAGGTCTCATCATCATACACCCTTAAACATGCATTCTAAATACATAATAAAGCGAGTATGAAAATAAATAATAATGATATGCGGATGGATACTTTACACATTGATCCTAGATCAAATCTCTCCCTTTCTCACTCAAGCTAGCACTAGTATTACTTCTACCCGTTACACTACACTTCAAAAGAAACCTCATATACATAGAGGGGAATAGGTGAGAAGAGAATACAAAGAGAATGAAGGTGATAAGGCTGGACACGCAGGTCCAATTTAATAAATCGAATTTATTACAACAATTTCTAAAATTGCCCACCCATCTAATATCCATCCGATATACATTATTCATTCAACACAACCACGTATTCACACACATAAGCATGCTATCAATCAATCTAATCAAATTAATTAATCTGATAATTAAGTGATCATCCAATGTTCAAACAACGATTTGATTTTGTTCGAGTCAAACTCGTTTTTGCGAATAAGTACTTATAGTACGAATTCATGAATTAAATTAAACTACATCATTAAATCAAATTTAACATGCATTTAATACTAATTCACTATTCAATTCCAAATTAAATATTGCACTTTATTTAATAAACCTTTTACGATTTAAATTCCAAATTTAATCGTAACGCGTCTCAAAGACCGATTAACGTCCAACGTTAATTCAATTAAAGTCCAATGGGCTTTTAATTGATTTCTTAAGGCGTGGGCTTTTGGTCAACTCGGGTCAAACCGATAACCAAATTCCAATCCGGGATTTACCCCATAAGCCCATAAATCAATTTTGGCCCATTAGGCCCAATTAAACTTTAAAGGTTCATTAGTTGCATTTGGGCTTTATGGTTAAGGTTTTGGGCCCAATTGGATCCAATCCACTTGGCCTAAACCAAACTTGATAAATCAAGCCCAATAGGCCCAAATACAACATTAAAGTCCAATTTCTAAAATTAGGCCCAATTAATTAAATATACAAAATCCAATTTCATATTCAATTAACCTAAAGTGCATTACATGATTAATCAACTAAATCAATATTTCTAAAACACCATATTAGTCCAATTAATCATGCTCATTATCATTATCACATGTCCAACACATAAATGATAAAATCAAACCCATTACATGCTTCCATGCTCTCGGCCAAAAGAGGGATTTTGTGTCCGATTCGGTTTCGATCCAATCGAACCTACAATCGACATCAAATCACCATCCGATTTGATTTTATACACATCCAATGTCACAAAATCAAAAAACACCAAGACATTAGGGCATATACACCAATTCGGCCAAGGTAAGGTTTTGGGGATTTTGTCCAATTCGAAATCCAATCCAATTCGATTCAAATTAACGTCAACCTAATCGATTCTAACTCATCAAATGAATTAAAAAATCAAAAAATCCAAGATCCCAAAATTCCATTCACATTCGGCCAAGGTATCAATTTTGGGGAAAATAATTCCAAATCATTTTTCGTCAAATTAGTCCAACCAAAATGAAATTAAACATGTTATAAGCATACTCAAACAATCAATTTATTTAAATCATGCTCAAATCACATTTACCCAAATTTTAAGCCCTACAAATTTCATGCTTGAACCTAAGCTCTTGATGCCATTGTTGGTTTTTATTAAGGTCCCAAGATCAAACAAGCAATGAAATTAATGTGTAAATACATCGACGAAGATAGCGGAATACTTACATCGATCGGTTGAGTCGATTTGAAGACGTTTCAAGCCATGAAAGCTCACTGTTTTGAGGCGCCACTGCTCTTGGTCTGTGAAGATACGTTGTTAGGTGCTCCTTGAAAGTTTTTCAGTTCCAATCCAATGATCTTGCAAGCGAAACTCTAAATTCTGATGAAACTCGAAATTCTGATTGACAGGTTCTATTATGGATTCCTGTGAGTTCCACGAGCGAGTCTGACCAGTTCCACTCGCGGTTGCACCGACTCAAGTCCATTCTAGCCTTAGCCTGCATAACCCTACCCTGAATATCTGAGAAGTGAAGGTTGTTCAACTCGGACATAGGTGAGTAGACAATTGAAAACAACAGATAGATCACTTCATGTGTCTATCCCAAGGCCTTTACCCCTAGAAAGCACAACCTTCCCACACCTTATCTTGGGTATGGAGCCAGCGTAGCAGATTTGCTCACTGGTTTGAGCTCATTCGGGTCTCAAAACGAAGCTCCAAAATCCGTCGGATAAGTCCCGCCTCATGGGTGAACCTCCCTAACACCTTCGCAATGTTCACAAGTGTGCTAGCACTAGATATCATCAAATGAAATCCACTCATTTGCTTCCCAAAGTCACGCCCAAACTGGTATGAAACCAGTGAAGAAAACCCTCAAATTGGCGTGAAAGAAGAAGTAAGAATGGTGAGAGAGAGAGATGGAAAAAGTGAGTGACTTGTAAGTATTTACCAAATAAAATACCTTATATATTTTCCTTGAAAAAATATTGAAACAATTACCAAAACCTTTATTCAAAATAAAGTAAATGGTAAATGTCTATCACATGTCACTATTCCACCAACTTGCATCACTATTCACAAGTCACTTTAATAAAGTGATGTGATGCAAGTCAATCAATCAATCTTTCCACCAATCAATCAATCAATCAATCAATCACTCAAAGTGACTTTTGATTTGACGCTTGATGTGACGATTGATTTGACGCTTGATGTGACTTGCGATGCCGCACTCGAATTCGAAATACGAATGCGCTCGCAATCACACTCGGGCTCGGGTTCGTTAATTCCAAATTAACGATTTTTCCGTCGCGCCGTAATTAAATGATTACGCCTAGTGAATTCACTATTCACGTCGTTAACAAATTAATTCTAAATTAATTCGTTCGCCCGAATTAAAATCTAATTTTAATTCCGCGTTGAAATCTAATTTCGTTTAATATATCGAATATATTAATTTAATCGATTAATTCCGAATTAATCGTTCTCTCTCTTTAGATGATATTTTATCCGAGATAAAATATCTCCGTAATTAATCCCAGATTAATTTTCTCTTTCTTCTATATAATCCCAGATTATTAATGAGTGCGAGTTATGCGTCATCGGTGCATTATTGGGAAGCGACCCATGAGATCTCCGGATAATTAGGCAGTAAATACGGTCGTTGGTGTGCCCGAATCACGCACGTACCAAGTACTACGTTCTACCGATTTACTAGACATGGTCGGCTCCTAGCAAAGCTCGATGTCTACCAAATTCTCCGGACATATCCTTTGAAGAATATTAAGATCTGTATCAAGCGTAGTATACAATTGTATTGTATTGCGTATATCGATCCAGTATCGGACGATCACATGTTAGGCCTGGGGCTGGAAATGTGTCTGCCCCGTACGAAACATATATCGGACATCAAGCAACTAGTCTCTTTAAATCGGGCAATACTGACCTAGTCATATTGTCCCGACGGTTGCAACCTTTTATAGAGCACTAGTTCTGTATCGTGCGTGATCATCAACTCCATATGTCTGAAGTGACACTTCCATCTTGACATCACACCAAGTGCACTACGATTCCTGATAAACCCAGAAGAGGTGAACACAGAACCAGTTAAGATCCCCCAACCACCAAAACCAAAGTTTACCGATTGTCGCAAGTACTAGCGATGCAAGTCTCAGGTTAATACCATATACACCTACCCTGATGCGGCCTCCCATAGACACGCAGACATACTACCAATGGGATTCCGCGGGGTCTATCCAGAGCTAAGCTGTTTCCCGTACCATCGATGAAACACGACCTCCTATCGCACTTGCATAAGTATCCAATACTTATATATATGAGAACTATGTCGTTGTGCCCTCACAACGCACACAAGTGCAATACTAGCCTATTCCGCATTATCGATGTCCAGTCTCGATAATACTACGGCTAGGGATATTTAATGATTAATCCTTCGTGGACTGATACTGTCTCATATCATCTCAATCCAGGAACTAATCATAGGGACCTCTCTTCATTTATATATCTATGGTGATCTAATCACAAATGATGAGAGTGCAATTTCCTTATTACATAGTTAATTTGCTACAACAACACAATGATTTGTGCAAATAGTGACGCTATGGGTCATATTATCCAACAATGGCTTGCTGTTAGGCGATTACCCATGGTCTGTGGAATATCATAGAGATGAAATATTAAAGAGTTAATATTATTCCACTACTACTCGATAATGAACCTAGGACGGTCGCACAATATAGTTCTCGTCTATGTTACAAATTCGAGGATATTTATTAAAAGTTAATAAATGATCATTTTGGCAATTCCTAATTGGATTAGGATATTCGAGATATTTCGGAAATATTAATTTGATTAATAAATTCGAAATATAAAATAAGATTTAATTGTTTAATTAAATATTTGATATTTATATTAAATAAATTAAATGTAATTTTAATTAATTGTTAATTAAAATTAAGTAAGTTGAATTAATTAATTAATAGTTAATTAATTATTATGCCAAAATAATATTTAATCTATTGGACTTTAATTTAGTGGGCTAGCACCCAAATTAATTAGAGTCATATTTAAGATTAAATAGGGAAGTCTTTATTTAATTAGGATTCCTAATTTGATTAAGTATCCTAATTTTATTTTGGAAAGAATCTTTAAGAGACCAAATTTGATTTGGAGAGATATTTGATTGACATTATTGTATTGAGATACAATTAAAACTTCTTGTACAAGTTGAAAGGCAATACTTTTTGTACAAGTTGAAAGGCAAAACTTCTTGTTGAAGTTGAGGCAAAACTTCTTGTAGAAGGACTTGTTATTCAAGAAGTACTTCTTGTTGAAGTTGAAGGAAAACTTCTTGTTGAAGTTGAAGGTGTCAATTGGTTGTTGCCTATATATATATGAACATAAGCAATAAACAAATGCAAGTTTTTTTGTTGTTGTAGATTGCATTCAAGCAGTTAAATATATATACACACAACAAGTGTTGTTGTTGATATATATTTACAAGAATTACAAAAGTAATTTGCGCAAGTAATATATATATATATATATAGTAAGCAATTGGATTGTTGTTGCATGAATATATATATATATGCGTCAATGGTTTGTTAAAAAGAAAATAAGCAAAGTTTGCATGAGAAAAAGCTAAGCAATTGATGTTGCTTGTTAAAAGGAAATATATGCAATTAGAGTGTTGACGTTGATATAGACATCTATGCTCGTGCATGAAGCTTGCGCATATTGATGCCAAGTTTTGCATATTTCCGAATTCATATCTCTTTATTGGAATAGTTCCAATTTATTCCTAAGGACTTCAAACATCCTAGAAAAGAAAATGATTTCTTTTGTTCTCAATAGTGGGAGCGATTTGTTCGTAGATGAGAGCTAGTGTGCCAACTAGAGATGCAACGCTTGGTGCACTACAACAATGGAAAAATCAAGGAGGATATTCAAAAGGCTCGAAAAGATAATAAGCACATAAATGTATGTTTTATTATCAGTAAATTTTATTTATGTTGATAAATAAAATTATTTATTACATGCATGTTAAATTAATATAGATTAATTTAAATAGTATATTGTTTACATCAACAACGACATAACCACGATTCTTAGAGTGGTTTTGGAAGAAAATTTTAAATTCCAGTCACATAGATGCTTCCGCGCTAACCTCAAAACCTTACATTAGTGAAATATGAAACTTGGATTGAGGATAAATCTGGGCCATCTGCTGCTGCTGTACCATGGCTATTGATGATGTTTGAAAGCAGTTGGAACTATGGGAGCCTAAAGCCTGCAAACAAAATCACAAAAACATCAGCTCAGCTGGTAATACTACAAAATTGGCTTTTCGTTCGCTAACAGATAATAAAATAAAACTAAGTGCAGCAATTATGCCCTTATCAAGAACTGGCTAGACTCTAGAGCAAATCATTATAAAACAAATGATGAGTGCAGATTTACATTTTGAACTCACTCAGAAGTGAAATTACCGAGCAACACAAAGAGTTCCCTCACATAAAACCAATGCACATCTACTCGTACACTTTCATCCTTTGTGGCTCTGAAATATGGCATATTACGCACATCTGATTGTAATTGTACCATGACAAGAAGCAACAAAATAACTTCCCAAAAAATCCAAATATTCTTCTTCAATCTATATGCTCACCGAAAAACTTGCCAGCTCTGATGAAGCTTGCTGCTGAGCATAGGATGGATCAGTCTCAATTTAGTTGTCATCAGCATTGTCATGTTAGATCGATGTTGCGCTTTAGTTGTAGCACATCCTATGAGTTCAAACGTGTTGGAAATCTAGCATACAATATGCGGCGGAAAATTAAAATTTTTCAATTTTAAATATAAATTTCCAATCTAAGATTATTATTAATCGTTTGGCCTCTAACGGTATCCACACAAAGCAGAGAGTTAAGGATTTTGGATTTCTCAAATCCAATATTATATAAGTGTGTTTTCTTTAGTACTATCTTAAGAAAAGAGACTTATTTTAGGGTTTATGGAATTTTGGGAGTATATGGAATTTTGCTTAAAGAAAATTCAAAATTTTCTTTTTTTATTTCTTTGCTTCTGACAAGAAAGGCATATAATTTCTTTCCAATTTGCTTGTCTTCTCATGTTACTGGTAAGGGGCTTATTTTATAGGCTCATTTTATAGGCTTTTGATTTGAGTTGTTTTAATTCAAATCAAATTAAAATTAATAGGATAAGATTTAATCTTATTATAATAGGAATTTTAATCCATCATAAATAAACAATCATTATCCTTATTTTATTTAATTAAATTAATTAAATAAAATTTATCAATCCTAATCAAATTAGGATACTATAAATCAATCATTTCACCTCATACATATCCCGTCTATGATTCTAGAGTATGGAAAATGTCTACTCTATTAAATCATGGCTATTAGAACATTGACTTAAGGTGATAATATATATATATATATATATATATATATATTATATATATATATATATATATATATATAGTTTCTGAAATTCCTTTCAGAACTCGCCATGACCATGGACTTATATTATCATTTATGTCAAATCGCGCCTCTTGGGATATCGACTTTATGTTATCCAGAGCGGTGAATCCTTTATTGATCACTCACTACCTTCATATCCTTTTCATATTGCCCAATCATTACCCTATACGCAATCTTGCTATGGACTATAGAGGTGTAATGTCGAAGCATATATGATCCACATACAAGATACCATGAAGACCTCAAGTCTAAGGATCATTCATACTATCATTACAAAGAGAAATCTCATAGACATGTAGATAACACTTCATATGGGTTCTCAAGCGGGTCAGTTCAATGTACTTGTTCTCCAACAAGCATCCATATGTTAGACTAAGTGAACACCTTCACTGGTAGCTTATGAGATCAGCTACCTTCATTCGACAAGGAAGGAGACATAACAACTGGATTTATCAATGTCCTGTGTTGATAATCCTACGGTCGCGAACATTTAAGAATGACCAGATCTCATAAATTAAACTTAATTTAATTCCTTTTATCGTCATTCTAAGGACTTTATTTTACAAGTAGTCAAAATTACTTATGGACAATACTCATAAATAAACTGTCAAATTTTATTAATTAATGTAATAATATAAAATTACATATTTGTCCCTATTGGATCTAGGGCATATAACCAACAAAATGAACTGAACATCCATGACTACTAATAAAACTCTGTATTTCATCACTAATTGAATTCATAATTCAAGCAGCCACAATTTTTCTAGTGCAAGGAATACTGATTTTTACACAAGCTAATACTCAAAACTCTTTGAATAATAGGTAAAATTGAAAAAAGAAAGAGAGGAACCAAAACAAAGATTAAATATTATCACTAAACAACCAAATCTCCTAATTCTTTTTCTTAAATACTCGTCACATACTTGATTTGAGCGTTGAGTGTCTTTTACACCTCTAATATTCATCATATTTTAACTACATATTCATGTAGTTATGATGGTAAATTTTTACTCCTTCAACAACAATATGTTGGGATTTTTATCCCCGACAAGCAAATGTGTTCAGAACATTATTCATGAGAATTACATGATTATTTATGTAACTTTAATTATATATATATATATATATATAATATTACATACATATATGTATGGATAAAATTTATAGAGTAATATAACACCCCACCAGAGGCAAGGTACTATCGGTAGGAGACAAGATTGACCCATCTCCATAAGCCTCCAAATTTACATAAAATTGGCATGATGTATCCTAAAACTGGACAACCTGGATCACAGTTCAGCATAAAAATGGAATCTAAGAAAACATCAAACAAATAAAAAGACCTCAGGTCCACACAAAACACATCAAAATCATATCTTAAGGGCTATGTGCCCACACCATCTATCAACACTCAAGGGCTCTGTGCCCACAACATCACAAGCAATCAAAACATTTTCTTATTACAAACAACATGTTCAGCACGAAAACCAAAACAGTAACCAAACATCCTAAACTTCTAAAACTTCTCCCAGGACACTTGCGAGGGTGACTACTGCTTGGGTGATCCGTGTCTCGAGCATGACTTCAAAAGCTGAAATCAAAACCCATCTGGTAGCTGACCTACAAAACTAGCAAACTGGTTTGGTGTGAGTTAGAAAAATTCAGTAAGTAACCATGCTAGTACTACAACATAACATTTTCAGAATTATCAAGTTATTACGAGTTTTAGAATTATGAGCTTTCTATTATCCTTCATACTTTATCCATGTCAAATTTTCATGTTACATATTTACATATTGTCAATATAATAGCCAGACATTCAAAGCACATAAAACATTGATTCAAAATCACAAAATACGTCATATAACATCGAAACTATTTCAATGTTGAAGTATGAAGTCACATATTAATACTTATCACAAGTAAACGTCGTTGAAATATCATCAAATCGGTAAATCTAACAAACTTTCTCTAATACCACAACAACTTACTTCAATACCAAAATAATCTTTCTTTAACCTTCCTTAACCACGATAACCTTACAATAGCTTAATACTTGGGGTTCATATGCGTTCGTACATACCGTAGCACACTTCTCTTATACACATGCAAATGTAATTTCAGAATTCTTACACATATATGTACATACCAATACAACTTAGCAAACACACTTTATAACCTCTGATATCCACATCGGTTTCAAATTATCCATTCATTTCACATAAACATACACGATCCATACATATCACGAGTTATTTCATACACATACATACACTCATACATATTTACAAACGTCATGCAACGAACCACAAAGACACATAACATACAACAATACATACGTACTGTTGGCTTACATACACAATGCTCGTACGAGACTCATTACCTATTTTAGAATAGGTATGAGATGAATTTCATCCGAACGGATTCCTGACCAACTCGACTACTATACCACGAGATCAACCAATTAAATATACATATATCCATACATATCATGGCATTACAAACTCACCGCATGACTTCTTATACACAAGCACATCAATGAAAAACACTCCAAAATATCATTCAAACACTCAAATACATACATATGTTTCAAACATACGAATATACATCTTGCTACGAATTCAAATGTCATATCTTTAATCGTCCTAATATCTTTTCTTTTATCGATCAAACATATTCCTTTTCAGAATTTATATCTGTAAACATTTGACATAATATCTTTACCAAATGGACATATCTATTTGAGGAGAACTTAACTTATATCCTTTTTTATCGCACTTAACCATTCCAATCTCTATATAAATAATTTATATATATAAGACAATAATAACTTATTCATATAGCGTACATATACATAAGCTAATCCCAAATCAGAAATCGTTACTAATTCCATTTATCGATTCCGTATACCCCACATATACATATTTTATCATCATATGTTTATACGAATACATACTCATATACTTATACATTTACGTATTCATTCACATACATAATTTCATATCGTTACAGGTTCATACCGTTACGTACATTCATACGTACACATAGACATTAAGCTTATCAAATATTTCACTTCAAAATACATCAATACATATATTAAGATCATTTAACCTCTTATTTCATATCATAGGAATAACGAAAATCATACTTGCGATGGTCGTTTCACTTAACTAAACATAGCCTTGAACTCCGTTCTCAAACTACCTCTTAACTATCCCTTTTTAACCTAACATGTCAATAATATATATATATATATATATATATATATATATATATATATGTATATTCAAAATACGAATTCACCAATTTTAAGTTCTCATCACATGGGTTACTTACCTGGATTCGCAAGCACTCCAGTTCCTAGTCAAGTCTGCCAAAATAAATGGTGAAACACCATTAGAATCGTAACTTATGAAATTCCTGACTTAGCTTTGATAAAGTTTCGGATCTTTCCGGGACAATCGAATCAAGTCTGATTTCAAGATTTTCAGTTTCAATAATCTTAAAACATCATTGTTGCGAGATTATTGTACCGCAAGAATACGGTGTCAAGTTTTAGTAAAAGATAAGTATGAGTATCGAACCTACAAAGATTATAATCAAACTCCAACTAAGTACTATAATTAGTAAACCTAACTTTATTTAGAAAGAAACTAAATTTGGATTAAAAACTAAATAATTAAGAAACAAAATGTTTGATAAAGATAGACCAGGATATGAGAGATTCTAGAGTATGATTTCACCTAGCTATCCCTTATGTATTTGTTATGCCAATCAATTCTCATTTAGTTGCATTGTTTATAAGCCAAGAACCCTAAGCTATTCTAACTCCCCCTCCTGAGTGTCGACTGAATATATTATCAATTACAGACTTCGATATCCCTATAAAAATCTAGTAATTAATAATTCATTACTCTATGTGATTCTTTGTTAATGACTTCAAAGGGATTATAGATTCTCCCGAACTCTACAAATGTCCCAGGTTATATTCTCTAGATCCTATTCAAAATCCTTCTATCCCGAGTGATAAATTCTAAAAATGCATCATCTTAATTTGTGGCCAACAAACAAGAAGCATTAAACGTAATAGAATATAAATAAACTAAAATAAAACTTCATAATAATTAATTTGGCAATCAATACATAGGTTCAAGCATTGGCTACATCATCCTCTAGAATAATAGAGTTAGTTCATGACTAAAGATAATAACAATGAAAATAGGGTCATGAATCTAATAGAAATCATTAGAGTTTAAAGAAAGAAGCTAGAAGATTTAACCTGAATCGAATCCCTTCGTATTCGGACGTCACCACCTTCATCTCCTTTTTTCGCTCTTCAATCTTCCTCTTTGTATCTCTCTAAAATTATGTTTTGAACTCTTGTGTTTTGTATTAGACTCTCCCATTTTAGGGTTTTGTACGAGCTTCTATATTTATAGGGAAGTCACGGTGTCCGGAAATTGTGTCGCAACACCTAACTCTCAGGAAATTTGTATGAAGTAATCCTAGTGAGGCGTCGCGATGCCAAAACTGGCACCACAACGCCATTCTATTTTTTAGGATGAGTGTTTCTGTATTTTCTTCTCTCCCAAATGCTTCTGTTGCGTCCGTAAGGTCCCAAAATAAGTACAATTGTTCCAAGATCCATGTTCTAATGATTCATATCAATCAAATATAAGACAAACTATAAAATACATTAAATGACACGAAACCTAACAAAATAGTAAGCTAAGAATGCATGAATAAGTGGGTATAAACCACACTTATCAAATACCCCAAAACTTATGATTTTCCTAGTCCCGAGCAAAAGACTAAATAAAAATACACAAACAAAAATAAAAAATTAACTAGGCCAATTTCGTAGGGATCACAATTGCATTTAGTGTATGCAACAAGCCTTTAAACCAATAGGCGACCCTAGTGGACGAGTTATAGTCTCATGAGGGCTTATAGCGATGACACCCACAAACGTCATCTACACACATGCATTCATGCAAAAATAATAAAAGCAAAGAAAATAGTCCCGACAGTTACACATAATATTGTCCTCAAAGAAAACCTATCAATGAAATAAGAGAACCTTCAAAATACTCAATGCAACTAAAATCCAAGTTCTTGAATAAATCATCTAAGTCAGACTAAAAGTGTGTATATGTAAAGGTTTTATCACAGATCGATTTCTAACTAAGCCAACTTAATGATTTCGTCTCAAATTTGAGATCCGATGGGTCAAACCAACCTAGATGTCTCAAAAGTACTATGTAATTGTCTTTCTTTGCTCAGTACGGTATGATTTGTTTTCTTTTTTTTTTTCATTTTTTCAACACACCTACCCTTTAAGGTAGCATTTCTCTTCATGGTGGTCCTAACACTTACCCATGGGTAGCTTCACGCTTATCAATTCTAGGTGGTTTAATTTTTTTTTTCGTTTTTTTTTCTCTTGCTTTCATTCTTTTTCAATCAACTTTTTTTCTTTTGTTTTTAACCATACCATACATCATAACACTAGCAAATCGAGATAGACATCTAAGCAAACAGTCATTCATCAGTAAATAATTTCTTCAACTAGTCACTTTGCCAGCTACCAAGGTTCTTACTATTAGAAACCTATTGTTAAGTGCTTACGAGTCTAACTTAGATGACCTACTCAAGGTATCAGATAAAAATCAATTGGGAACTTATATTTTCTAAGATTTCATCTAAAGCAAATAAAATTCATCATTTGACTTATGCTTTACTACGTAGGACTAAAAAATATTTTTTTTTAATAACAGGTATTATCAATAAATGTACACACCCCCAAACTTAAAACTTACATTGTCCTAAATGTAAGATAAATATAAAGAAATAAGAGTGAGGAACAACACTACCGTGCATGGAATTGATCAGACTTCTGCTAGTCAGAATTTGGTTGAGGAAGTTGTGTGGGTTGTGCTAACACCTGTATAAATACACACAAACTAATAAACAAGCAAATAACACAAAATAAAATAAAATAAATTAAAAAAAAAAGATAACTTTTTAAAAAATCCAAGGATTGCCTCCCCACTAGCGCTAAGTTTAATGTCTTCAGCCATACCTAACTGTAGGGGTTGGTGCTCAGAGCGCCAATTCCCGGTTGTATTTTGTTAAATACTTCTGTAAAACATTATTATTAGTAATAATATATGCAGTTTCTATAATATAATCTAATCTTTTATATGGTAAAGACGTAATGACCCTAGAATGATTAGTCATGATACAGTTGCAAAAGCGTCGCAACGGACATTGAGTCGTATCATGACGTTGTCATTCTCAGACAGTTCCTGGTCAAGGTTTACACTACTTGGTCAGTATAGTAAACCCGTTGAGACCGATACATGTCGTATACTGGAATATATGATTCCAATGGTTTCTCAATGAACCATAAGTCTTGGAGACTAGTATAGACGTGTAGGTGTTTATAGTGGATAAACACTGAACGACTCACCAAAGATTCTTATGGATGGTACACCAGCGTCAATAAGAATCTTCTTGGGTTGAGTAGCACTTGTGATTCTTAGACTTGAGATGCCATTGTGGGCACATGAGACATCTTCTACACTTTGACGGCAGTCACGTCACCGATCTATTTAGATCAGACCTCCGCCTGTTCGTTGGGTGTAGATAGATCCTCATGGTGTCCTATGTGTATCAAGATAGGATCCGTCAGTTCTGTGTACCAGAGCATAGGTAGTCCATATGATTAGCAATCAGATAAAACCATGGGCCCGGGTAAGTTAGAAGCTAGTTCTAAACGTTCTTTTTGAGATTGCTAATAGAATAGTCGACTGGATAATCCCGATAGAGATTTGACGACGTTCATATCTATATCTCTGGGATTTATCCGGATACCTGTGACGGAGGAATTATACATTTGCGATGACCTCGACCTGTATGGTTTAGCGAGATTATCCGTGATCGTCATAATCTACGGGTGGATAGATTATGGACATGAAATTTGATTTCGTGACGGATATACCTGAACCTAGAGAGTCTCAATAATGAAACATACTCGTTGAGCACTAGAGCAACATAAATAAATAATATTGATTATTTATAAAGTCGTTATAATGGTTAAACGCAAGATACATGCTAAAGACACTAGATAGTCATTTACTTAATTATTGTGTATTTACATTTAATACTTGATTAATTTAAATACACATTAATTAATAGTCAAAATAAGTTATTTGACTTATTTCCTAAATGATATATGTTTTTTAATATTTAATGTAAATATTATACATATATTTATATATTTGTATTTGATTAATTAATTAATTATTTAATTGTTAAATGATTAAATTAATTAAAATATAAATATCTTATGTTAGGATAATTAAAGTAAATGACATTAGTTGCAATTGTTGACCACCAAATAAATATCTAATAAGGTTATAATAGATATTTATGCAAGTTGATAAAGTGATAAAGGTTAAATGAAATTGAAATTATATTTGTTGCATTTGGTCTTGTTAATTTCGGCCAAGGCTATTTTTTGGCAAGTATAAATTGTTTTCATTTGCTTTTCATTTCACTTAACCTAATACACATTCACAAAAGAGACACCATTGAGAAAAGCTTAAAGAACTTTGAGAAAGAAAGAAAAATCCAAAGAAAGCTTGATTTTAGTAAGTTTTCTCAAACTTGCTATTAGTAAGGAAATTGTTCCTTAGGATCTAGGCTTTCATATATGATATACTTAGGTTATTTCTTTCTTTATTCTTTATGTTTTTGTTGATGGAAAGTTTGGTGAAATGGTAGAGCATGTGTAATGAAGAAAGGATATGACTATTGTAGTTATATATAATCTTTTAAGGTTTATGAAACCATGTTGCTATTCTAGAGTTGTTGACCCACTCTTAAATGACCTAGATTTGATCTTGAGTTGTTTCATTGTGTTGAGACTTAAATTGGATGTAATATTGATGATTGAAACAATTGATTTAATGTATATGGTCTAATTTGTTCAATTTGAGGAAATTGAAAAATTAGGGTTTATGACTAACTCCAAATTTGGGGGTTTTCATATATGTTGTGTATTTATGTGTGTATATGATGCATATAAAGTTTCATGTTGATTGGATATCATTTGGATGTGTCTTGAAGCATGAAAGTGCAAAATGCACAATTTTGGCACCAAATGGTGCTCTCGGCTTTGTGTAGGAAATTTGGGGATTTTGGTTGCTTTGGTGTTTTGATGTTTTGAACATCATAAGTTCATCTTAGAAATGATTTAGAATCATTCAAAATTGATTGGATCAATTTCGGACTAAAACGGACAAAAATACAAAGCAAGGGTATTTCGGTAAATTCACCTAAAAATGTTTTATTGAATTTATTTTCATAATTTGATTATTGGAATGTTAAATAAATATGTTTATTTAATTTATCCGAGAAAAAGTTTTGAAATCTGAAAATCGGATTTTCACCGCTTCCGCTGCGTTACCGGATTCACCCCTAATAACCCCTTCACTAACCACCCAAGTGGTCATGGTGGCTTCAATGTAATGGACCGGGTAGTCTCATGTGCTTTCTTCTTTGGTATCCATAAGTGATTATGACTTGAAAAAGATTGTTTGGTTGGATGCGGTAATTTATCCATGGATGTTCCTCCAGGGTCCACTGATGGTTGAAATTTTGGACTGCACACGTGGTAAAATTAGCCCGACCACTTTTTTAGCTTTTTATGTATCATCTTTAGGCGAGCATTGACTTTTGATTTCCTCTTTTTGTGACGATTTGGGATTGATTTCAGTTCTGGCTGCGGAGGATCTTCTTTGCATGTTTTTATTATGCTCATTGGTTGATTAACTACGGATTCACCCTGTATGTTGGCTAGAATACATGGAGATGGGCCTAGCACATAGTCATTATCTATTGCAGCTGGTGTTTCTACAATGTATATCATGCGACATTCTTCATCACCTTGAGGACTCATCATAGCTCAAAAAACACCAAAAGTGACTTCTTTATCTTGAACTCTCATTTTCAGTTCATCTTTTTGCACATCAATAATCGCTCTGCCTGTTGCCAAGAAAGGTCTTCCGAGGATGATTGGAACGTCATGATCCTCTTCCATATCAAGAATTAGGAAGTCAGTAGGAAAGTAAAACTTATCTACTTGAACCAATACGTCCTCTAATATTCCTCTCGGGTAGGTGAGGGATCTATCTGCTAACTGTAATGTAACTGTGGTTGGCTTCGCCTCTCATATGCCTAACTATTTATAGATGGATAAGGGCATGAAATTTATACTTGCACCTAAATCACATAACGCCTTACCAAAATATCAATTTCCAATAGTGAACGGAATGGTAAAACTGCTAGGATACTTCATCTTTAAAGGAAGCTTCTTTTGTATAATGGCACTGCACTCCTCTGTGAGTGCTACTGTTTCAAAATCTCCCAACTTATGTTCTTTGACATTATCTCCTTCATACACTTCACATAATTAGGCATTTGTTCCAATGCATCTGAGAATGGGATATTGATGTGGATCTTTTTGAAGATGTCTAAGAACTTGGAAAACTGATCATCCAACTTCTTCTTTTGAAAGTGATGAGGGTATGGTAAATGTGTATTTGGAATGTGTGGTGGCTTATATGGAGGAACTACTGTATTGTTCCCTTCTTTCATCATTGTTTCCTCCTAAAGTGTCGTTTCTTTGTCTTTGCTACCTTGGTCCTTATAGGTATCTTTAATCTCTTTTCCGCTCCTGAGGGTTATGGCTTGACACTGCTCTTTAGGGTTGACCTCAGGTATTACTAGAAAATACCATTTTCTGTTGATTAGCCAAAGAAGAAGCAATCTGCCCAATATGCACTCCTAAAGACTTCATTGTTTCTCCGATATTGCCCATATGTGTTTCAATATTATTCAGCCTCGACTCATTCTTCTCAACCCTCTCTGAAATTTTAGCAACAAATGTGCTCATGAGGTCTTCTAGGGAAGGTTTCTGCTCTGATCTTTGATTATTGTAGCCAGTAGGAGGTTGCAAGACATTCTCTGTATTGGCATATGACAAGTTCGGATGATAGTAGTTAGGCATATAATTGCATCTATAATTGTTGAAGTTCCGATTGTTCACATATTAGACTTGCTCATATCCTCCGTCAGGTAAGGTCATTATATTAGTAGCAGCAACTTCAATAGATGGTTGGCCATGATTATTGGTCAATACTGCTAGATGAGTCGTGAAGGATGACACTTGAGCTGTAAGTGCAACAATATGATCTACCTCATATATATCTGCCACCTTAGGCACAATAGTGCATTCACTTGCCATTGGAAATTATTAATGTCCATCTCCTCCAGTAGTGCATAGGCATCTTCAGCAGATATCTTGAACAAGGTTCCTTCAGCAGCTGTATCGACTATGTTTGTATTAGGACCATTCAACCCATTGTAGAATAACTGAGTCTGAACCCAATCTTTGAAATTATGTTGTGGGCATCTTCTCAGTAGATATTTAAATCGCTCTCATGTCTTATACAGGTTCTCAGTCTCCAACTGCTTAAATATGCTTATTTATGTTCTCAGTTGGGCTAATTTAGCTAGTGGAAAGAACCTCGCAAGAAATATTGTAGCCATATCCCGCCATGTCATGATGCTCCCCATCGATATTGATTGCAGCCAACCTCTCGCTTTGTTCCTTAAAGAGAATGGGAATAAGCTAGCATGATGTTCTCTTTAGTCACGACATTCATCTTTATGGTATCCATCATCTCCAAGAACATCTTTAAATGCACAATGGGATCCTCTACAGCTGCACCCCGAAACTGGTTCTTTTGTACCATGTTGATCAATGCAGGTTTCAGCTCAAAATTACTGGCATTGATTGGTGGATGCGTAATCCAAGAATAGTTATCATTAATGACATACTTAAAGTGATCTCTGATTGTCACCTGACATGGGTTATTCTATATATTTTCTACCGCTATCACTTCTTTTTCAATGTTCCTTTCACGAAAGAAAATAAAAAAAAATCTAAATTAAAGTCAAGATTACTTAGTAATAGTGTTAATGTTAATTAGATTAACAATCCCCGGTAACGGCGTAAAAAACTTGTTGTGATATTTTATATCGCAAGTATACGGTGTCAAGTTTTAGTAAAAGATAAGCATGAGTGTCGAACCCACAAAGATTGTAATCAAACTCGCACTAAGTACTATATTTAGTAAACCTAATTTTATTTAGAAAGAAACTAAATTTAGATTAAAAACTAAATAATTAAGAAAAAAAATATTTGTAAAGATAGACCAATATATGAGAGATTCTAGAGTCTGATTTCACCTAGTTATCCCATATGTATTTGTTATGTCAATCAATTCTTATTCAGTTGCATTATTTATAAGCTAAGAACCCTAAGTTATTCTAACTCCCTCTCCCGAGTGCCGGGTGAATATATTATCAATTATAGACTTCAATATCCCTATGAAAATTGATGAGAGAAAAATATATCAATATTTACCGCCCATTTTACTTAATATTTTATAAAGTTTATCGAGTTTTGTGAATATTTTGATGTGTTTTGTGTTATTTTGTAGATAAATAAGATTTCATGACTCAATGGAATCAACTTGGGGCTAAAACGGTGAAAAAAAGACAAAAAAAAGGCAAAAATAAAAATTCGCGTCGCGACGCGCACACCTTCTGTGTCGCGACGCACCACAGCTACAATACTGCTGACACTCGTCTTCGCCATTTCAGCACGTGCGTCATCATGACATCATCATGACGTCATCCAATAATTCAGATTGACGACACGTCATCACTTACGTCATCATGACGTCAGCACAATAATTCAGTCTGCCGACAGCCATGTGCCACGAGTCAACATCTCAGTAAAGCCGCGTACACATGTCAGAAATCAACAGTGCATCGTGACGCGTAAAGCTTCTGCGTCGCGACGTGCAAGGCCGAAATTTACCTATAAATTGAGGCTGATTTCATTTGAAAAATTCATACTTTCTTCTGGGGATTTCCTTAAGAAAACTAAGAAGATAATATCTTGTTTGTTTATTTACAGCTTTCTTGTATTTAATTTTTATTTTAAGCAATAACTTTTTCTTTGTTTTAATTGAAAGTATGAGTATGTAACTTCTTTCTACTGGGGTGAAAGGTAAAGCTTTAATTATTATAATTTAGATTAATCTCATTTAGCTATAATAAATAAACTATCTTAAAACCTGACTAAATGGGATACCGCCTTTATGGTCGGTTGGACTTAATTAAATTAATTTTAACCTGACTTAATTGGATACCACATTTATGGTCGGTTGGAAATAATTAGAATCTGACTTAATAGGATACCACCTATATGGTGTGTTGGTAATATAATGCAAATTTATATATTATAATAAGAGAGATTTCTAAATTAGAAGTAATAAAAGTGGATCCCCTAACCCTAATATTTTATTTTATTGTTTTATTTTACATTTTTAATTTTCAAGCTTGTTTTATGTTGTTTTATTTATTTATGTCTTTAACAATCCTATATATGTGTTGTAACTAAAAATATCGTATCTAAGGTTGTGATGAATTCCAATATCACTTGTTTATAAGTTGGTTATTTTGTGCCTTGGGTAATATATTGGATACCACCTATATGGTCAGTTGGTAATATAATGAAGATTTATATATTATAATAAGAGAGATTTCTAAATTAGATGTAATAAAAGTGGATCCCCTAACCCTAGTATTTTATTTTATTGTTTTATTTTACCTTTTTAATTTTCAAGCTTGTTTTATGTTGTTTTATTTATTTATGTCTTTAATAATCCTAGATATGTATTGTAACTAAATACCGTATCTAGGGTTGTGATGAATTTCAATATCACTTGTTTATAAGTTGGTTATTTTGTGCCTTGGGTAATAATGCTTAGTCTTAATGCTTCTTGTTAACTGGCCACTAATAAGATTGATTTGGTAAACTTAAAATGAACTTGGAAAATGGATTTTAGGTTTCAGTCTTAAACTCAATAGATCACGATCTCACCTTAGGGTAAATTTCACTTAAGGTAGATTTCCTTACAGGATAGAAATATACCTGTAGGGCGGGAGTAGCCATAATTGGAACATAAAGTTAATGAATTCAGAGTTTCTTAATTAACATAGGAATATAGTTAATTTGGTTACATTGGGTGTTTGCATATGACCATCGGAAGAGGCTTTTGCATAACTTCGTGTTCCAAGTTAATAAACCGATATATTGCATAAACTTGAGATAATCACTTCATCTTTAAAATATTGATTTTTCCTTTAATTTACTTTCACACTATTTTATTTACTTATTTTAGATAAAAATCACCATCCAACCAACAATCAAATCAATTATATACTCGTAGACATTTCGCTTCATAAATTGATAGCATATGTATTAAGTCGTAGTGGGATCGATATATTTTATACTACTTGAGCGATACGTGCGCTTGCGTTACGTTTGTGTTTATCATCGATCAAAAATCTAGTAATTAACAATTCATTACGCTCTGTGATTCCTTGTTAATTACTTCATAGGAATTATAGATTCTCCCGAACTCTACAAATCTCCCAAATTATATTCTCTAGATCCTATTCAAAATCCTTCTCTCCCGAGTGATAGATTCTAAACGTGCATCATCTTAATTTGTGGCCAACAAAAAAAAAAGCATTAAACACAAGAGAATATAAATAAACTGAAATAAAACTTCATAATAATTAAATTAACAATCAATACATAGGTTCAAGCATTGGCTATATGATCCTCTAAAACAATATAGTTAGTTCATGACTAAAGATAATAACAATGAAAAAAGGGTCATAAATCTAATAGAAATCATTTGAGCTTAAAGAAAGAAACTAGAAGATTAAATCCGAATCGAATCCTTTCTTCTTCGGACGTCACCGCATTCGTCTCCTCTTGTCCCTTTTCAATCTTCTGCTTTGGATCTCTCTAAAATTAAGTTTTGAACTCTTGAGTTGTGTATTAGACTCCCCAATTTTAGGGTTTTGGACGAGCTTCTATAACTATAGGGAAGTCATGGTGTAATTGTGCATGTAAAATATGACTTTATTAAGATTCTGGGCTTCTGTTGTAACGTAGCGGCGCCGGTATTGGCGTCGCGACGCTTAACTCTCGGGAATTTATATGAAGCCATCCTGGTGAGGCACCGCGAGGCTAAAAGTGGGGCCGCAACGCCACCTATTTTTCAGGATGAGTGTTTTTTGCATTTTCTGCTTTTCTGTATGCTTCCGTTGCGTCCATAAAGTCCCAACACAAGTTCAATTGCTCCAAGATCCATGTTCTAATGCTTCCTATCAATCAAACATAAAACAAACTATAAAATACATTAAATGACACAAAACCTTACAAAATAGTAAGCTAAGAATGCATGAATGAGTAGGTATAAACCGTACTTATCAATCATTAGAAACTAATTCGAGCCACTAGTTAGCTTAAATCCTCGGTTTCCGTGTTATTGAAAAATCTTCTGAAAAAGTTTTCACAAACGCTATGGAAGGGTTTTGAACCCTCCGAACCTGCCCGGATTTATCTAAACACTATCTTATCATCATATATATATCTTATATCTATCTTCACGATCAAAAACACATCAGTGTATGAAAAACCCACTTTAACCGTAAATTTTATATCACCTATTGGATCGATCCAATCCGTTCCGTTTTCATTCGGATTCTACCAAATACATATATTCAAAATACTCATTCTCAAACAATTCAATTTATATAATTACGCTATTCTAAAAACTTACTGAAAACATCCGAATATTTAACGATAAACTTGAAATTAGCGAATTTTTACTGAGATGTCTTACAAAGACTTGGAGAGCATATACGGACTCCCAAAGACCCCACAAATGCGCTGGAATGGACGAAATTCTGATCAGAGCTACTGTTCACCATGGGTTACTATTTATCGAATCTTTCTTCCTCGTTTCTCATGCAATCATGCACGGAATGGGAAATTCATCAACACCTACTTGTAGTACTCTCCGAGAGCTTTGTTTTGACCGGTGGCTTAGGCCGTGAAACAAAACGATGAGCCAGAATTGAAAAACCCAAACTCGTGCCTATCTCATCTTGTTCTTGCAGTTTCTGATGTCTTGGGGGATGCCGGGCGCGACCACTTGTAGCCAAAACGTGATTTGGAGCAAATGAGATCGAGTGAGGGAGATTGATTAATTTTATCATTTTTGTAATTTCTAAGAACTTCGGGGTATTTATAGAAAAGTTTTCGAAAATTACATTCTGACACCGTAAAATTGCAGTTAGGTCCCTATCATTGGGCTTTTTCAGAAATTCAAATTTGTGAAGCCCTTTTGATGTAAATTTTGAAAAGTATTCGACACAAAAGTTGTTCATCTCAGAAAAATAAGTCTGATGGTTTAAGAATCAACTCAATCAGAATTCTTTTGCTATTTTTATAGCCAAAACAAAAAACTTTATGCGTATAATGAAATAATCAAAAATCGCGTAACCAGTTTTCGAAATCACACGTTTTCCAACACGATGAAACTTCAATTAAAAATATTCCAACCTATTTTCTAACACATAAAGTCTTATTTCCAAACATCATTCAGTTCTAAATTCTAAACTCTAATTCCAAAATCTTCCAGAACTATTACGATAAATATTCGGGATATTACAAGTAATAATCAAAATTTATCCATGACTATGATTTGAGGTTGTGAATTTTTAAATTTAAAGTTATAAATATAGTTCATTCCCTTATGAATGATATAGTTCTATCCTGTAATATCCCGAATATTTTCGGAATGGTTTTGGAAGATTTCCAAATTTAAGTTTAGAATTTGAAACAAGATGTTATATGAAAATAAGGATTTATATTTTGGAAAATAGATCGAAACATTTTAAAGTGGAGCTTCGTTACGTTGGTAAACACGTGGTTTTGAGAACCAGTTATGTGATTTTCGATTTTCTTGTTATACGCATAAAAGTTTCTCGTTTTGACTATAAAAATAGTAAATGAACTCCTATTGAGTTGATTCATGAACCATCAGACTCAATTTTCCAAAACGAACAACTTTTATGTTGAACACTTTTCAAAATTTATATTGGGAGGGCTTCAAAAATATGAATTTTCGAGAAAATCCCATGATATGGACCTAATTGCAATTTTCAGAGGTCAGAATGTAATTTTTAGATATTTTTCTATAAATACCCCATAGTTTCTGGTTATTGAAATTGCAAATCCTCACAAAATCCCCTACACGCACCCTCACGTCCCCAAACACGTTTTGAGTTCCCTTGGTCGCGTCTGCCAAGGGGGTGCACCGGCCACCCCTCCATCTTGTGGTGGCCAACGGCAGCCCCGGATCACTGGGGAACGGTACTAGAAGAGAGAAAGGCACACGTGAGTGGGGTCTCCCGATCCTGGCTCCTCGCTTTGTTTCACGGCCAGAGCCACCCGCCAAATCGAAGCTCTCAGAGAGTACTACAAGTTGGAGGTGATAGATTTTCCATTTCGTGCACAGTTGCACGTGAATCAAGAAGAGAAATAAATGGTGAATAGTAACATCGAATGAACAGTAACTCTAATCAGAATTTTGTCGATTCCAACGCATTCGTGGGATCTTTTGGAGTCCGTATATGGCCTAGAAATCTCGGTAAGATCTCCCGATAGAAAGTCGCTAATTTCAAGTTTATCGTTAAATATTCGGATGTTTCCAGTAAGTTTGTAGAATATCATAATTGTATGAATTGAATTGTTTGAGCATAAGTATAATATATATATGCATTTGGTAGAATCCAAGTGAAAACGAAACGAATTAGATCGTTCCGATAAAATATACAAGTTTCTGGTAAAAATGAGAACCCTTCTGTTGCGTTTGCATAAATTTTTTCGGAAGATTTCTAGGAAAACACGTAAACCAGTGATTTAAGTAAACTAGTTGTTTGGAATAGTTTGTAATGATATTTTAAGAGTAATAGAAGTGAAGGCATTGAAATCAAACTTAATTTGGTTATCCCGAAAAGATCCGGAACTTTGTCAAAGTTAAGTCGAAAATTTCATGAGTTACGATTCTAACGGCATTTTGCCATTTGTTTTGGCTGACTTGACTAGGACCTGGAATGCTCGTGAAGCCAGGTAAGAAACCCATGAGATGAGAAATTAGATTGGTGAATTCTTATTTTGAATATATATATATATGATTGACATATTAGGTTAAAAGAGTATAGTTAAGGGATATTCATTAGAATAATCTACTACCACGGGTATGGACGATTGTTATTGATATGATAAGAAGTGAGTCATGAAATAAGCTTAATGTTTATGCGTATGTATGGATGTATGTAAGTGCATGAATCAGTAATAATATGTATACGTGTATGTAAATGTATGAGCATGTATAAGTATATTTATAAACATATGTGTAATTATATGAACGCTTATTTGTATATGTATGAGATGATATGATATGTATGATTTGGGTATAAAAGATCGGTAAAGGAAATAAGTTAAGACTTCAGCATATGTATTAGCATATGTATGTGTGAGTTTTTTTGGATAAGTTTGTTATTGACTCGAACATGCGATTGTCGCTATAAAGGTTGGATAATCAAGATAAAAAATGGGTATAAGCTAAGTTATTTCTGAATGGATAAGTATAATTGATAATTTTATGTATCATAGATTACTATATGGAAAATCTGAAACTAAGGGTGCTTGAGCGGTAATGAAAGATATGAGGATGGTTGAGGATTTAGCATTTGAGTTCATAGTTATGTATACTCGTATGTGAGAAACATATTTATGTTTATGAGTATTTGAATGATGTTCGGATTGTTTGTCTTGTATGTGCGTGTGTATGAGAAATTATATGATGAGTTTATGTTATATGGTATGTGCGCATGTGTGTATTTTGATTGGGTGATTCATGGTGTAGTAGTCGAGCTGGTTAGGAATCCGTTCAGACGAAATTCATCTCATACCTATTCTAAATAGGTAATGAGTCTCGTACAAGCATTGTATTTGTAAGTCAGCCATATATGTTTGTTGTTTGATTATGTGATTTGTGATGTATTGGCTATTATGTGTGCTTCGTAGTTGGTTGCTCGATGATTGTATGTATGTCTGAGTGTATGTATGCGTATGATAGAACTCGTAACGTATATGCATATTGTATGCTTATGTGAAATGAATAAATGATTTGAAACTGATGTGAATATCAGATATCTTAAAGCGTGTTTGCTAAGTTATATTGGTATAGATATATGTGTAAGAAACCTGAAATTGTGTTTGCATGTAAGGGTGGCAGTTTAGCCTGCGGCCCGGCCCGGCGGGCTTTGGCCCGGCCTGTGGTGGAAAAAGCCCGGGCCGGGCCTTAAAATGAAAGCCCGACACGGGCCCGGGCCGGGCTTTCTTTAAAAAAAAAAAACATAAATATATATATACTTTTAATATGTTTATATCATTTTTATTTATTTTTAGCATTTAAATTGTTAATTTATCAATGAAACTTGTGATTTATTTATAAATTGTCTTTGTATATAATGTATATATATTTTATATTTATATATTTTTAATTTTTAAATATATTTTTTTTTAAATTCGGGCCCAAAAAAAGCCCGGGCCGGGCTTTTCCTGGGCCCGGGCTTTTTTTTGTTGGCCGGGCTCGGGCCAGGCTTGCAAAAGCCCGGCCCGGCCCATTGCCACCCTTATTTGCATGAATATAAGACAAAATGTGCTATGGTATTTGTATGTGCATATGAATCCCGAACGTCAAGCTATTTTAAGGTTATTATGATTAAAGAAAGTTAAAGTAAGTTTTTTTTGGTTATAAAAGATAGTTTGTAATCGAATAGAAGGAAGTAATTTTATTTTATCGATTTGATGATATTTCAAAGGTGCTTGATCGCAATAAAGTATAATAAATCTGACTCCACGTCTCATATGATGGAAATAGATTCGATGTAAAATGACTTGTTCTGTGATGTTCGGGATGATACTTTGTGAGCTTTGAATGTTTGGCTAATAAATCTACATATATGAGAACTTGTCATGGTAAAGTATAAAGGATAATAAAAATTGATAAATCTAAACTTGTAACAATTTAGTAATTCTTATAAACTATTGATACGTTAGATTTGTTTATTTGTTGTATATGTTTGACTTGTTTGTTGTAATACTAGCATGGTTACTTACTAAGTTTTTAAAACTCACACCAAACTAGTTTGCTAGTTTTGCAGGTTGGCTTATAGATTGGTCAACCATGAAAGCTTTGGAAGTCATACTTGAGGCGCGGATTACCCAAGCGACAGTAACCCTCGCAAGTGTCATGGAAAGAGTTTTAGAGGTCTATGATTTACAATCAATATTTTATTTGTCGTGTTGAGCATGCTGTTTGTATATATATTAAGTAAATGTTTTGATTGTTTATGATGTTGTGCGCACAGAGCCCTTGAGTGTGGATAGATGAGGTGGGCAGAGAGCCCTTATGATATGATTCTGATGAGTTTTGTGTGGAACTGATGTCCTTTTATTTGTTTGATGTTTTCTTAGATTTCGTTTGTTGCTAGACTATGATCCAGGTTGTCTATTTTTAGGATACATCATGCCAGATTTTCTGTAAATTTAGAGGCTTATGGAGATGTGTCAATCCTGTCTCCTACCGGTAGCATCCTCCCTATAGCGGGGTGTTACAGTTGTGGTATCAGAGTAAAGGTTTAGGTGTCGGTGATTGCAGCTACATGGTATCTGATCTTCTGAGTAAGTTTTCTGCTACGTATAGACTATATAGGTCTCATGTTTGAAATTTTATTTGAATTCTGGTATATGGTTTGATGTGCAATGGTTTTGATTGATATGGGTGATTTGGATTATCTGTATATGTTTGTGTACTATGAATATATGTATATGTATATGTATACTAAGTTAAAAGTATGTGGTTTATATAGGTTTATGTATAAGTAAGTAATGTGAATTCAAGGTGTTTTGAGTGTTGGGTTTCTCAATGTCCTGAGGATCGATTTAAGCGATGAAACATAAGTGCGAATACATCAAAGAAGTTGAGGAATACTTACATAAATCGGTTGAGGCGATGCGGTGAAGAACAAAAACTTTTTATGCCCTTTGAAACCCTCCAAGGCTCTCGGCAGTGGGCATTTCTGTCCTCCAAGAAATTTCGGTCATGGTCCTTCATCAAGCTCCAAGCTTTGTTTGATGATTCCAAGCTCACAAGTGGGTTTCCCTATCACCTTCGCAAGACTCTATTGTGTGCTAGCACTCTTGATTTTGCCACAAAATCATCACTTTTCTTCTCCTTCAAATTCTCGGCAGTGACAGAAAATGGAGGAAGAAAATAAGGCCCTAGGCCGTGAGAGAGAGATGAAGATTTTGGCTCCAAACCGTGTAAGGGAGAGAGAATAGAAGTTGTAAAGTGTTGTGTGTTTACTAAAAATAAAAGTCAAATACCATTGAATAAAATAATGGTATATGTCTTTCAATCACACTTGAGTGTCCAACACTCATCCATCATTTCTTATCAACTTCCATCACTATTCACTCAATCAAGTGACAAGTGATTTGACGCTTTGATGTGACTTGCGGGCCGCACTTGAATTCGAAATGCGAGTGCGCTCGTAAACACTCCCGGGCTCGGGTTCGCTAATTCCAAATTAACGAATTTTCCGTTGCGACGTAATTAAATAATTATGCCTAGCAAAATTACTATTCACGTCGCTAACGAATTAATTCTAAATTAACTCGTTCGCCCGAATTAAAATCTAATTTCAATTCCGCGTCGAAATCCAATTTTGTATAATATATCGAATATATTATTTTATCGATTAATTCCAAATTAATCGTTTTCTCTCTTTAATAATATTTTATCCCAGATAAAATATCTATGCAATTAATCCCAAATTAATTTTATCTCTCATCTAATTAATCCCAGATTAATTAAGTGCGAGTCATACATCATCGGTGAATCTTCGGGAAGCGACCCATGAGATCCCCAGATATGTTGGCAGTAAATCCGGTCGTCGGACTATCCGAACACGTAAGTACCTAGTACTACGTTTATACCGATTTACAAGACAATGTTGGCTTCTAGCAAAGAGCCATGCCTACCCAATTCTCTAGAAATATCCTTACAGGAATATGTGATCTATATCAGGCGTAGTATACGTAGTATTGCGTATTTCAATCCAGTATCGGATGTCACGTGCAAGGCCTGGGGCTGGAATTGTGTCTGCCCCGTACGAAGCACATATCGGATCTCTGGTAACTACTCTCTATAATCAGATAAACATGACCTAGTCATAATATCCCCGATAGCTGCAACATATAAAAGAACGAGTTCCGTATCCTACGTGATCATCATCTCCACTATTACTGGAGTGATACTTCCATCTCGACATCACACCCAATACACTACGATTCTCAATATACCCAGAAGAGGCGTACACATAACCTGTTAAAGCCCTGGACGATCAAAACCAAAGTACATTGATTGTCGCAAGTATTAGCGGTGCAAGTCTCAGGTTAAGACCAAATACACCTACTCTGATTCGGACTTCCATAGACACATAGTAATACTACCAATGGAATTCCGAGGGGTCTATCCAGAGCGAAGCTGTTTTCCGTACCATCGGTAAAACACAACCTCCTACTACACTTGCATGAGTATCCTATACCCAAATATATGAGAACTATGCCGTTATGCCCTCACAACGCGCACAAGTGTAATACTAGTCTATTCCGCATTATCGATGTCCAATCTCGATAATACTACGACTAAGGATATTTAATGATTATACCTTCGTGGATTGATACTGTCTCATATCATCTCAATCCAGGAACTAATCATAAGGACCTCCTATCATTTATACATCTAGGTGATCTAATCACAAATGATAAGAGAGCAATTTCCTTTGTCACATAGTTAATTTGTACAATAACACTATGATCTGTACAAATAGAGACGCTATGAGTCATAACTATCCAACAATCTCCCACTTGGCCTATAGCCAGTCACTCGAGTATCTTACACCCGAACTATGTACGGTTCGCTCAATTACTGAGAAAAGACTTTTGTCAGTGGATTTGCATGATTATCATCCGATGCGATTTATACAATTATCACATCGCCACGATGTATGATCCGAACGAATCAGATGAATAGTCGAAGTATATATCTGGATCGTTGATGGGACCATTAATTCTTTAGCCTGCGCTGTATCCTAGCTCAGCTGCTAACGGAACTATATCTAATCTAATTAGATTTATTATCAATCCAGAAGGCTTCTATTGCTGCCTCAGCTGTAATAATAATCCACTTTTGTTATTTATTCGGTAACAGTATCTTGCTTGGAAGATTTCCAGTTCACTGTTCCGTTATTCAAACTTTATAGTACCTTTGTTACGACTTATAGTCGTTTATATCGGTTAGGAAACTTGCAGTAGTGATCCCAGTCACTTCAAGTTCTCATTATCCATAGCTTAAGACAACACCCTTAGCTCCTCTAAGATACTCAAGGATGTTCTTAACATCAATCCAATGACTATCACTTGGATAGGCCTGATTGTGACTCTATATGCTCAAAGCGTATGAGACACCAGGTCGAGTACATTTTTCAATGTAAGAGTTCTCGGAGAGTACTAACAACTTTAAATCTATCCCATTAGATCTTTATTCCTAGAATAAAGGTTGTTTCTCCCAAGAATTCTACGGAGAATTTTCATGAAAGCCAAGCTTTCTCTGATTGTATTATGGGAATATCATTTCCAAGAAATGACATATTATCATTATTTACGACTTTCACTGTCAGTGCGCTCCCACTAACCTCCTTATATACACAAGAATCATTTTCATTTTAAATTAAATCATATACCATTATGATTACATCAAAACGATAATTACAAGAATTCAATGCTTGCATCAATCCATCCATGGATCGAATAACCTGCAAACCTTGTTTGCTAGTTTTGGTACGACAAAACCGTGAGGATGTTATAAACATCCTCTAAAAGGTTTCTGTTAAGGAAAGAGGTTTTGGCATTCAGCTGTCACGTTTCATGAATGAAACATGCAGCATTAGCAAGCATTAAAGTCTAATGGGCTTTAATTAATTTCTTAAGGCGTGGACTTTTGGTCAACTCGGGTCAAACCCGCAACCAAAGTCCAATCCGGGAGTTACCCCATAAGCCTATAAATTAATCTTGGCCCATTAGGCCCAATTAAACTTTAAAGGTCCATTAAGTCGCATTTGGGCTTTATGGATGCGGTTTTGGGCCCAATTGGATCCAACCAATTTTGCCTAAAACAAACTTTGTACAACAAAGCCCAATAAGCCCAATAACAACAATTCAAGCTCAATTTCCAAAATTAGCCCAATTAATTAAATTACACAAATCCAATTTCGCAATTTAATTACCTAAAGTGTATATCATGATTAATCACCCAAATTAACATTTCAAAAACATCAATTCACATAATTAATCATGCTCATTATCATCATCATATGTCCAACACATTTTGATTAAAATCAAACCCATTACATGCTTTAATACACTCGGTAATGTGGACTAATTTTATGTCAATTCCGAATTCAATCCAATTAAATCCAAATTAACATTAAATCAACATCCTAAATCGTTTCAAGTCATCCAATGATCAACGAAACAAAATTACCAAGATTTAGGGCATACTCCTATTCGGCCAACACATCAAAATTGGGGAAATTTGTTCCAAACAATATTTAATCAAATTGATCCAACCAATCATCAATTAAATATGAATTAAGCATACTTAATCATCCAATTTCATAATTGCATGCTCAAATCAATTTTACCCAATTTCAAGTTTCATGACATACTTGGCAATTTGGGGATTTTACGTCCGAATCGAATTCAATCCAATTGATTCCGCAATCGTCGTTAAATCATCATCCCGAATGATTTCCAACATATCCAATTGTCAAAAAATCAAAATCCCAAGACATTAAAATTATGTATCAAATTCGGCCAAGGTGGAAATTTGGGGGAAAAATGATCCAATCAAATTTTCTTGAAATTGACTCAATCAATCTTCAATTCAAACACATTTAAGCATACAAATCCATCCAATTTAATTTATCATGCTCAAAATCAAGTTTGCCCAAATTTTAGCCCTAACTTTTTCATGCTTTTAACCTAAGCTCTGATACCATTGTTGGAGTTTCTATAGGTCCCAAGATCAAAACTCAAGCATGAATCATAAGTGAATACAACGACGGAAGTGCGGAATACTTACATCGAGCGGCTGAGCGACGATTTGGGCAACAAAAATTCGAATTCTGCTCACTTTGTCAAGGCAGTGGGCTGCTGTGAATAGTGAATTTCGTCCCTTGTCTTCAAGATTTGAAGCTCCAAGCTTCAACATTTGGCTTCCCGGCTCATGGGTATACTTCCCTATCACCTTCGCATTGATCTCGGAGTGTGCTAGCACTCTTGTTTTGCAACAAAACGCACTTGCTTCCCTCCATTTTTCCTTTGTTTCTCTCGGCAGTTCACTGCCTCAAGAAGAAGAAAGAATGGTGAGTGAAGAGAGGAAAGAAGAAGAAGAGAGAGATGAGGGAAATGTGAGATGCGTATTTGTGTGATTACCAAAGTGTATCTCATACACTTGAAATGAAATTCATTTCATTTCAAACACATTTGGCTTTAATTGCCAACCACACACATCACTCAAGTCACATCAAGTCAACTCAATCAAGTTGTCAAGTCACATCACTCAAAGTGACAAGTGATTTGACGCTTGATGCGACTAATGATTTGACGCTTGATTTGACTTGCGTGCCGCACTCGAATTCGAAATGCGAATGCGCTCGCAAATATTCTCGGGCTCGGATTCGCTAATTCTAAATTAACGAATTTTCCGTCGCGTCGTAATTAAATGATTACGCCTAGCGAAATCACTATTCACGTCGCTAACGAATTAATTCTAAATTAATCCGCTCGCCCGAATTAAAATCTAATTTTAATTCCGCGTCGAAATCCAATTTCGTTTAATATATCAAATATATTAATTAATCGATTAATTCCAAATTAATCATTCTCTCTCTCTTTAAATTGATATTTTATCCCAGATAAAATATCTCTGTAATTAATCCCAGATTAATTTTCTCTCTCATCATATTAATCCCAGATTAATAAAAGTGCGAGTCATACGTCATCGGTGAATCTTTGGGAAGCGACCCATGAGATCCCCGGATATGTTGGCAGTCAAATCGGTCATCGGACTATCCAAACACGTGAGTACCAAGTACTACGTTTTACCGATTTACTAGACAAGGTTGGCTTCTAGCAAAGCACCAAGTCTTCCCAATTCTCCGGACATATTCTTATAAGAATATTTAAGATCTGTATCAAGCGTAGTATACGATTTTATTGTGTGTATCGGCCCAGTATCGGATAATCACGTGCTAGGGCTGGGGCTGGATAAGTGTCTACCCCGTCCGAAGCACATATCGGATGCCTGGTAACATAGTCTCTATAATCGGATATTCATGACCTGGTCACAATATCCCGATTGGTTGCGCAACACTCAAGAGCACTAGTACCGTATCCTGCGTGACATCATCTCCAATATGACTGAAGTGATACTTCCGTCTTGACATCACACCCAATACACTACGACTCTCTGATAAACCCAGAAGTGGTGTACGCAGAACTGGTTAAAGCCCTGTACCACCAAGACCAAAGTCTATCGATTATCGTAAGTATTAGCGATGTAAGTCTCAGGTTAAGACTATACACACCTACCTTGATTTCGGCCTCCCATAGACACATAGTCATAATACCAATGGGATTCCGAAGGGTCTATCCAGAGCGAAGCTGTTTCCCGTACCATCGGTGAAACACGACCTCCTATCGCACTTGCATAAGTATCCAATACTTATATATATGAGAACTATGCCGTTGTGCCCTCACAACGCACACAAGTGCAATACTAGCCTATTCCGCATTATCGATGTCCAGTCTCGATAATACTCCGGCTAGGGATATTTAATGATTAATCCTTCGGGGACTGATACTGTCTCATATCATTCTCAATCCAGGAACTAATCATAGGGACCTCTCTTCATTATATATCTATGGTGATCTAATCACAAATGATGAGAGTGCAATTTCCTTGTCACATAGTTAATTTGCTACAACAACACAATGATCTGTGCAAATAGTGACGCTATGGGTCATTTTGTCCAACAATCTCCCACTTGGCACGTAGCGAGTCACTCAAGTGTCCTACACCCGAACTATGTACGGTTCGCTCAAATTGCTGAAGAAAGATTTTCGTCAGCGGATTTGCTTAATTATCGTATGACGCGATTTATACGATCATCACATCGCCACGATGTATGATCCGAACGAATCAGATGATATAGAAGTATATATCTGGATCGTCGATGAGACCTTTAATTCCTTAGCATGTGCTGACGCCTAGCTCAGCTGCTAACAGAACTATATCTAATCTAATTAGATTTATTTTCGATCCAAATGGCTTCTATTGCTGCCTCAGCTGCAGCAATAATCCGCATTTGTTGTTTATTCGGCAACAGTTATCTTGCTCGGAATATTTCCAACTCACTGTCCCAATGTACAAACTTAATACTACCGTATTATTTAATCGTTTGGAAACTTGCAGCAGTGATCCCAGTCACTTCAAGTTCTCCTTCTCCATAGTTTAAGACAACATCTTTAGTTCTCTAAGATACTAACAGATGTTCTTAACTTCAATCCAGTGACTATCACATGGATTGACCCGATTATGAATCCATATGCTCGAAGCGTATGAGACACCAATACAAGTACATTTTAAATGTACAATTTCCCAGAGAGTGTTAACAACTCCAAATCTATCCCAGTAGATCTTTATTCCTTGAATAAAGGTTGTTACTCCCTAGAATTCCACGGAGAATTTCTATGAAAGAATATCTATGAAAGCCAAGCTTTCACCAATTGCTTTATGGGATTTTCATTGTCAGTGCCCTCCCACTAACCTCCTTATATACACAAGAATTATTTCGTTTTGAGTCAAATCATAAACCATTATGATTATTTCAAAACGTCAGTTCCTAGAACCTATGCTTGCTTCAATCCAAACATGGATCGAATAACCTGCAAACCTTGTTTGCTTGTTATGGTACGAAAAAACCGACAGGATGTTATAAACATCCTCCGAAAGGTTTCCTTTTCAGGATAGCGATTTTCCCGTAAAGCTGTCATATTTCATAAATGAAACACGCAGCTTTAGCAAGCATTATCCAAATGGATTAACCGTGGCAACAGTTAAAAGGTTGAATCATAATCAACACAATGTTGATAACGATACCTTTCCATCACAAGCCCAGCTTTGTACGTTGGTACGTTGCCATCTATGTATGTCTTCCTTGAAGACTTATACAGTACCAATAGGCACAATGCCTTGTGGTACATCAACTAGTATCTAAACTTGTTGATATACATGGAATCCATTTTAAACGTCATGACACTTTGTCATGATAGGGAGTCGATACCTTGTATCACTTCCTCATACGTAGTCAGTTGGTATACCTTAAAAGATTAACATCTTTATGAGGTGAGATCAGAAACCCATACCCTAGGTTGTTTTCTGACTCTCTCCGATCTACGCGGTTCTTGTGTATTCGAAGATTAATGGTATAAATTCATCATTGATGAACTATATGTGTTCCATTAAAGATTTCGTGCCTCGAACAGTATTACTCCAATTTTCATCGAGTATCACCATCCTCCCACTGACCACTGCATATCGGTATTCCTCTCAGGAAAAACCGCATGGTGAGCAACAATCACATTGTTCTCATGTGAGATTTATAAGTACTATACTTAAGGTTTCCCTTAGGATAACCTATATTGGCACTAATCCAATTTGGGTTCTTAGTTTGGTATCATCCAAACGTTATGCCTGGCATACCCAAATTATTAGGAGTGAGAAACCCCGTTTCTTTCCTGTTCATATCCTATATGATATCTGTCAAACAGATTTATATGGAACCTTATTCTAAATAAGTTTTGCACTGTTAATACATATCCTTTAGAAGGAAATAGTAGCTCAGAGCGACTCGTAATAAACCATATCATGTCCAACAAAATTTGGTTTTTGGTTCGGACACACCGTCTAACTGACGTGTCTCGGGAGGAGTCCTCATCTGAAAGAATACCGTACTCTTTCATGTACGTATGAAACTTACTGCTTAAGTATTTTCCATTACGGTCTTACCGTGGCGGAATAATACTATAGCCGATCTGTTTTTCTATTTCGTGTCGAAACTCTAAAGTTTCCGATTTGTGTTCTTCAAAAGAAACACATAACCATAACGTGATGCTACATCCGTCAAGGTCACGAAATATTCATGTTCACATCTAGTCTAGCTAGATATGGGCCCACTAACTTCACCATGAATAGGGCTAACAGATCGGTGGCCTTTTCACTATTACCAAGTAAATAGTATTTTAGGTACTTTACCTAATAAACTAGATTCGCAGACCTTATTTGAATAGTCAAATCAGTCCTAGTACCCACTCTTCAAAAGTGTGGATATACGAGTCTCGTTTAATTGTGTCCTAGACAACAATGCCACAAATAAGTCTCTATTGATCAAATCAATTTGAGCTATTTATTTGTCATTTTATATGTTTGAGATTTTATTTATATTCAAAATATAAATTCTGTTATTCACATCTAATGTGTTTATCTCAGTATCATCTTTATATAATAAAACACTTTAGTGTTCTAGAATATAAAGGTTTATCCGCAATGGATTAAACACTGATATAGAGATAATGTCTCTAGTCAAACTAGTTACATTATAACAGTTCCTAATTTAAGTACATACCCAAAGGGTAGTTCCTAAACTTAGGTATCTACGGTCGAAACAGCGACTTTCGTCCCGTTTCCGATTTGCAGAGAAATCTCGGCTTGAAGTCAGTATCCAGCTCATAGCGGATTCTGAACATCAATACATATATTTTATGTACCACACTAAGTATTTAAAATCTAATTTTAATACTAGTAGTGAACATAACTTTGACAAATATTTTTAAAGTCAGAGCCTCGCCTCTTTCTTTAATTCCTTCGTGTCTTCCATCCAAATGGTAGTCACTTTGGGATATGTCAATTATCTTTTCAATATTTCACAAACCTTTGGCCAAGCCTTGGGTTTCAGAATATCGAAACGATGTGCACCTTGTGCAACACGCCCAATTGCAAACTTTGACTTTTCACCTCTAGAATAGTCAAATCAATTCTCTAAGAATTATTAATTGCAATTTAATACTTTTAAATCTAAAGATAGATTTATGATAAGTATATTAATTAAGCACTAAAGTCATCATCACATAAATCTTCCAAAGATTTTATGCTCTACTTATTTGCTTAATTATGGCCTAGATATAACAAGTTATTTTATCCAATAAAGTAACCTATTATGAATTCCCAATAAATTAAATCATTTAAAACATTTAATCCAAGGATTATATATTTTAAATATTCAACTTTTCAATTCTTTCTTGATTTCAATAGTCCAACTATTTAATCAATTTAAATAAGGTACTATTTATTATAATGATTACAATAATCCAATTATTTAATCAACTATAATTTTAATATTGATTACTATAATCTAATTATAAAATCAACTATCATTTTAATTCAATTATATTGATTACTATAATCCAATTATAAAATCAACTATATATTGAATGAGTTTGTATATAGTCCAACTATATATATTTTTAAAAACATAAAATATTAGTCCAACTAATACTTTTGATTAATATGACGAGTAAAATAGATGAGCGCGTTTAGCGAGTATTCGAACGAATGTTGCAAATTCAATACTTGCCTCCCACTATTTTTCGTCGAGCCTCTAACCCTCTGTCGAGTACTCGGGAAACCGTGTTTCCTAGTGGGCTAGGATCCCGTTAAATATCACACATCTTGACTTTGGCCAACAAATTGTATGATAATTAACTAGGTAGATCTCGAAGATCAATTGGATCTCATCCAACTCCTAGATCCAGTAGGTGGACATCCAAGTCCCAAACATATATCTTATATATGCCTATACATCGAATGTATACCCTAACCTTTTTCCTCTGAATCAACTAGGCCTTGGCTTTGGCACAACAAACCTAGTGATCCCAGTCAAGCGCGGACCCATTGACATGGAAGCTTCGTAATCAATGTCAATGGACAAGAAGTGGTCTTGACTTTGGCCAACAAACCACAACTTGGACACGACACCGATATGGAACAAAGCCTCGTGATTAAAACACATCTTCGACGGACAAGGGCTTGACTTTGGCCAACAACCCCTGCCAATCTCGGATCTTGAGTAAGAATCACTCAATGGAAGGAAAATAAACGCTTGATATATAACGAGGGTTTTTCGCGTGCAAATTGGCTACCAATTTAATTATCTTTGTTAAGGTCTCATCATCATACACCCTTAAACATGCATTCTAAACACATAATAAAGCGCATATGATAAAATAATAATGATATGCGGATGGATATTTTACACATTGATCCTAGATCAAATCTCTCACTTTCTCTCTCCCGCTAGCACAAAATTTTCTTCTACCCGTCACTACACACTTCTAAAGAAACCTCATTTACATTGAGGGGAATATGGTGAGGAGAATACAAAGAATAGGAGGTGATAAGGCTGGACACGCAGTCCAATTAATAAATCGAATTTATTACAACAATTTCTAAAATTGCCCCACCCATCTAATATCCATCCGATATACATTATTCATGTATCACAACCATGTATTCACTCAAGCATGTTATCAATCAATCTAATCCAATTAATTAATCTTGATAATTAGTGATCATCCAATGTTCAAACAACGATTTGATTTTGTTCGAGTCAAACTCGTTTTTGCGAATAAGTACTTAAAGTACAAATTCTAGAATTAAATTAAACTACACAATTAAATCCAATTCAATTTGTATTTAATTCTAATTCACTATTTAATTTCAAATTAAATATTACACTTTATTTTATTAATAAACTTTTACGACTTAAATTCCAAATTTAATCGTAACGCGTCTCAAAGACCGATTAATATCCAATATTAATTTAATTAAAGTCTAATGGGCTTTAATTAATTTCTTAAGGCGTGGACTTTTGGTCAACTCGGGTCAAACCCGCATCCAAAGTCCAATCCGGGAGTTACCCCATAAGCCTATAAATTAATCTTGGCCCATTAGGCCCAATTAAACTTTAAAGGTCCATTAAGTCGCATTTGGGCTTTATGGATGCGGTTTTGGGCCCAATTGGATCCAACCAATTTTACCTAAAACAAACTTTGTACAACAAAGCCCAATAACAACAATTCAAGCTCAATTTCCAAAATTAGCCCAATTAATTAAATTACACAAATCCAATTTCGCAATTTAATTACCTAAAGTGTATATCATGATTAATCACCCAAATTAACATTTCTAAAACATCAATTCACACAATTAATCATGCTCATTATCATCATCATATGTCCAACACATTTTGATTAAAATCAAACCCATTACATGCTTTAATACACTCGGTAATGTGGACTAATTTTATGTTAATTCCGAATTCAATCAATCCATTAAATCCAAATTAACATTAAATCAACATCCTAAATCGTTTCAAGTCATCCAATGATCAACGAAACAAAATTACCAAGATTTAGGGCATACTCCTATTCGGCCAACACATCAAAATTGGGGAAATTTGTTCCAAACAATATTTAATCAAATTGATCCAACCAATCATCAATTAAACATGAATTAAGCATACTTAATCATCCAATTTCATAATTGCATGCTCAAATCAATTTTACCCAATTTCAAGTTTCATGACATACTTGGCAATTTGGGGATTTTACGTCCGAATCGATTTCAATCCAATGATTCCGCAATCGTCGTTAAATCATCATCCCGAATGATTTCCAACATATCCAATTGTCAAAAAATCAAAATCCCAAGACATTAAAATATGTATCAAATTCGGCCAAGGTGGAAATTTGGGGGAAAAATGATCCAATCAAATTTTCTTGAAATTGACTAATCAATTCAATTCAAACACATTAAGCATACAAATCCATCCAATTTAATTTATCATGCTCAAAATCAAGTTTGCCCAAATTTTAGCCCTAACTTTTTCATGCTTTTAACCTAAGCTCTGATACCATTGTTGGAGTTTCTATAGGTCCCAAGATCAAAACTCAAGCATGAATCATAAGTGAATACAACGACGGAGGTGCGGAATACTTACATCGAGCGGTTGAGCGACGATTTGGGCAACATAAATTCGAATTCTGCTCACTTTGTCAAGGCAGTGGGCTGCTGTGAATAGTGAATTTCGTCCCTTGTCTTCAAGATTTGAAGCTCCAAGCTTCAATATTTGGCTTCCCGGCTCATGGGTATACTTCCCTATCACCTTCGCATTGATCTCGGAGTGTGCTAGCACTCTTGTTTTGCCACAAAACACACTTGCTTCCCTCCATTTTTCCTTTGTTTCTCTCGGCAGTTCACTGCCTCAAGAAGAAGAAGAATGGCGTGAGTGAAGAGAGGAAGAAGAAGAAGAGAGAGAGGGGGAAATGGGAATGTGAGATGCGTATTTGGTGATTACCAAAGTGTATCTAATACACTTGAAATGAAATTCATTTCATTTCAAACACATTTGGCTTTAATTGCCAACCACACACATCACTCAAGTCACATCAAGTCAACTCAATCAAGTTGTCAAGTCAGATCACTCAAAGTGACAAGTGATTTGACGCTTGATGCGACTAATGATTTGACGCTTGATTTGACTTGCGTGCCGCACTCGAATTCGAAATGCGAATGCGCTCGCAAATATTCTCGGGCTCGGATTCGCTAATTCTAAATTAATGAATTTTTCGTCGCGTCGTAATTAATGATTACGCCTAGCGAATCACTTCACGTCGCTAACGAATTAATTCTAAATTAATCCGCTCGCCCGAATTAAAATCTAATTTTAATTCCGCGTCGAAATCCAATTTCGTTTAATATATCAAATATATTAATTAATCGATTAATTCCAAATTAATCATTCTCCCTCTCTTTAAATTGATATTTATCCCAGATAAAATATCTCTGTAATTAATCTCAGATTAATTTTCTCTCTCATCATATTAATCCCAGATTAATAAAAGTGCGAGTCATACGTCATCGGTGAATCTTTGGGAAGCGACCCATGAGATCCCCGGATATGTTGGCAGTCAAATCGGTCATCGGACTATCCGAACACGTGAGTACCAAGTACTACGTTTTACCGATTTTACTAGACAAGGTTGGCTTCTAGCAAAGCACCAAGTCTTCCCAATTCTCCGGACATATTCTTATAAGAATATTTAAGATCTGTATCAAGCGTAGTATACGATTTTATTGTGTGTATCGGCCAGTATCGGATAATCACGTGCTAGGGCTGGGGCTGGATAAGTGTCTACCCCGTCCGAAGCACATATCGGATGCCTGGTAACATAGTCTCTATAATCGGATATTCATGACCTGGTCACAATATCCCGATTGGTTGCGCAACACTCAAGAGCACTAGTACCGTATCCTGCGTGACATCATCTCCAATATGACTGAAGTGATACTTCCGTCTTGACATCACACCCAATACACTACGACTCTCTGATAAACCCAGAAGTGGTGTACGCAGAAATGGTTAAAGCCCTGTACCACCAAGACCAAAGTCTATCGATTATCGTAAGTATTAGCGATGTAAGTCTCAGGTTAAGACTATACACACCTACCTTGATTTCGGCCTCCCATAGACACATAGTCATAATACCAATGGGATTCCGAAGGGTCTATCCAGAGCGAAGCTGTTTCCCGTACCATCGGTGAAACACGACCTCCTATTGCACTTGCATAAGTATCCAATACTTATATATATGAGAACTATGTCGTTGTGCCCTCACAACGCACACAAGTGCAATACTAGCCTATTCGCATTATCGATGTCCAGTCTCGATAATACTCCGGCTAGGGATATTTAATGATTAATCCTTCGGGGACTGATACTGTCTCATATCATTCTCAATCCAGGAACTAATCATAGGGACCTCTCTTCATTTATATATCTATGGTGATCTAATCACAATTATGAGAGAGTGCAATTTCCTTGTCACATAGTTAATTTGCTACAACAACACAATGATCTGTGCAAATAGTGACGCTATGGGTCATTTTGTCCAACACTATTACTTGAAATGGTTAATTCAATTATATTGATTACTATAATCTAATTATAAAATCAACTATAATTAATTAAATCAAATATATTGATTACTATAATCCAATTATATAATCAACTATAAATGAATAGTTTGAATACAGTCCAACTGTTTTAAAACAATAATTAAATATTAGTCCAACTAACAATGTTAATTTGTTTGACGTAATATTTAAAATGAACGCGTATCGCAAGTTACTGAACGAATATTGCAAATTTAATACTTGCCTCCCACAATTTTTAGGCGAGCCTAAACCCTCTGTGGAGTACTCGGGAAACCTTGTTTCCTAATGGGCTAGGATCCCGTTAAATAACACACAATCTTGGTTTGGCCAACAAATTGTATGATAATTAACTAGGTAGATCTCTAAGATCAATTGGATCCCATCCAATTCCTAGATCCAGTAGGGGGACATCCAAGTCCAAAACATATATCTTATATATGCCAATATATCCAATATATTGCCTAACCTTTTTCCTCTGAATCAACTAAGCCTTGGCTTTGGCACAACAAACTTAGTGATCCCAGTTAAATGTGACCCATTGACCTTGGAAAGTTTCGTAATCAATTTCGATGGACAAGAAATGATCTTGACTTTGGCCAACAAATCACAACTTGGACAAGACACTGATATGAAACAAAGCCTTCATGATTTAAACACATCCTCGACGGACAAAGGCCTTGACTTTGGCCAACAAACCAATGCCAGTCTTGGATCTTGAGTAAGAATCACTCAATGGAAGGAAAAACTCTTAATATTTTATGAGGATTTTTCGTGTGCAAATTGACAACCAATTTATTATCTTTATTAAGGTCTCATCATCATACACCCTTAAACATGCATTCTAAACACATAATAAGACACATATAAATAAACATAATAATGATATGCGGATGGATACATAACACATTGTTCCAAGAACAAATCTCTCTATTTCCTCTCTCCCGCTAGCACAAGTATTGCTTCTACCCGTTACATAACACTTCTAAATAAACCTCATTTACATTGAGGGGAATATGTGAGAAGAGAAATACATAGAGTAAGGAGGTAATAGGCTGGACACGCAGGTCCAATTAATAAAATCTAGATTTATTACAACAATTTCCAAAATTGCCCCACCCATCTAATATCCATCCGATATACATTATTCATGCATCGCAACCATGTATCCACACTAGCATGTTATCAATCAATCTAATCCAATTAATTAATCTGATAATTAATGACCATCCAATGTTCAAACAATGATTTGATTTTGCACGAGTCCAACTCGTTTTGCGAATAAGTACTCAAAGTACGAATTCTTGAATTAAATTAAACTACAACATTAAATCTAATTTAATATGTATTTAATATAAATTCACTATTTAATTCCAAATTAAATATTACACTTTATTAACGAACATTTACGACTTAGATTCTAAATCTAATCGCTACGGGTCTCAAAGCCCGATTAACATCCAATGCTAATTTAATTAAAGTCCAATGGGCTTTTAATTAATTTCTAAGGCATGAACTTTTGGTCAACTTGGGTCAAACCCAATAACCAAAGCCCATTTAAGGAATCACCCTTATATTCCTAGAAAACAATTTAGGCACATTAGGCCCAATTAAATATTAAAGGTCCATTAGTCATAATTGGACTTTATGGATGTGGTTTTGGGCTCAATTTGATCCAACCAATTTAGCCTAAACCAATCTTGGTACAACCAAGCCCAATAAGCCCAGTTACAACTTTTCAAGCCCAAATCCAATTTAAGCCCAACATAATTAAATTCCAAAATTCCAATTTCATAATTTAATTACTCAAAGTGTAATCCATAATTAATTACCCAAATTAATATTTCCAAAACATAAATTTGTACAATTAATTATGCTCATTAACATTAAAACATGTCCAACACATTTTAATCAAAAATCAAACCCAATTTCATGCTTACATGTCTCGGCAATTAGGGTATATTAATTTCCAATTCGGTTTCAATCCAATTGAATTACAAATCAACATTAAATCAACATTCTCAATCGTTTCAAGTCATCCAATGATCAACGAAACAAAAATCCCAAGACATTTAAGGCTCTAATGTATTCGGCCAAGCCTCACATTTTGGGGAAAATTATTCCAAACCAATTTTCATGAAATTGATCCAATCAAACTTCAATTAAACATCATTTAAGCATACTCAATCAAGCAATTTAACCAAATCATGCTCAAAATCAATTTACCCAATTTTAACCCTAAGTTCAAGTTTCATGCTTTAACTCGTTCTGATACCATTGTTAGGTTTCTCTAAGGTCCCGAGGATCGATTTAAGCGATGAAACATAAGTGCGAATACATCAAAGAAGTTTCGGAATACTTAGATCGATCGGTTGAGGCGATACGGTGAAGAACAAAAACTTTTTATGCCCTTTGAAACCCTCCAAGGCTCTCGGCAGTGAGCATTTCTGTCCTCCAAGAAATTTCGGTCATGGTCCTTCATCAAGCTCCAAGCTTTGTTTGATGATTCCAAGCTCACAAGTGGGTTACCCTATCACCTTCGCAAGACTCTATTGTGTGCTAGCACTCTTGATTTTGCCACAAAATCATCACTTTTCTTCTCCTTTAAATTCTCGGCAGTGACAGAAAATGGAGGAAGAAAATAAGGCCCTAGGCCGTGAGAGAGAGATGAAGATTTTGGCTCCAAACCGTGTAAGGGAGAGAGAATAGAAGTTTTAAAGTGTTGTGTGTTTTTGTATATCAAATACCAAAAATAAAAGTCAAATACCATTGAATAAAATAATGGTATATGTCTTTCAATCACACTTGAGTGTCCAACACTCATCCATCATTTCTTATCAACTTCCATCACTATTCACTCAATCAAGTGACAAGTGATTTGACTTTTGATGTGACTTGCGGGCCGCACTTGAATTCGAAATGCGAGTGCGCTCGCAAACACTCCCGGGCTCGGGTTCGCTAATTCCAAATTAACGAATTTTCCGTTGCGACGTAATTAAATAATTATGCCTAGCAAAATTACTATTCACATCGCTAACGAATTAATTCTAAATTAACTCGTTCGCCCGAATTAAAATCTAATTTCAATTCCGATTCGAAATCCAATTTCGTATAATATATCGAATATATTATTTTATCGATTAATTCCAAATTAATCGTTTTCTCTCTTTAATAATATTTTATCCCAGATAAAATATCTCCGCAATTAATCCCAGATTAATTTTCTCTATCATCTAATTAATGCCAGATTAATTAAGTGCAAGTCATACGTCATCGGTGAATCTTCGGGAAGCGACCCATGAGATCCCCGGATATGTTGGCAGTAAATCCGGTCGTCAGACTATCCGAACACGTAAGTACCTAATACTACATTTATATCGATTTACAAGACAAGGTTGGCTTCTAGCAAAGTGCCATGCCTACCCAATTCTCCAGAAATATCCTTACAGGAATATAATATCTATATCATGCGTAGTATACGTAGTATTACGTATTTCGATCCAGTATCGGATGTTACGTGCAAGGTCTGGGGCTGGAATTATGTCTGCCCCGTACGAAGCACATATCGGATCTCTGGTAACTAGTCTCTATAATCGGATAAAGATGACCTAGTCATAATATCCCGATAGCTGCAGCATATAAGAGAACGAGTTCCGTATCCTACGTGATCATCATCTCCACTATTACTGGAGTGATACTTCCATCTCGACATCACACCCAAATACACTACGATTCTCAATATACCCAGAAGAGGCGTACAGAGAAACTGTTAAAGCCCTGGACGACCAAAACCAAAGTACATTGATTGTCGCAAGTATTAGCGGTGCAAGTCTCAGGTTAAGACCAAATACACCTACCCTGATTCGGACTTCCATAGACACATAGTAATACTACCAATGGAATTCCGAGGGGTTCATCCAGAGCGAAGCTGTTTTCCGTACCATCGGTAAAACACAACCTCCTACTACACTTACATGAGTATCCTATACCCAAATATATGAGAACTATGCTGTTATGCCCTCACAACGCGCACAAGTGTAATACTAGTCTATTCTGCATTATCGATGTCCAATCTCGATAATACTACGACTTGGGATATTTAATGATTAAACCTTCGTGGATTGATATTGTCTTATATCATCTCAATCCATGAACTAATCATAAGGACCTCCTATCATTTATACATCTAGGTGATCTAATCACAAATGATAAGAGAGCAATTTCCTTTGTCACATAGTTAATTTGTACAACAACACCATGATCTGTACAAATAGTGACACTATGGTTCATAACTGTCCAACATTAAGGTATGAGAGATTCTACGATGTTGATAGTCTGAATTGTGAACTTATATTTTGAACCATGTTTTGAAAACATAGTATTTGATTTTTGGCATAAATGTGTTTTGAAAATAAAAAGGAAAGGAAATAAGAAAGAAGGAAGATTTTAAATATTTTAATTTTAATTATAAAGAATAAAGAAAATATTTCCGTCTTGATGCTTGATTCACGTTTTCATGTTTTGAGATTTATCGATATGGTACCGTCGAGGTGCTTGATAATATATTTTCGTCTCGGCGCTCGAAAATGATTTTGATGTTTTTAAACTGTAAAACTTTATTTCCTTCGAGACGCTTAAAAATCTATTTCTGTCACGATGCTTAATGATTTTATATTTTTGACCCTTCGTGGCGCTTGTATATTTTTCATTCCAGCTTAGCCGGGCGCTCGTTATGAGGTCCAGACAAACAGAAAATGGCTAGCCCACTACCATGTCGACATGATTCGTACACAGTCTGATCTGTGCACTCGACTAAACAGTGGACGCTCGATATTTATTTTCAAAAAGTTTGTATCAAAGATTTACTTTTGATTTAAACATATATATGTTTTGAGGGAAGAATGCAAAGAATTACATTTTGATTTTGATGTATTTCGATATTTTTTATGATATTATACGATATGATATGTTCTGTCACGACGCTTCTATATGATTTTTTTTACAGTTTCATAATTTGATATGAAATGTTTCCGCCATGGTGCTTGTACAGGTGTTTGTCCAACTGCAGTGGGCCGACCCGACTCTATGTCGGTAGGGGATTATTTTGTTCATTGTCTGATCTATTCGCGCGATTTGGGCATTGGGCGCTTATTATATTTCATCCAGTTGAGTTATACTGGATGCTTGATGAGTGGTATTTAAATCACTATTTCCCACTCATCTAACCTAATATTTTGTATAGTTTCTCGGGTTTTGTGAACATTTTGATGTGTTTTGTGTTATTTTACAGATAAATAAAGTTGGAAAAGCATTGGAAGTAATTTGGGGCCAAAATAGAGAAAAAATGATAAAGGGGCAATTTTGTAATTTATAAGCGTCGCGACGCCAAGACCCTATGCGTCGCGACGTCTAAAGTGCACCGACCATGCTAAAGTACGCAGAGGGAAACGTGTCAGAATCTGAGAAATTGGACATGCAAATGTGCACCGTGCCACGTGTCATCATCACAGAAGATCTGCTAAAATACGTCGGCTGCCACGTGTCGAAATCTCATTGGACCAAAGCAAGCGCGTGCCACGTGTCAATCTCTCATTGGACCGAATATTGGACAAATCATATGTTGCCACGTGTCGACCTCTCATTTGACCGATCCTAAGTGCGTGCCACGTGTCAACTTTTCATTGGACCGAAAGTTCAGCCAATCACCATGTGCCACGTGTCATCTTCTCATTGCACCACCTTCACCGCGTGACACGTGTCATCACCAGATTCTGCCGACAGAACAGGCATGGTCAACCCGCGTGGACCAAAGTCGCGTGCTGGCGTCGCGACGCCAAGACCCTACGCGTCGCGACTCCAATTGCCAAAAATGCCTATAAATTCAGGCATTCTTCACTTCATTTGGTGTGCTTTCCTTGGGATTTTTTCCCTGATTTCATAGGAAGCATCTAGTTTTGTAATATTAAAATTATGTATTTTTATTTTTAGTTTTTATTACAGCTTTTTATTTATTTACTTTATGTTTTGTAGTTAAATTTCCGCTGGGGTAAAAAGGGAAACCTTTAATATAATTATCTAGGTAAATCTCACTTGACTATAATTTATAAATTATAATTTAACCGGATTAATTAATGTCAGACTTTATTACCGCCTATATGGTCGGGTTAAATTCAAATTACTTTACCGCCTATATGGCTGGTCTTTATGTGACAGATAATTACCGCCTATATGGCTGGTGTAATTGGACTAAATAGATTACCGCCTATATGGCCGGTTTTAAATGTTTAATATTATTAATTCCTGAGAAAGAAGAATATAAAATAATTTATATATTATAATAAGTGAGATTCCTAGATAAGAAATATTAAATGTGGATCCTCTAACCCCAACATTTTTTTTTATTCTAGGGAAGTGATGAAACACAATATCCACACTTAATAATTGATTTTATTTTTATTGGTAATTTTTTAGTTTGTTTATTGAGTCTTAAGCTTAATGCTTCTTGTTGTCTGATCACCAATAAGATTGATATGGTAAACTTATAATGATCTAGACATAGGGATTTTAGGTTTCAGCCTTAGATTCAATAGTTCACGATCTTCCTTGAGGATAAATAACCCTTTAATAGATTTCCTTACAGGATAGACATATACCTGTCGGGCGGGGGTAGCCATAATTGGAACTTAATCTTAATGAATCCAGGTAATTTGGTTGACATAGACATATGGTTCAATTGGGTTATATTGGGTATTTGCGTCTGACCATCTACATAGGCTTTTGCATATTTTCGTGTTTCAGGTTAGCAAACTGATTTATTACACATAGATAAGAGAATCAATTCATCTTTATAATAATATTGTGTGGAGTCACAACCCTAGATCTTTGAGTCTTTTCTTTTATTTTCCTTAGTATTTTCTTTTGAGTCTGTTTTTATTTTATTTTGTAAATCCACATTCAACCAATCAAAAACAATCAATTCCCTTCTCCCTATAATTAGATACTTGTAAATAAATAGTATCAATAATTAATAACAACAGTAGGAATTAAGTCCTCGTGGGATCGATATTTTTATACTACTTGAACAATACGTGCGCTTGCGTTATACGTGTGTGTTTACGCCGGTCAAGTTTTTGGCGCCGTTGCCGGGGAGTTATTTTTCTTGAGTTATTAATTTTGAAGCTATCTAATTTACTTGTATCTAATTTTCTTTATTTTTATTTGTAATTTTTATTTCTTTATTGTGTTTTCAGGTGATTGAAAAATGGAACATTATTGGGAGATTGAAAGATCACGAGCTTTACTGGAAGATACACCCTAAATCTGGGAGCAACAGTCCGATTTTCTGAAGCCTGTTGTCCAGCCCAACAACTATCACTGGATGTCAGAATCAAGCAATACTACATTTGCTCAACAGAGCGCAATGGGGAGACGTGACATATGTAATGGTAACCACCCGAGAGATCATTGCGAGTACAACTACAATCCAGGGTGGCAGAGCTATCAAAATCCTTCATGGTATGAAGAACCATCACATTTTTCATCTTATCCACCATCTACCTTTGATTTCCATCAAGAACCAGAACCATCAGAGGAAGATCAGATGGTTGACATGCTTAAAGATTGGTTCAAGAAACAAGATGAAAAGTTGGATACAATGCTTGAAACATGCCAGAATCAATTTGAAAGTATTCAGAGACAATCAGAATTCATTCAGAGACTGACAGATCAAACAAGACAGTTACCTCAAGAAGAATTATCAGATGAAACTGACAAATCCTTCGAGTACTCAGAGATCCATAATGACACCTTAACAGAGGAGGAGGTTGAGCAGTATCAACAACCAGAGGTATCAGTTCAGGAGCCCAAACCAGCAAAGTCTCTATTTGACTTTTTATTATTCAGATTCTGACGAGGATGAAGCTGATCCATTTGTACCAACTGCACCAACAACGGAGGATCAAACTTTTAATCCTCAAAACGAAGATCTTGGAGCATGCTTTACCATGATGTTTGATGAAGATCTACATGAACCATCCATTCCAGTCGTATCAGAGGATGAAAACCTAATGTCAGAAACATCTTTACATCCTCATGTTGATACTTATGGAGCATGCATTTCACAGATGACAGATGAAGAACTGAACGAGGAAATTTTAAAATTCATCTGTGAAGAAAAGGTGGAGCAAGAAGCAGAGCAAATGTCTGACCAAATTGAAAATCCAGAGCATTCAGGAGAAACATCGCTGTATCGGGGAGTACAAATCAAAAATATCACCCAAAAGCTTGACAGAATGGAACTTCCATTCCAAGTCAAGCACCATACAAGACCTCCTGATTTTCTTTCTTTCTTTGCAGGAACCACTGGAACAACAAGGAGCAAAAAGGTGGCACAAGCACTAAATGGGACAAAAAATTTTCTGCTACCTTACCGTTGGAAAAGACCTTTCAAAAGCAACGCTCACGGGATTGTCTTTAATCGGACATCCAAAACGACGCTGAAACCTCCTTAATAGATAGATTTCATTCACGTCTGGCTGAAGACAAAAAATTTAGCGCTAGTAGGGAGGCAACCCATTCATTTTGTTGTAATTTCTATTTTTATATTTTGTATACTTGTTGTAGAGTTTTTAATTTTGTGTGTTATTTTTGTAGGGAAAAGCAGAAACAGAGCATTTTAAGACAGAATGAATGGTGTTTGGCAATCACAAAAGATGAGAGCTAATTTATTAGTGGTGGCTGAGTAAGGAATGGATTCTTGAGACGCATCTGAATGAATTTATACTAAGCGAGTGGCGTATTGCGTACACAATTCCGTTGCCTTAATTATTGCCTTGATTTGCTTTTCTGTTGTAATTATCTTTATTTTCGTAGACAGGATCCAGACTTTTTGACATTTCACGATTTCTTTTGTTTTGTTTAGCTAACAAACGTCCTCTGGAAGATACTAGTGCTATTATTACTCACCCTTTTCAGGTTCTATAAATTCAACTCATCATTGCACTTTTGAAGACATCCAGAGTAAAAAAAAATGGAAGCCACTTCAAGAAGACGAGTTGAAAACATCTGTGTGTTTTATGGTAGTAGTGTTGGTACTAAACCATAATACGTAGAAGCAGCACAAGAGTTGGGTCGAGTCTTAGCTGCAAGGAATATGCACTTAGTATATGGCGGAGGCAATCTTGGACTAATGGGGATCGTTTCAAAGGCCGTACAGGAAGGAGGCAATCACGTTTTGGGAATCATCCCAAAACCCTTGGCAGAGGCAAATCTTATTGGATCATCAAACGAAGAGGAACTTATTGTGCCAGGTATGTCCGAGCGACTAGTGGAAATGATTAACCGTTCTGATGCTTTTATCACTTTTCCAGGTGGTTTGGGCACATTGGAGGAAATTTTTGTAGTGCTATCTTGGGCGTGTTAGAGTTCAATTCAAGTCCCAAGATCAACAAATCATGCATAAAAACCGCATATGAACACATCAAAGGAGGTGCGGAATATACTCACATTGATGGGTTTGATGCTAGGAAGAACACAACCAAAACGCATTGCATGTTACTGCTCGGCAGTGAGCTGCGAAGAAGGTAGACTGCTCGGCGTGGGGGCTGCTTCCTCCTCCAAGAATCGGCCATGCATGAACTCCATTGAAGCTCCAAGCTTCAAGCTTCCATGCTCAAAGAATCACTTCCATATCACCTATGTATCACTCAAGGTGTGCTAGCACTAGTATTCTTCATTGCTTCTCAAATGCTCGGTCAAACCAGAACAAATTTGATGAAGAATCGGTCTTGAGACCGTGAGAAGAAGAGAAGAAAAGGAGGGAGATGAGATGTCGTATTTTGGAGAGAGAGAGACCGAAAATCATGTGTAAAGGGAAAAGAAAAAGTAATATATATTTATTCATTTATTTTCCAAAAATAAATAAAACATATATATATTCCAAACTTTTTCATATTCCATCACCTTTACTTTTACTTTAAGTCACATCACATCACTTTATAAAGTGACATGTTGTCAAGTCACATCACTCAAAGTGACAATTGATTTGACGCATGATGTGACAAATGATTTGACGCTTGATGCGACTCGCGTGCCGCGCTCGAATTCGAAATGCGAATGCGCTCGCAATCACTCTCGGGCTCGGGTTCGCTAATTCCAAATTAACGAATTTCCGTCGCGTCGTAATTAAATGATTACGCCTAGCGAAATCACTATTCACGTCGCTAACGAATTAATTCTAAATTAATTCGTTCGCCCGAATTAAAATCTAATTTTAATTCCTCGTCAAAATCCAATTTCGATTAATATATCGAATATATTAATTTTACCGATTAATTCCAAATTAATCGTTCTCTCTCTTTAACGATATTTTATCCGAGATAAAATATCTCCGTAATTAATCCCAGATTAATTTTCTCTCTCATCGAATTAATCCCAGATTAATTCTATCTCTCTCTACTAATTAATCCCAGATTAATTTTCTCTCTCATCGAATTAATCCCAGATTAATTCTATCTCTCTCTACTAATTAATCCCAGATTAATTAAAGTGTGAGTCATACGTCATCGGTGAATCTTCAGGAAGCGACCCATGAGATCTCCGGATATGTTGGCAGTAAATACGATCGTCGGACTGTCCGAACACGTAAGTACCTCGTACTACGTTTATATCGATTTACAAGACAAGGTTGGCTTCTAGCAAAGCGCCATGCCTACCCAATTCTCCAGAAATATTCTTACAGGAATATATAGATCTGTATCAAGCGTAGTATACCGTAGTATTGTGTATATCGGCCCAGTATCGGATAATCACGTGCTAGGCCTGGGGCTGGATAAGTGTCTGCCCCGTACGAAGCACATGTCGGATGTCTGGTAACTAGTCTCTATAATCGGATACATGACCTTGTCATAATATCCCGATGGCCGCGCAGCACTTAAGAGCACTAATACCGTATCCTGCGTGACATCATCTCCAATATGACTGAAGTGATACTTCCGTCTTGACATCACACCCAATACTACGACTCTCTGATAAACCCAGAAGTGGTGTACACAGAACCGGTTTAAAGCCCCTACCACCAAACCAAAGTTTATCGATTATCGTAAGTATTAGCGATGCAAGTCTCAGGTTAAGACCATACACACCTACCTTGATTTCGGCCTCCCATAGACACATAGTCATAATACCAATGGGATTCCGAGGGGTCTATCCAGAGCGAAGCTGTTTCCCGTACCATCGGTGAAACACGACCTCCTATCGCACTTGCATAAGTATCCAACACTTATATATATGAGAACTATGCCGTTGTGCCCTCACAAACACGCACAAGTGCAATACTAGCCTATTCCGCATTATCGATGTCCAGTCTCAATAATACTACGGCTAGGGATATTTAATGATTAAACCTTCGGGGACTGATACTGTCTCATATCATTCTCAGTCCAGGTACTAATCATAGGGACCTCTCTTCATTTATATATCTATGGTGATCTAATCACAAATGATGAGAGTGCAATTTCCTTGTCACATAGTTAATTTGCTACAACAACACAATGATCTGTGCAAATAGTGACGCTATGGGTCATTTTGTCCAACAATCTCCCACTTGGCACATAGCCAGTCACTCGAGTGTCTAACACCCGAACTATGTACAATTCGCTCAAATTGCTGAGGAAAGGTTTTCGTCAGCGAATTTGTCTGATTATCGTTTGACGCGATTTACACGATCATCACATCGCCACGATGTATGATCCGAACGAATCGGATGATATAGAAGTATATATCTGGATCGTCGATGAGACCTTTAATTCTTTAGCCTGTGCTGACGCCTAGCTCAGCTGCTAACAGAACTATATCTAATCTAATTAGATTTATTATCGATCCAAATGGCTTCTATTGCTGCCTCAGCTGCAGCAATAATCCGCATTTGTTGTTAATTCGGCAACAGTTATCTTGCTCGGAAGATTTCCAGCTCACTGTCCCAGTGTTCAAACTTTATAGTACCGCAGTATTTACCGGTTTGGAAACTTGCAACAGTGATCCCAGTCACTTCAAGTTCTCCATCTCCATAGTTTAAGACAACATCTTTAGTTCTCTTAGATACTAACAGATGTTCTTAATCTTTAATCCAGTGACTATCACTTGGATTGACCCGATTGTGACTCCATATGCTCAAAGCGTATGAGACACCAATATAAGTACATTTTAAATGTACAATTTCTCAGAGAGTGTTACCAACTCCAAATCTAGCCCAGTAGATCTTTATTCCTTGAATAAAGGTTGTTACTCCCCAGAATTCTACGGAGAATTTCTTATGAAAGCCAAGCTTTCACCGATTGTTTTATGGGAATTTCATTGTCAGTGCCCTCTCCTACTAACCTCCCTATATACACAAGAATTATTTCGTTTTGAGTTAAATCATAAACTATTATGATTATTTCAAAACGTCAGTTCCAAGAACCCTATGCTTGCTTCAATCCAAACATGGATTGAATAATCCGTAAACCTTGTTTTTCGGTTATACAAAATCGTCAGAATGTTTTTAAACATTCTCCAAAAGGTTTCCTTTTCAGGAAAGCGATTTTGATTTGTAACTGACATATTTCATAAATGAAATATACAGTCATCAACAAGCATTCAAAATGGATTTACCATAGCAACAGGTAAAAGGTTGAACCGTTATTAACACAATGTTGATAACGATACCTTTCCGTCAAAAGCCTAGCTTTGTACGTTGGTATGTTGCCATCCATGTATGTCTTCCTTGAAGACGTATAATGTACCAATAGGCACAATGCTTTGTGGTACAACAACTAGTATCCATAATAGTCGTTATACATGGAATCCATTTCGGACTCATGGCACTTTGCCATAATAGGGAGTCGATACCTTGTATCACTTCCTAATACGTAATCAGTTGGTGTACCTTAAAAGATTAACATCTTTATGAGGTGAGATCAGAAACCCATACCCCAGGTTGTTTTCTGACTCTCTCTGATCTACGCGGTTTCTTGTGTGTTTGAAGATTAATGGTATAGATTCATCATTGATGAACTATTTGTGTTCCATTAAGGACTTCGTGCTTTGAATAGTATTACTCCGATTTTCATCGAGTATCACTATCCTCCCACTGACCACTACATATCGGTATTCCTCTCAGGAAAACCGCATGGTGAGCAACAATCACATTGTTCTCATGTGGGATTTATAAGTACTATACTTATGGTTTCCCTTAGGATAACCTATATTGGCACTAATCCAATTTGGGTTCTTAGTTTGGTATCATCCAAACTTTATGCCTGGCATACCCAAATTATCAGGAATGAAACCTCGTTTCTTTCCTGTTCATATCCTATATGATATCTGTCAAACAGATTTACATGGAACCTTATTCTAAATAAGTTTTGCACTGTTAATACATATCCTGTTGAAGGAAACAGTAGCTCAGAGCGACTCGCGAAAAACCTAATCATGTCCAACAAAACTTGGTTTTTAGTTCTGACACACCGTCAATTGACGTGTCTCGGGAGGAGTCCTCATATGAAAGAAACCGTACTCTTTCATGTACGTATGAAACTTACTGCTTAAGTATTTACCAATACGGTCTTACCGTAGCGGCATAATACTACAGCCGATCTGTTTGTATACTTCGTGTCGAAACTCAAAGTTTCGTATTTGTGTTCTTCAAAAGAAACACATAACCATAACGTGATGCCACATCCGTTAAGGTCACGAAATATTCATGTACACATCTAGCCAAGCTAGATATGGGCCCACTTACTTCACCATGAATAGGGTTTACAGATCGGTGGCCTTTACACTATTACCTAGTAAATAGTATTTTAGGTATTTTACCTAGTAAACTAGATTCGTAGACCTTATTTGAATAGTCAAATCAGTCCTAGTACCCACTCTTCAAAAGTGTGGATATACGAGTCTTGTTTAATTGTGTCCGAGACAACAATGCCACAAATAAGTCTCTATTGATCAAATCAATATGAGCTTATTTATTTGTCATTTTATATGTTTGAGATTTTATTTATATTCAAAATATAAATTCTGTTATTCACATCTAATGTGTTTATCTCGGTTTAAAGTCAGTATCCAACTCATAGCGGATTCTGAACATCAATACACATATTTTATGTACCACACTAAGTATTTAAAATCTAATTTCAATACTAGTTGTGAACATAACTAAGACAAACATTTTTAAAGTTAGAGCCTCGCCCTTTCTTTAATTCCTTCGTGTCTTCCATATCCAAATGGTAGTCACTTTGGGATATGTCAATTATCCTTTTCAATATTTTAGGAACCTTAGGCTAAGCCTTGGGTTTTTAGAATATTGAAAGGAATGTGCACCTTGTGCTACATGCCCATTGCAAACTTGACTTTAAAACTCTAGAATAGTCAATTATTTCTTCAAGAATTATAAATTGCAATTTTAATACTTCATAAATCAAAAAATTAGATTTATGACAAGTATATTAAAAGCATTAAAGTCATCATCACATAATCTTCCAAAGATTTATGCTCTACTATTTGCTTAATTTTGGGCGTAACGTATAATAAGTTATTTTATCAAATAAAAAACCTATTATTTATTCCCAATTTGAAAATTAAATCATTTAAAATATTTTTAATCCCAGATTATATTTTAAATATCCAACTTTTCAATTTCTTATCTTGATTACAATAGTCCAACTATTTAATCAACGATTAGTGGTACTATATATATTATAATGATTATAATAGTCCAACTATATAATCAAATATAATCCAAATTAATTAACCTCAATTACATTGATTACTATAATCCAATTATAAAATCAACTGTAAACTGAAATTAATTAATTCAAATATATTGATTAATATAATCAATTATATATAATCAACTATAATACAGTCCAACTGTTTATTAAAACAACAATTTAAATATTAGTCCAACTAACATTTAATATTACGACGAAATAATTTAAATGAGCGCGTATGGCGAGTAATTGAACGAATGTTGCAAATTCAATACTTGCCTCCCACTATTTTTCGTCGAGCCTCTAACCCTCTGTGAGAGTACTCGGGAAACCGTGTTTCCTAGTGGGCTAGGATCCCGTTAAAGTATCATACAATCCTGACTTTGGTCAATAAAAAATTGTATGATAATTAACAAGGTAGATGTCGAAGATCAATTTGATCCCATCCAACTCCTAGATCCAGTAGGTGGACATCCAAGTCCGAAACATATATCTAATATATGCCTATATATCGAATATACCCTACCCGTTTCCTCTGAATCAACTAGGCCTTGGCTTTGGCCAAAAACAAACCTAGTGATCCCAGTCAAGCGTGGACCCATTGACAGGGAAGCTTCGTAATCAATGTCTATGGACAAGAAGTGGTCTTGACTTTGGTCAAAAACAAACCACAACTTGGACACGACACCGATATATAACAAAGCCTCGTGATTAAAGCACATCTTTGACTGACAAGGGCTTGACTTTGGTCAAAAACAACCCCTGACAATCTCCGATCTTGAGCAAGAATCACTCAATGGAAGGAAATGATGCTTGATATTTAACGAGGGTTTTTCGCGTGCAAATTGGCTACCAATTTAATTATCTTTCTTAAGGTCTCATCATCATACACCCTTAAACATGCATTCTAAATACATAATAAAACGTATATGAAAATAAATAATAATGATATGCGGATGGATACTTTACATTGATCCTAGATCAAATCTCTCACTTTCTCTCTCCCGCTAGCACTTGTATTACTTCTACCCGTTACACTACACTTCTAAAGAAACCTCTTTTACATGGAGGGGAATAGGTGAGAAGAGAATACAAAGAAATAAGAGATAAGGCTGGACACGCAGGTCCAATTTAATAAATCAAATTTATTACAATTTCCAAAATCGCCCAACCCGACTAATATCCATCCGATATGCATTATTCAAACATCACAACCATGTATTCATACAAGCATGTTATCAATCAATCAATCAAATTAATTAATCTTGATTATTAGTGATCATCCAATGTTCAAACAAAGATTTGATTTTTGTTCGAGTCAAACTCGTTATTGCGAACACGTACTCAAAGTACGATTTCTACGAATTAAATTAAATTACATAATTAAATCCAATTTAATACGTATTTAATTCTAATTCATTATTTAATTCTAAATTAAATATTACACTTTTATTAACGAACCTTTACGACTTAAATTCCAAATTTAATCGCAACGGGTCTCAAAGCCCGATAAACATCTAATGTTTTATTTAATTAAAGTCCAATGGGCTTTTAATTAATTTCTATAGGCGTGGACTTTTGGTCAACTCGGGTCAAACGAACAACCAAAATCCAATCCGGGAGTTACCCCATAAGCCTTTAAATTAATTTTGGCCCATTAGGCCCAATTAAATAATTAAGGTCCATTAAGTCATAATTGGACCTTTTGGATTCGGTTTTGGGCCTAATTGGATCCAACCAATTTTGCCTAAACCCAACTTTGTTACAACAAAGCCCAAAAGCCCAATTACAACCTAACAAGCCCAATTTCCAAAATCAAGCCCAAATTAATTAACTTATAAAATTCCAAATTTCACAATTAATTAACCTAAGTGTAATACACAATCAATTACCCAATTAACATTTCTAAAACATCAATTAGCCTAATTAATCATGCATTTTAACAACCAAATAGTGTCCAACACAATTCAATTAAAATCAAACCCAATTAACATGCTTTCAAGTCTCGGCAATTAGGGGTTTTTTCAATTCGATTCGGTTTCAATCCAATTGAGTCCACAATCTTAATTTCCCAAATGAATTCAATTCATCCAATGAATTAAAACAAAAAATCACAAAGAATTTCATGTTCCTTAAGATTCGGCCAAGCCACTTTAAAAGGGAAAAAATGTTCTAAATCAAAATTCAATCCAATTGAACTTCAAAACAACATTAACCAATTGTTTTTAAGTCATCCAATGATCAAACAAAACAAAATTACCAAGACATTAGGTTCTTCCAATTTTCGGCCAAGCCTCCAATTTGGAAAATTGAATCCAATCCAATTTCATGAAATTGATCACACAATCTCAATTAAACATGTTCTAAGCATACTTAAACATCCAATTGAATTAAAACATGCTCAAACACTTTACCCAATTACAAGTTTCATGTTCAACCTAAAGAATTGGGGAAAATTGATCTAATCCAATTTTCTTGAAATTGATCATGCACAACTTCAATTCAACCTCATTCAAGCATACTTCATCAAACAATTCAACCAAATCATGCCTAAATCGAGTTTACCCAAATTAAAGTTTTGACCAAAAATAAGCAAATTGGGGAAAATCAATCCAATCAATTTTTTATATCAAACTGATTACATACAACTCAAATTCAATCATATATAATCATTCTTGAACAATCAATTTGACAGAATCAAGCTAAAATCAAAAAGCCCCAAATTTGCTCAAGAACCCTAATTCGGTTTTCATGCATCAAAAGCTATAGATACTATTGCAAGAGTTCAATTCAAGTCCCAAGATCAACAAATCATGCATAAAAACCGCATATGAACACATCAAATGAGGTGCGGAATATACTCACATTGATGGGTTTGATGCTAGGAAGAACACAACCAAAACGCACTGCATGTTACTGCTCGGCAGTGAGCTACGAAGAAGGTAGACTGCTCGGCGTGGGGGCTGCTTCTCCTCCAAGAATCGGCCATGCATGAACTCCATTGAAGCTCCAAGCTTCAAGCTTCCATGCTCAAAGAATCACTTCCCTATCACCTATGTATCACTCAAGGTGTGCTAGCACTAGTATTCTTCATTTGCTTCTCAATGCTCGGTCAAACCAGAACAAATTTGATGAAGAATCGGTCTTGAGACCGTGAGAAGAAGAGAAGAAAAGAGGGAGATGAGATGTCGTATTTTGGAGAGAGAGAGGACCGAAAATCATGTGTAAAGGGAAAAGAAAAAGTAATAATATTTATTCATTTATTTTCCAAAAATAAATAAAACATATATATATTCCAAACCTTTTCATATTCCATCACCTTTACGTTTACTTTAAGTCACATCACATCACTTTAATAAAGTGACATGTTGTCAAGTCACATCACTCAAAGTGACAATTGATTTGACGCATGATGGACACAAATGATTTGACGCTTGATGCGACTCGCGTGCCGCGCTCGAATTCGAAATGCGAATGCGCTCGCAATCACTCTCAGGCTCGGGTTCGCTAATTCCAAATTAACGAATTTTCCGTCGCGTCGTAATTAAATGATTACGCCTAGCGAAATCACTATTCACGTCGCTAACGAATTAATTCTAAATTAATTCGTTCGCCCGAATTAAAATCTAATTTTAATTCCGCGTCAAAATCCAATTTCGATTAATATATCGAATATATTAATTTTACCGATTAATTCCAAATTAATCGTTCTCTCTCTTTAACGATATTTTATCCGAGATAAAATATCTCCGTAATTAATCCCAGATTAATTTTCTCTCTCATCGAATTAATCCCAGATTATTCTATCTCTCTCTACTAATTAATCCCAGATTAATTTTCTCTCTCATCGAATTAATCCCAGATTAATTCTATCTCTCTCTACTAATTAATCCCAGATTAATTAAAGTGCGAGTCATACGTCATCGGTGAATCTTGAGGAAGCGACCCATGAGATCTCCGGATATGTTGGCAGTAAATACGATCGTCGGACTGTCCGAACACGTAAGTACCTCGTACTACGTTTATATCGATTTACAAGACAAGGTTGGCTTCTAGCAAAGCGCCATGCCTACCCAATTCTCCAGAAATATTCTTACAGGAATATATAGATCTGTATCAAGCGTAGTATACCGTAGTATTGTGTATATCGGCCCAGTATCGGATAATCACGTGCTAGGCCTGGGGCTGGATAAGTGTCTGCCCCGTACGAAGCACATGTCGGATGTCTGGTAACTAGTCTCTATAATCGGGATATACATGACCTTGTCATAATATCCCGATGGCCGCGCAGCACTTAAGAGCACTAATACCGTATCCTGCGTGACATCATCTCCAATATTACTGAAGTGATACTTCCGTCTTGACATCACACCCAATACTCTACGACTCTCTGATAAACCCAGAAGTGGTGTACACAGAACCGGTTAAAGCCCCCTACCACCAAAACCAAAGTTTATCGATTATCGTAAGTATTAGCGATGCAAGTCTCAGGTTAAGACCATACACACCTACCTTGATTTCGGCCTCCCATAGACACATAGTCATAATACCAATGGGATTCCGAGGGGTCTATCCAGAGCGAAGCTGTTTCCCGTACCATCGGTGAAACACGACCTCCTATCGCACTTGCATAAGTATCCAACACTTATATATATGAGAACTATGCCGTTGTGCCCTCACAAACGCGCACAAGTGCAATACTAGCCTATTCCGCATTATCGATGTCCAGTCTCGATAATACTACGGCTATGGATATTTAATGATTAAACCTTCGGGGACTGATACTGTCTCATATCATTCTCAGTCCAAGTACTAATCATAGGGACCTCTCTTCATTTATATATCTATGGTGATCTAATCACAAATGATGAGAGTGCAATTTCCTTGTCACATAGTTAATTTGCTACAACAACACAATGATCTGTGCAAATAGTGACGCTATGGGTCATTTTGTCCAACAGGGCGAACCTAAACATACACCAGAAACCGCTTGGGCTATACAACGTTGATGGATTTTATGATTTTCTTTGTGTGTTTCTTGATGATGCTCGGAGAAATGGGTTCGTGTCAAAACCTATAAAAGAACTCCTCTTTACTGCCAGAACTGCTCCAGATCTAATAGACCAACTCTTAGCCTATGAACCACAAGTTGACCATATCCTTTCAAAGATAAATTGGTCCGAGGACGATCGTGGTAAGAGGCGTCGGATTAATCTGGATCTTAACCTTTAATTTCCTGTAGAATTTTAGCTAACCAGGTACGACCTTCTAAACTCTTCTTCTACTGTTTAAGACATTGGGGACGATATCTCATTTAGGTTTGTGTGTTATTTTTATTTTAGGCCAAAATTTTTCGAAAAATACAAAAAAATTGAAAAATTTTCAAAAATTACAAAAATATTTTGCGTTTTTGTGTTTTTATTTTGACTAAAAATGTGAAATTGGTAAAAGATAGCTGAGTAAGGAGTTTCCACTCCTGAGACGTATCTCAAACCATTTTTTTTCAAACAAGTTAATTTTTGTTTATTTCCTTTTTAATTATTTAATTTGTAAATTCTCCATAAAACTGACTAAAATGGATCTTCATATGCTCAGTTGGCAGGTATTATCAACATGCATAGTAACATACGGACATGAGTTATAATTGAAAAGTTTGTAATATTCAGTGCTCTAGTTTAATTGGAGGAAGCATCTCAAAAAACAATGGAGTAAAAAAAAACAAATCGTCTGAGGTCCGAGTTATTAAGTCTGTAAGGGTGTTTTAACACCTAGTGCCCTAAAACCAACTGGTTTGGGAGTCACTGGCCCAAAGCTCGCTACATGGATCAAAGATGCTGTAAAAAAATATATTTATCTGAAGTCTGAGTAATTAAGTCCGTAGGGGTGTCTTAACACCTGGTGCCCTAAAGCCAACTGGTTTGGGAGCCACCTGCCCAAAGCTCGTTACATAGATGGAATATATTGTATATAAATAAAAAATAGAGAAAAATCAAAGAAAAAATCAGAAAAATCAGAAAGATTATTCCATTCCTACAGAAAGGTGTGAAATCTGATAGAACTTTAGGACAAAAATATTACTCTCTTATCAACTGCACTTATGACTGTTGTGGGCAAAAATGAGTTGATTAATATTTTGTTGGCTGTGTATATGGAGAATGGTAAATATAATCGGAGAATTTACTTATTCAGTAATTTAGAATGAAACAAAACAACTAGTAACTTGGAGTAGAAGTTTCACCTGATTAGTCACTAACTTCTTTATTCTCGTTTCGCTTGTCTTTTTGCTTTTGTGTGCATTAGTTTTACTTTCTTTTTACTTTTGTAAAATGTTTGTGGGTATCATTGCTGTAAACCCTCACGAGACTACAACTCGTCCACTAGGGACACCTATGGGTTTAAAGGCTTGTTGCATATGGTAAATGCAACCGTGATCCCTACGAAAGTGGCTTAATTAATTTTATTTCTGTTATTTTATTTTGTGTTTTGCTCGAGGACTAGCAAAATGTTAGGTTTGGGGGTGTGATGAGTGGTATTTATATCACTATTTCCCACTCATCTAACCTAATATTTTGTATAGTTTCTCGGGTTTTGTGAACATTTTGATGTGTTTTGTGTTATTTTGCAGATAAATAAAGTTGGGAAACCATTGGAAGTAATTTAGGGCCACAATAGAGAAAAAATGATAAAGGGGTAATTTTATAATTTGTCAGCATCGCGACGCCAAGACCCTACGCGTCGCGACGCCTAAAGTGCGCCGACCATGCTAACGTGCGTCGAGGGACACGTGTCAGAATCTGAGAAATTGGACTTGCTAACGTGTGCCGTGCCACGTGTCATCATCACAGAAGATCTGTTAAAATACGCCGGCTGTCATGTGTCGAAATCTCATTGGACCAAAGCAAGCGCGTGCCACGTGTCAATCTCTCATTGGACCGAATATTGGACAAATCATATGTTGCCACGTGTCGACCTCTCATTTGACCGATCCTAAGCACGTGCCACATGTCGACTTTTCATTGGACCAAAAGTTCACCCAATCACCGTGTGCCACGTGTCATCTTCTCATTGCACCACCTTCACCGCGTGACACATGTCATTACCAGATTCTACCGACAGAACACGCGTGGTCAAACCGAGTGGACCAAAGCCGCGTACTGGCGTCGCGACGCCAAGACCCTATGCGTCGCGACTCCAGTTGCCGAAAATACCTATAAATTCAGGCCTTATTCACTTCATTCGGTGTGCTTTCCTTGGAATTTTTTTCGTTGATTTCATAGGAAGCATCTAGTTTTGTAATATTAAAATTATGTATTTTTATTTTTAGTTTTTATTACAGCTTTTTATTTATTTACTTTTTGTTTTGTAGTTAAATTTCCGCTGGGGTAAAAGGTGAAACCTTTAATATAATTATCTAGGTAAATCTCACTTAACTATAATTTATAAATTATAATTTAACTGGATTAATTAATGTCAGACTTTATTACCGCCTATATGGTCGGGTTAAATATAAATTACTTTACCGCCTATATGGCTGGTCTTTATGTGATAGATAATTACCACCTATATGGCTGATGTAATTGGACTAAATGGATTACCGCATATATGGCTGGTTTTAAATGTTTAATATTATTAATTCCTGAGAAAGCAGAATATAAAATAATTTATATATTATAATAAGTGAGATTCCTAGATAAGAAATATTAAATGTGGATCCTCTAACCCCATCATTTTATTTTTATTCTAGGGAAGTGATGAAACACAATATCCACAGTTAATAATTGATTTTCTTTTTATTGGTAATTTTTTAGTTTGTTTATTGAGTCTTAAGCTTAATGCTTCTTGTTGTCTGATCACCAATAAGATTGATATGGTAAACTAAAAATGAAATAGACATAGGGATTTTAGGTTTCAGCCTTAGATTCAATAGTCCACGATCTTCCTTGAGGATAGATAACCCTTTAATAGATTTCCTTACAGGATAGACATATACCTGTCGGACGGGGGTAGCCATAATTGGAACTTAATCTTAATGAGACATATGGTTCAATTGGGTTATACTGGGTATTTGCGTCTGACCATCTACATAGGCTTTTGCATATTTTCTTGTTCCAGGTTAGCAAACTGATTTATTACACAAAGATAAGAGAATTAATTCATCTTGATAATAATATTGTGTGGAGTCACGACCCTAGATCTTTGAGTCTTTTCTTTTATTTTCCTTAGTATTTTCTTTTGAGTCTGTTTTTATTTTATTTTGCAAATCCACATTCAACCAATCAAAAGCAATCAATTCCCTTCTCCCTATAATTAGATACTTGTAAATAAATAGTATCAATAATTAATAACAACAGTAGGAATTAAGTCCTCGTGGGATCAATATTTTTATACTACTTGAACGATACGTGCGCTTGCGTTATACGTGTGTGTTTACGTCGGTCAATGCTCGATATGGATTAAAAATGATGGATTTTGAAACTTTGATTTTTGTTTACAGTAAAAGAGTTTTTCAAATGTTTTTTTGAGATGGTTTTTAAAAGAGATCGTTGAACGTTTTCCATTTTAATGATGACAGAGATTGACAAATTTCAGATTATCAACATCATAAGAGCACTATGATTATGGATCACTTCTGGTTGTGACAATGGATATATTGGTTGATATAAAAGATCATGTTCGTTATAAAAATACGAATATAAGTTTATAGTTAGTCTTGAATCTTTTGAGGATTGTAATGGTGATGTATGCCTTGTTGTCAGCCATTCAAAATTATATGTGCGATGGGATATGTAAGTATGTAAATTTTGATATCGATATCGTTTACATAATATGATATGGAATGACCTGATGTGAAATGAATGAGTTCTTTTTAGATTGTGAATGTAATGGGTAGTATGAAATCCGTATTATGTTTTGTTTTTGATACCGAATTAGATCGCTTGCAAAGAACCTATTTTATGTTCTTCGTTAATGATGATGTATATGATTGACTGTATAGAATTTGTGTTCAGCTTTCTGTTTCTATGATGAATGGCCTTGAAACGGTTTGAGTGTGTTCCAATAAATGAATGTGAATTGAAATGACGAGTTTGGTTTGATTCTAGTATGGAATGTTTGATTCGATGAGTTTTGTTTTGAAATAGCATGATTTGTATTGATGTATTGTATGCGTAACTTTTAAAAGGGTGTAAAGTGAGGTGAAGTCCAAATACGGATAAGATTATAACATACTTGTTTTCAATTCCGAATGATAAGATATAAGAACAGAGAATTTCGAGGATGAAATTTTTATAAGAAGAGGAGAATGTAATATCCCGAATTTTTTCAGAACGATTATGAAAGATTTTCGAATTGAAGTTTAGAATTTGGAATGGGATGCTATTTGATACTAAGAGTTTATTTGTTAGAAAATAGATCGTAACGTTTTAAAGTGAAGTTTCATTGCGTTGATAAACACATGGTTTTGAGAACCGGTTACGCGATTTATGATTCTATCGTTATACACATAAAAGTTTCTTGTTTCATCTATAAAAATAGTAAACGTACTCCGATTAATCTTATTCTTAAACTATTAAACTTATTTTTCCGAGACGAACAACTTTCGTGTTGAACACGTTTTGACATTTGTATCAAAAGAACTTCAAAAAACGTACATTTCCAAGAAAGCCCCATGACAGTGACCTATTTGCAATTTTCGAGTGTCAGAATGTAATTTTCAGAAAATTTTCTATAAATACCCCATAGTTTCAGGTTATTGCAAGAATGGAAAAACCTCACAAAATGCCCCACACGCCCCCACATCCCCAAACACATTTTGAGTTCCCATGGTCGCGCCGGTGGCTCGTCGACAGGCGTGACCTGCCAGAGGTTGCGGCGGCCACTCCTCCACCTTGTGGTGGCCGGCGGAAGCCTCAAATCGTTGGCGAACAACAGCAAATGAGAGAAAGGCATGCATGAGTGGGTCTCCCATTCTTGGCTCCTCGCTTCATGTCACGACCCTAGCCACCCGCCAAATCAAATCTCTTGGAGAGTACTACAAGTTGGCGGTGACAAATTTTCCATTATGTGCACGGTTGCACATGAATCGAGAATAGAAAGAAACGATGAATAATAACATCGAATGAACAGTAACTCCGATCAAAATTTCGTCAATTTCAGCACATTTTTGAGATTTTACTAACTGACCCGTGTTAGTAAATATTGACCAGGAATTTTATTTGAGAATATAAAACTTATAATGACACTTCCCAATGTCAATTACAAACTACGTTGTAACTGGGCACTACGTTGTAAACCCTGGGGTCTTTGTCTAATATATACATATCACTAAATAATATTTATTTTCAATCTAATCGTAATTAGATCGAATACATATATAAAAGACAATAGGTGTAACTATATATATATGTAATATTATGAAAAAATGAATTGTTCATATTTATGAATCAGACATAAATACGATCCGGATTTGCGCTTCGAGCACCAACCCTATCAATTTATCCCACTTGCTCTAGTGCCACTCCACGGTATCATATACATATCTCAATATGTATCTTATGTGCATGGCTCTCAAGAGCTCACCTAGCACTCAAAAGGTAGGCAATAACGAGTAGGTTCGCTATAACATATTGAGTTTGCCCAACAAACCCAAACGTTTCCCTTAGCTAGCATCATTCATATTTTGTAGAACCTAAGTTTTACATTAATATGACTCAGATTCGATATGAACATTGTGCTACAACTATTGAGTTGCCTACGTATGTAGGGATCAAATCCAAAATACTATGCTGACAACCGCAAGCACAACACTAATATCAAAACTTCTAAAAATATAAGGTCACTTTTCAACTTTATAAGTCAATACTTCATAAGTTACAACTAATTCCACTTACATAATAGAATCATCCGTGACACTCCCACTGTATCTTTTCTTACTCTATATGACGTAGACTGTCTAACATCATAATTAGACTAAAAACTAATCCGACCATAATGGTTACAGATTATATTCTCTATGAATAAGAAGCTCTCTCTTAATATCTCAAAGATAACATAGAACATGTTTTAAGACACATCATATTGTCTACAACGTATCAAAACAGCTCGTAATAAATATGATTAAATCAATATCTTTAATCGTACATAATATAGTATTCATTAGGCCATCATCCTATGATGCATAAGATTGACTAGACATTCTAATCAAATTATCTTTCGACAAAGGAATCATCCTTTATGAAAGATGAATGATATATATAAGAGACACTCTAACTGTCAAACAGTTATTCTAACTGTCACACAGATAGTCTTACTGTGTCCTTTATTAGATCATATCTAATGCACGACTAATGAGAGTATCTCACAAGTCTTTTAGTTTTATATCGTTTATGAAACTTTATATCAAATATAACAAAGACTACTCTCACTGCTCTCACGGAGAAAATAAGACTTAGGTAAACATTTTACCTCATAAACATCTCATTATTACATTAATAATGATAATTTCGTTTATGATATATATCAGTAGAAAGAAATTTGTACGCTCTCATTAACCCTTCAATCATATATGTATTCTCTATGCTTTGATAAAATAGACAATCTGACTGATATCAAAATTAGAGAACAAAGATTTTCGGAAAGCTTACATGAGTCTACAATAGGCTCTATAAGCTAGTATACCAAACCGTAATTTTAGCAGAATACAAACTCCAGGGCCATTCCAGAATGAAATCTTCAAACAAAGAAATCAAAAAACAGATCTATTTTCTGAAGAAACCATTCAAAAACGCCACTTTGTATTCCTAGCTAAAATACACAGTTTAACATCAACATTAACAAACAGATCTTTAATTGTTCAATTAGTGCTACTAGAGACAATTTTTCTCATAATCTACAATAGATTAATGAGTATAACTTTTCTCACTGTCACACTATAAAGGTCAAACCTTTAATAAGCTCACTTTGCTTTTGCTGTGGAAACCATTTGCACATTTTATAAATGATTTATAATGAAAGCTCAATCAAGTTCCAATCTTGATCATAGTAAGCTATGAACAATCTTAGATATATGGTTTAATCTTACGAAATCGATATCAAATATTGCTCCCACTATAAGTTATAGGATAATTTTCTTCGATAAGAAAATAGCAGAACCAGTAAGTATCAAATACTTCACAAATGATTCTGACATCCTATTGGACTTATATGGAAGCTGTCTAAGGGTCTTTTCAACTTATTAATTATGTAGTTCCATTTATATTTTACCACTCTCACATTCGACTTCAAAAAGTCAAGTCTTTTCTACAATCGTCAACATTCGATGTTATACACCAAGTAAAAAGATAATTTTATTACTCAGGTTCATAGAAAAGATATTCTATCAAATAGAATATAATATTCTATTAAATAGAATAAATGATAAACTTTTACTTGTACCTCTGAGGTACAAATACTTTCAATTATATAACCATTATACAAAAGAAATATTCGAATCTCAAATTTTTCAAGATTCGAATTTTCGACTTATACATATCATATATGTAACTTATAAACTAATGGAACCTTAATTAAAAGGATGAATTAGTGTTACTGGATCATATCCCCAAGAGTATTGAAACTAATTCGGTAACACTCAATATCAAACGAATCAAATCGTATTGGATTCAATTCCTCCCATTAATAAATTCATTAACGATGGAATCGTAGAAGAATAATATTGAGTAAGAATCATATTCATTGAATAACCTTATAATTAATTGCTATAAATTCACATGTTTGATAGTATCAAACATCTTTGAATAATTCAAAGACTCATGATGAATTTTAAAGATATATTTTCAAAAACTTCAGATCGAATATATTTGAATTAGTCAGAATATTCTATCCGCATTTCAGAAGAAACATGTAACTAAGTCATGACAACTCATAGGCTAAGTTACGAAGTAAAGAAAACTACCTTAAGTAATTAATAATTCATTAAACTACATACACCTCATGTATCAGTTTAATAAATCTTGTGGACCAATAACGATCATTGGTTAAATGAGATTTAAATATATTCATGAATAAATGGATAAGGATATATGGTGTGATATCGTATCAGACTATCCTTTACCATACAGAATAAGAAACTATTCTTTCTTCATAATTATATCCTAAAACAGATATCTATTTAGATTACCTATGATGACTTAGTAACCAAGTCACTAACCATCTTGATTTTTCAATAAAATCAGAACAATAGTTCTCAATGGTTTAAACTAATCTAATTATATCCAAGTCTACTGTTATCTAGAACCTATTCTAGAAAACTGCAACCATAAGTGGAGTCAGAAAACATATAGAAAATATGCATGCAATGAATTAAAAGTTTAATTCTATCAACAATATAGAATAAGGAAAACATAAGCAGTAATTTTCATAATATTACACACTGCCTTAGTTATGGATTTTTAACCCAGTAGTGCCTGCCACTATTTTACGAAATATCGTAATCCCCAACGAAAAATGAGAATTAAATAATTAAATCGAATTCCATAATGGGAAGTGGACCCCATTCGACTCACAGTTTTGACACGTTTTCGCCTACGTATATTCACAGGTAGACCACTCATTGTCAATCACACTTAATGTGACTCTTGATTTTGGTCTCGACCGTTTCTCGTTGTGAAAGCTTTGGCACGTTCACAGGAGGCATATCAAGGCATCACTTGTCAGTAACAAACTCAAGCTACCGATATAGTCCTGACAGCTTTGGAACGTTCAAGATTTCCACTTTCACTTGAATTTGTCTCTTATCATATAAGTTCTATTGGCGCAAATGAACTACCATCATCCATAACTTCACAGCTTTGGCACGATACAACTACAACATCAGGAAAACATTCGTATCCGTACTGACAAGGCGGACCAAGAAACAAGTATTCCTAATACTAGTCATTTTAAAACCTTATTAAGCGGGGATATTCCTAAGTGGATTTTACTCTGCATCAAATGCATATATTTAATTTCGATCAATTTCTCAACAATTTAATTCTACCCGAGAAAACATAACTTAACTTAACCATTAAATCTCGGTTATATTTTCCCGTTAGCGTAGAACCGAAAAATCAAGAAACATCTAGAGTACAAGCATTTGCAAATAACAAAATTGGATTACATATCATATATCAAGCATGAAAAATGTAATGGATGTAGGATCAGACTCGCTCTGATACCATTTTGTTGGGGTCAAGCGCAACGGAAGAGCGCGGTTCAGGTGAAATCGTAACTTTAAGATTTCTTAAACTTACCGAATAAATTATTCAATATTCCATATGAATAATTCATTCATATTTCACCCAAATATATTTATTCGATATCAAATAACGACATAAATAATTTAGAAACACGGCAAAACTTTTACGAAAATATTTCTCCGCAAAATGGCATGAAAGACATTTTTGTCCGAACCGACCAACCAATACACACAGGGGCTGCCGAGGTTAGCCCCAATTGTACTTGGGTAGTTCATGGGCTGCTCGAATAGTGACCAATCCACAGTTTGGACAGTCGTCACTCGGTAAGCCCGAAACTCACCAGGTAATGTCGTTTTTAGCCGTTTTCGCATATTTTCACTCTTAAACAATTTTCGGCAATTATTCCAATGCCCAATACACATCCAATACATTTAAACATCATAATTTTCATTGCCAAAATTCCAGAATTACCAGGTCTGACTAGGGAGCAAAAATTATCATTTTTCATGCTTTAAATCTAAATTTCTCAACAATAATCATATTAATATTTACACCAATCAAAGCCATCACCAATGAAGCACTTAACAATAATTTTAGGAGTTACAAGAATGGTCATAACACTCTAGAATGGCAAAAAGTCATCAAATGATAAATTTGAACTAATATTACACTAATATTATTTAATTTAACTTCACACATGCATCTAGCCTCCAAATCCATCCTCAAAATCAAAACTCTATAAAATCTAAGCAAGAAAAAAAACCCTAGAACAATTCTAGATACTCAAGAATAAGAAACAAATTCTCTAAGCTTAAGAATATTAAAGATTACCTCAAAATCTTCAAATTTCCTTAAGCTTTCTCCTTGATTTATTCACTTTCTCTCAAGTTTTTCTCAAAAACAATTTTGGAAGCTCTCTAAAAATGGTTGAAACTTGGCCAAGACAAGCTTAATGAAAGAGAAAATAATTTTTCCCTTTTAATATGCACATGGCCGAAATTTCAAACTTAAATGAATATGCCACTTGTTACCAATAATAATTAAACATATTATATAACAATTATGTAATATTGATATTATTTAATTATTTAAATATTTAACATTTAAATATCTAAATAATTAATTAATATATATATATTTATTTACACTAAATAACAAAATACATATACAAGTGACATGTGTCAAAATCTCATTTGATAAATAATTAATATGTATCAAATCAAATTTTGTATCAAATACAAATACACATTAATTATTAATTGACTGAAATGCTATTATGCATGTATTTTTCATTTAACCGTTAAAGGATTCGAGTTTACTTATTTAATCCGATAAAGTATTATGGATAATCTGTATTATTCATAACGAGTTGCCCAAGTGCTCAACGAGTACACTTCATATAGTGGGATTCTCTAAGTTTAGGTTTATCCGTCACTAAATCAAATTTCATGTCCATAATTCACCCACTCGTAAATTATAACGACCACGTATAATCTCGTTAAACTATGTAAGTCGAGGTCACTGCATACATATAATCCCTCTCTCACAGGAAATCAATATTATACAGGGGATATAGATAGGAACGTCAAATCCCCAAGGTATAATTTATTCGACTTCCAAATTTACGATCTCTAAATAACACTCGAAACTGGCTTTCGAAGTATACCACGACCATGGATTTACTAGATCACAAACACTTATAAGATACCTAAGCCCTATACATATGACTGGCATATTCTTTTTGATACTCACAGGATATCATGAGTATCAGTCCACACCCAACGAGTAGGCGGAGGTCTGATCTAAATAGATCGGTGATGTGATTGCATCAAAGTATGAAAGATGTCTCATATATCCACAATGGTATCACAAGTCGAAGGATCACTGTGCTACTTGATTCAAGAAGATTCCTATGGACGTTGGTGTACCATATTAGGAAATCTTTGGTGTCATTCAGTGTTTATCAAATAAACACCTACACATCTATACGAGTCTCCCGAGACTCATGGTTCATTGGGATAAACCATCAGACCAAGTCCTGATATACGACATGTATTGGTCTCAGCGGATTTTATTAACCGACCCATGTCAGTAAATCTTTACCAGGAACTTTATTTGAGATTATACAACTTATAGTGATGTTTCCCAATGTCAATGACAAACTATATTGTAAGTGCGCACTACGTTATAAATCCTGAGGTCTTTGTCTAATATTTACATATCACTAAATCATATTTGGTTTCAATCTAATCGTAACTAGATCGAATATGTATATAAAAGACAAGAGGTGTAACCATATATATAAGTAATATTATGAAAAAGAGAATTGTTCGTATTCATGAATCGGACATAAATACGATTCAGATTGACGCTCCGAGCACCAACCCTAACAAAGTCATGAACTGTAAAATTGAAGTTGGAACCTTGTTCGTGAATATGTGCTAATGATGATTAGTACGATTCATGAAGCTGAAATCAATGGGGCAACTATAGATGATGGCATACAAGTGGATATGATTTTGGAAAGCCTTGGCTCACAATTTTTTTAGTTCAAAAGAAATTATTTTATGTGCAAGTTGAGTTATAATTTGACTCTGTTGCATAATGAACTCATAACCTTTGAGTCTATTTCTGTAGAGAAGATGGTAGAAGCAAATGTTGATGAACCTTTTTTCTCCAACTCTTCTTCAAAGATAAGGAATAAAAGCTATGAGAAATGTAAGAGTTCAGGAGGTGGGAAAATAACGGGAAACAATGGCAAAAGAAACATGCCAAAAAAAATCAAGGTAAATCGAATTTACTTGTTACTGGATATTGTTTAGTTGAAAAGGGTTTATTACTATGGATAATTAATTCCAGAGTGACTAATCATAATTTTTTTTTCTTACAAATGCTTGATTCTTACACAAGACTTGCCACTGTGGACTTTACTTTGAGGGTTGAGAATGACGCTTTAGTTTTAACATCAACAGTCGGAGAAATAAAGCTCTATATTGATAATAAAAAATATTTATTTCTGAATAATGTTTATTTCGTAACGAGGTTTACTAGAAATTTGGTTTCTGTTTCTCGACTTTATGAATAATTTTATTCAGTTTCTTTTGATACTAAATCCGTTGTTATTTCAAGAAATGGTTTGAATATTTGTTCTAATTTTATGAAAATGAGCTCTATATGATAAGGCTCATTGTTAATTCACTATTGAATGCTGAAATATTTAAAGTAGAATTGCCCAAAATAAAGAAACAAAAGATTTATCACACTAATAAAACATATCTATAGTACCTAAGACTTGTTCATATAAGTCTTGACCGGATAAATAGACAAGTAAATGATGGTCCTTTAAGAGAACTAAATATTGGTACTCTATCAGTTTATGAGTCATGTCTTGAAGGAAATATGACAAAAAAGATTTTCTCTGCAAAATGCGATAGGACCCAAGAATAATTGAAGCTTATTTATTCAGATGTTTGAGAACCTATGTCTACAAAAGCAATATGTGGTTATGAGTATTTCGTTACTTTTTTTTATGATTACTCAAGATATGGTTATGTTTACCTAATAAAACATAAATCTGAAACTTTTGGAAAGTTTAAGGAATACAAAGATCACCTATTAAAGTAAGAGATTTTGTCCCACTAACTGCATATGGTACACCTCAGCAAAACGGTGTTGCTGAGAGGCGAAATCAAAATTTACTGGACATGATTCATTCCATGTTGAGTTATTCTTCACTCCCAAAATCGTTTAGGGGGTATGCCATACAAACAACAACTCATATTTTGAATGTAGTTCTATCTAAGTCAGTACCTATGTAACACCTGGGGTCAACGCGATCATGTCTGGTACAGTGAATCATAAAGCATAACATCTTAGGATCTATAAAATAACATAAAAATAGGTTTCACACCTTAGGAATCTCATCCGGAGGTCCCAGATAAATTTTCAGTTTCAGCCTCATTTTATCGCTTACCGGAGTCAATCAATAACTTTCCTATTTCAACCCTAACTTCTCATACGATCCACGATTTTGATGAATTTTTTATTTTTGGAAAGCTTTGACCGAGATCTACAATTTTTCTGTTGGAGATTTTCCCAAATTCGGTCAAGAACTAAGTTAACAATAATAATTTTCATAACTGCTACAGTAAAAACGTGGACTGCCTATATATTTTTGCCACTTGGCACAATCTAAGCCACTCCCTTCAATTAAAATCAGCCCATTGCTATAAACTGATCATCATCTCTAAAAATGGGAAGAGAAGCCATGAATTTGAAAACTTCACATGCCTTCTTCATTTTCTTCACAACTTATCATTTTGTCATGCAACTTTGAAGAATCCTAGCTCAATCCTCATGAAAGTAAGCTCCTAATCTATTTTCTTTCCTTTATTTCAGATTATGAGTAAGAAATTTAAGACCCCCATTTCGAACTTAAGAACCCTAACTTTTCATTTTGTACAACTTAGCTTTGTTAAGTGAATTAGCATGCATCTTAGTCCATTTCTTGACTCTATTCACAACGATTAGGCTAGATTTTCAAAATGCCCAATTTTCTCTAATTCTTTAGAGCAGTTCGAATTTTCTTGTTGAAGAGTGGGGGGTTGTCTTGTATTTTTGATGATAAAATCATGTTAGTGCATGTGCTTGGATGATGTTTTAGCTCGTATGATGTTGTGTTGTGATGAAATCTTCAAGAGAGTAAAATTTTGCCTTGGCCAAATACTAAATGATATGTAGGGCTGTTTGTTGTTTTTTTTAATAAGGAATGCTCTTAGTTGAAGCGTTGGGATGATGTTAAAATATGAATTTAGTTTGGTTATGTTGAAAAGCTTCAAAGTGACTATAAGCCCCCTTGGTCGAATCTTGCTAGAGTGTTAAAGGAATATTTTTATGATTTTTGGTTATGAAATATGATGATTTATATTTATCAATGTGTTGCTTGAGGATTGATATGAGAAAATCCAAGTTGCCTTTAAATCCCTTTTGTCGAAATTGATTATGTGTGCGTGGGGATAATAATTTGTTACTTTGATGATTATTGGGGATGTTTTATGTTTAAATGTGATGTGTTAGTATGAGTTGTATTGATTATGTAGAGAAAAGTTCAAAAGTGGTAAAACTAATGTCTTGGCTAAATGGTGTGCATATGTTGAAGAGTTGATCTTGTCATAATGATGATGATAAATAGTAGTTCATATATCTAATGATGTTTTAGCATGAGTCTATTGTAGGCATTGTATTTTCGCATGTGAAACCCGATGATGAGTCTCAGTTGGAGGCACTACCTTTTTAGCTAAGGATATTGCGAGAAATGGAGGTCGGAATGGGAAATTCAGAATAAGTACTGTTAGACATTATGACCCATAGCGTCACTGTTTTGTAAATGATATTGTATTATTGTACAAAATCAACTATGTGATAATGAAATTGCCTTTTGCCGTTTTGTAAAATTATTTACTTTGATATATTAATTGCAAAAGTCCATATGATTAGTTCCGTATTGAGATGATATGAGACAGTATCAATATAAAAGGTTTAATCATTAAATATCCCTAGTCGGAGTATTATCGAGATCAGACATCGATAATGCGGAATAGACTAGTATTGCACTTGTGCGAGTTGTGATGGCACAATGACATAGTTCTCATATATTTAAGTATTGGATACTTATGCAAGTGCGATAGGAGGTTGTGTTTTACCGATGGTACGGAAAACAGCTTCGCTCTGGATAGACCCCGCAGAATCCCATTGGTAGTATGTCTGCGTGTCTATGGGAGGCCGCATCATGGTAGGTGTATATGGTCTTAACCTGAGACTTGCATCGCTAGTACTTGCGACAATCGGTAAACTTTGGTTTTGGTGGTTCGGGGCTTTAACCGGTTCTGTGTACGCCTCTTCTGGGTTTATCGAGAATCATAGTGTACTGGATGTGATGTCAAGATGGAAGTATCACTTCAGACATATGGAGATGATGATCACGCAGGATACAGAACTAGTACTCTATAAAAGGTTGCAACCGTCGGGACAATATGACCAGGTCAGGATTGTCCGATTTAAAGAGACTAGTTGTTTGATGTCTGATATATGTTTCGTACGGGGCAGACACATTTCCAGCCCCAGGCCTAACATGTGATCGTCCGATACAGGATCGATGTACGCGATACTACGGTATACTACGCTTGATAAAGATCTAATATTCCAATAAGAATATTTCTGGAGAATTGGGTAGGCATGGCGCTTTGCTAGAAGCCAACCTTGTCTTGTAAATCGGTAAAAACGTAGTACGAGGTACGTACGTGTTTGGATTATCCAACGACCGTATTTACTGCCAACATATCCGGAGATCTCTTGGGTCGCTTCCTGAAGATTCACCTATGATGTTTGATTCGAACTTTATTAATCTTGGATTAATTACGGAGAAACTTTATCTTGGATAAAATGGCTAATTAGGAGAGAGAACGATTAATTTGGAATTAATCGATAAAATAATATATTCGATATATTAAACGAAATTAGATTTCGACGCGGAATTAAAATCGGATTTTAATTCAGGCAAACGAATTAATTTAGAATTAATTCGTTAGCGATGTGAATAGTAATTTCGCTAGGCGTAATTATTTAATTCACGTCGCGACGGAAATTCGTTAATTCGGAATTAGCGAAACCGAGCCCGAAAGTGTTTACGGACACATTCGTATTTTGAAACGAGTGGGACCCGCAAATCACATCGCGAAGTCTCATCACTTGACACGACTAGTTGATGGATGTATCTAGTCACCTTTATGGGATGATACATTGTCACTATTCTCAATGTAAGTTGGTGAGGCCATTTAATGGCTTTTGGGAGGGAAAACCTTTTCACGGTTTTTGAAGGGTTTTTTACCAAATATTTTTGGTAATTGTTATTCTTATCATCATTCATCTTTTTGAAACAACATAAAAAAAGTGAAAAGAAAACCAAAAGCCTCTCTCCCTCTTCTTCTTCTTGCTCACGCCGTGAGCTTCTACAAGGCAGAAAAATTGTTTTTCATTTCTCCATTTTTGCTAGCACAATGAGGGATCAAAGGAGGTGATAGGGAAACAACCTTGGAGCTTGGAATACTAGAAGACTTGAAGCTTCTCTCCCTCTTGCTCTTGGCCGAAAGTTTCCACCTTGAAGACTCAAGGATTCTCTTCATCAATTTTCGTCACAAGCTTTGTAAGTATGATTCCGCCATGCTTCAAGCTTTGCATGTATAAATTTGTGTGTTTCATTGGCTTATACTTTATTTGGGACTAATTATAGAAACCTACAATGGTATCAGAGCCATGTTTAAGCATGAAATACATTAGGGTTTATTTGGGGAAAATTGATTGAAGCATGTTCTTGTGAAATTTGATGATAAAGTATGCTTATATGTATGATATATGATGTAATACATGATCAATTTTGAGAAAAATGCATTGGATGATTTTTCCCCAAAATGGTTGCTTTGGCCGAATGTGGAGGTGGTTCCACTGGTTTGGAATTTTTCATGCACAAGTTCATTAGATGACTTAAGTATGATTATATGTATGATATATGATGTAATACATGATCAATTTTGAGAAAAATGCATTGGATGATTTTTTCCCCAAAATTGTTACTTTGACCGAATGTGGAGGTCCTTCCACTGGATTGAAATTTTTTCATGCACAAGTTCATTAGATGACTTAAGTATGATTATATGTATGAAATATGATCTTATACATGATCAATTTTGAGAAAAATGCATTGGATGATTTTTTCCCCAAAATTGTTACTTTGACCGAAAATGGAGGTCCTTGCACTGAATTGGAATTTTTGTGTACAAGTTCATTAGATGACTTAAAAATATATACGAATAATTGATTAGTGATTCAATTGGATTGAAAAACAAATCGAACTGCAAAATTCCCTCTTGGCCGAATGCAATATGGCATGTTAAAGGACTTGATTTTTGTTCAAATAAATGTTGGACATGTATTTTGAACAAGTGATGATTAATAAATTAAATTGGTGTTTTTTGAAATATTTGGTTTAATGAATTAATCATGGATTTACACTTTAATTAATTGAATTTTAAAATTTGGAATATTAAAATTTAATTAATGGGCTTAATTGTATAATTGGGCTTATATTATTACATTTGGGCATAATGGGCTTGGTTGGGCCAAGTAGATTTGGGCCAATAGGATTGGATCCAATTTGGGCTTAAATCACTCCATTAAGTCCAAATATAGTAAAATGGGCTTTAATGTTTAATTGGGCCTTATGGGCTTGAAATTGATTTTATGGCACTTGAGGGTGATTCCTTATTTGGGCTTGGTAATTGGGTTTGACCCACATTGACCAAAACCCAAGCCTTAATAAATCAATTGAAAGCCCATCGGACTTAAAGTAAACAAACATTGGATGTTAGTTGGGCTTGGAGACCCAATTAGATTAGATTTAGAATCTAAGTCTTTAAAGCACATTAAAAGTGTAAATATTTAATTTGGAATTAAATAAATTGAATTAGTATTGAATACGACTTAAATTGGATTTAACGGGTAGTTCGATATAATTCGTGAATTCGTACCTTATGTACTTATTCTCAAACGAGTTGGACTCGCGCAAAATCAAACCGTTGTTTGAACATTGGATGATCACTTAAACAAAGACTAATTAATTGGATTTGATTGGTTGTATAGCATGTCTTGATTGAATATATATGTATGTGATGAATGAATAGTGTATATCGGATGGATATTAGAAGGGAAAGGGTAATTTTAGAAATTATTGTAAATTTAGAATTTATAAATTGGACCTGCGTGTCCAGCCTTATCTATTTTATCTCTTTGTATTCTCTTCTCACCTAATTCCCCTCAATGTATATGAGGTTTCTCTTATTGTATTATGTAATTGGGTAGAAGTAGAATAGTGCTAGCGGGGAGAGGAAAGAGAGTGATTTGTTCTAGGAACAAGCTGTTTTATATATCCATCCGTATATCACTATTAATTTACTTTACGCACTTTATGATGTTTTAGAAGCATGCTTAAGGGTGTATGATGATGAGACCTAACAAAGATAAATTAAATTGGTTGCCAATTACGCAAAAATCCCTCAATTTATATTAAGCGATTATCCTTCCATTGAATGATTCTTGTTCAAGATCCAAAATTGGCATTAATTTGTTGGCCAAAGTCAAGACCTTTGTCAATTGAGGATGTACTTGAATCATGAGAGTTTTGTTCCACATCGGTGTCTTGTCCAAGTTGTGATTTGTTGGCCAAAGTCAAGATCACTTCTTGTCCAACGACATTGATTACAAAACTTTCCTTGTCAATGGGTCCCGCTTAACTGGAATCATTAGGTTTGTTGTGCCAAAGCCAAGGCCTAGATGATTCGGAGGATATGGTTAGGAAAATGTATTAGATACATTGGCATAAGTAATATACATATGTTTTGGATTTGGATGTCCACCTGACCGGACCTAGGAATTGGATGGGATCCAATTGATCTTTGAGATCTACCTAGTTAAATAGCATACAGTTGTTGGCAAAGTCAAGGTTGTGTGTTATTTAACGGGATCCTAGCCCACTAGGAAATAGGATTTCCCGAGTTCTCAACAGAGGGTTAGAGACTTGATAAAAATAGTGGGAGGCTAGTATTGAATTTGCAATTTCGTTCAGATACTTAGCCTTACGCGTCTTTCAATTTTATTTCGTCTATTTATTAAAATTAGTTGGACTAATACATTGTTATTTTTTGTGACAGTTTGACTGTACCCATTTTATCGTTAACTAGATAGTTGGACTATCGTAGTTGAGATGGCAAGCAAGGGAAATGTCCGAGACATCAACATGGGTGACAATGTCTTTAAGGGCACAAACATCGCTGATTGGGAAATGAACCTAAGGATAGTCCTTGGGGCTGAGAGGATGCTGTAAACTATACAGATACCTCTCCTGCCTAAGCCCACTGACCCACTTGAGCTGGAGTTATGGAAAACTCACAGCGATGATTGTGACACTGCTCAGGCTATTATGTTAGCTTCGATGACTCAGCACTTTCGTCGCCAGAATAAGGACTTGGATCCTTATAATATGATAGCTAGACTGAGAGATCTCCACCGCACCAACAAGCGGATGGAGAGGTACGAGTTGGTGAAGAAACTCTTCCGCGCCCGAATGACTGAAGGCGCATCAGTTGAGACCCACGGGGCTCAAATGATCGCCGATATTGATGAGTTGGCCAATATGGGAATAGTCTTGGAGGCTGAGCTGACCATAGATTTGATCTTACAGTCACTTCCTGATTCTTGGAAACAAATCATAATCAACTATAAGTTGATGGACACGGATGACTCTCTTGGAGAGCTGTTATCCATCTTGAAGGAGTCTGAAAAAGAACTCCAAAAAGGGGGCAAGCGCGAGGCGCACTATGCATCGACCTCTCACAGGCCAAGGGCTGGGCCCAAAGCTACTGGAGGGGTGAGGAAGAATAAACATAAGAAAAAGGGTAAAGGCAAGTTGACAAAAGCTTCTGGGAAGCCAAGGGACAAGTCTCAAGATGTCTGCCTCAACTGCGGCAAGAAGGGTCACTGGAAACGTGACTGCCGAATGGGCAAGGGACACAGGGAGGATATCAAGGCAGGCAAGGCACTAGCCTCTGGTATGTTTGTTATTGAGATAAATATGACTACTTCTAGTTTTAAAAATTGGATTTTTGATTCTGGTTGTGCTGCTCATATATGTACTGATTTGCAGGATCTGCAGAATAGCAGGATGCTGGCTTCAGGGGAGATTGATCTACGAGTCGGAAATGGAACTCCAGTTGCTGTTTTGGCTGTAGGGACTTTTGTTTTGGAATTGCCCTCGGGGCATGTGCTTAAACTTTTGAACTGTTATTATATACCTAGTTTGACTAGGAATATCATATCTGTATCTTTGTTAACCCATCATGGATACACTTTTGTATTTAGAAGCACTGGGTGTTATTTATATAAAAATGATGCAGAAATTTGCACTGCTGTTGCAAATAATGGCCTTTATATTTTGAATATAAATGAATCTCCTAAACATAAAATAACAAACAAAAGGCTCAAAAGAAGTAATCTAAAAGATGAAGCTTACATGTGGCATTGTCGTCTAGGACACATTAACAAGACTCGCATATCCACACTTTCGAAGAGTGGGTACTTGGACGGATTTGATCTTAATTCATATGATGTCTGCGAATCTTGTCTTTTAGGCAAAATGCCTAAATCACCTTTTAGTGGTAAAGGTGAACGTGCCACAGAACTGTTAGCCCTCGTTCATAGCGACGTATGTGGGCCCATGTCTAGCCAGGCTAGAGGTGGATATCATTACTTCGTAACCTTTACGGATGATGCATCTCGTTATGGTTATGTGTATCTAATGAGACACAAGTCGGAAACTTTTGAGAAATTCAAAGAGTTTCGACACGAAGTAGAAAAACAAATAGGCAAGAGTATTAAGACACTGCGGTCGGACCGTGGTGGCAAATACTTAAGTTATGAGTTTCAAGATTACTTGAAAGAATATGGTATTCTTTCACAGTGGACTCCTCCTGGAACACCGTAATTAAACGGTGTGTCTGAACGGAGAAACCGTACCTTGTTAGACATGGTAAGGTCAATGATGAGTCGTACTGAGCTACCAATATCCTTCTGGGGAAACGCATTAAACAGTGCGGTACTTATTTTGAATAAGGTTCCGTCAAAGTCTGTTGAACAGACTCCATATAAGATATGGACAGGGAGGAAACCAGGTTTCTCTTTCCTGAAGATTTGGGGATGCTGGGCATATGTTAAACGTTTGGAAGGTACCAAACTAGAACCCAGATCTGATAAATGCCTTTTCGTGGGATATCCTAAGGAAACCAAAGGATATTACTTCTATCACCCACAAGAGAACAAAGTATTTGTTGCTCTACATGCATTTTTCCTTGAGAAGGAATTCCTAGATGCAGTGGTAAGTGGGAGGAAAGTGGAGCTCGATGAAAATCGTAGTGATACTGTTCCTGGCAATGAATCAACGACGGAACATAAACAGACCATCCAAGATGATTCTGTACCACAATCTTCATATACACAAGGACCGCGTAGGTCGGAGAGAGTCAGGACGGTACCTGAGAGGTATGGGTTCCTGATCTCGCCTCATGTAGATATTAATCTTATTGAGGATAATGAACCGACTACGTATGAGGAAGCAATACAGAATATTGATTCCCCTTTATGGCAAGAAGCCATGAAGTCCGAGATGGATTCCATGTACGCCAACCAAGTTTGGACACTAGTTGATGCACCAGAAGGTGTAATGCCTATTGGATGCAGATGAATCTTCAAGAAGAAGACCGACATGGATGGCAACGTACAAACGTACAAAGCTAGGCTTGTAGCAAAGGGGTATCGTCAACAATATGGTATTGATTATGACGAAACTTTCTCACCCGTTGCCATGATTAAATCCATTCGGATAATGCTTGCAATAGCTGCATATTTCGATTACGAGATATGGTAGATGGACGTTAAAACCGTTTTCCTTAACGGAAACCTTTTGGAGGATGTTTATATGCAACAACTTGACGGTTTTATCGTATATAGACTTGCAAAAGAGGTTTGTAAGGTAAATCGATCCATTTATGGATTGAAGCAAGCATCACGGTCATGGAATCAGCGTTCTGATGAGATCATAAAAGAATATGATTTCGTACAAACGATGATGACCCTTGTGTATACAAGAAGGTTAGTGGGAGAGCACTGACTTTTATTGTCCTTTATGTCGACGACGTATTGCTTATAGGCAATGACATTCCCATGCTAACGTCGGTGAAAGCTTGGCTTTCATTAAAATTCTCCATGAAAGATCTGGGAGAAGCAGCCTTTATTCTGGGAATAAAGATCTACCGGGATAGATCTAGAAAGCTGCTTGGACTCTCCCAGAGTACATATATTGACAAAGTGTTGAAGCGATTCAACATGGATCAATCCAAGAAGGGATTGACGCCAATGTCGCGTGGTATCCTTCTGTCTAAAGACATGTGTCCTAAGACTAAAGAAGAGAGAGATAACATGAGTCGGATACCGTTCGCCTCGGCAGTCGGATCGATCATGTATGCCATGATATGTACGCGACCTGATGTGTCATATGCTTTGAGCATGTGCAGTCGCTATCAGGCCGACATGTGAAGGTCACTGGATGGCAGTTAAGAATATCCTTAAGTATCTTAGACGAACTAAGGATGCTTTCTTAATTTATGGAGGTGGAGAACTTGAGGTGTCTGGGTACACCGATGCAAGTTTCCAAACCGACAAGGACGACTTCAAGTCACAATCGGGGTATATTTTTTGTTTGAATAACGGAGCAGTGAGCTGGAAATCTTCCAAGCAAGATACTGTTGCCGATTCAACAACAGAAGCGGAGTATATTGCTGCGTCAGAAGCAGCAAATTAGGCAGTTTGGATCCGAAAATTCCTAATCGGATTAGGAGTAGTTTCGTTAGCAGCTGAGCCCGTGCCATTGTATTGTGACAATAACGGGGCTATAGCACAAGCTAAGGAACCGAGGTCTCATCAACGATCCAAGCATGTTCTTCGGTGTTACCATCTGATTCGGGAGATTATACATCGTGGCGATGTAAAAGTCGAGAAGGTCGCATCGGATGACAACATTGCAGATCCGCTGACGAAGGCTATTCTTCAGGATGTGTTTGAACGACATATACATAGTTCAGGTATTAGATGCTTGAGTGACTGGCTATAGGCCAAGTGGGAGAATGTTAGACATTATGACCCATAGCGTCACTGTTTTGTAAATGATATTGTATTATTGTACAAAATCAACTATGTGATAATGAAATTGCCTTTTGCCGTTTTGTAAAATTATTTACTTTGATATATTAATGGCAAAAGTCCATATGATTAGTTCCGTATTGAGATGATATGAGACAGTATCAATATAAAAGGTTAATCATTAAATATCCCTAGTCGGAGTATTATCGAGATCGGACATCGATAATGCGGAATAGACTAGTATTGCACTTGTGCGAGTTGTGATGGCACAACGGCATAGTTCTCATATATTTAAGTATTGGATACTTATGCAAGTGTGATAGGAGGTTGTGTTTCACCGATGGTACAGAAAACAGCTTCGCTCTGGATAGACCCGCGGAATCCCATTGGTAGTATGTCTGCGTGTCTATGGGAGGGCCGCATCAGGGTAGGTGTATATGGTCTTAACCTGAGACTTGCATCGCTAGTACTTGCGACAATCGGTAAACTTGGTTTTGGTGGTTCGGGGTTTTAACCGGTTCTGTGTACGCCTCTTCTGGGTTTATCGAGAATCGTAGTGTACTGGATGTGATGTCAAGATGGAAGTATCACTTCAGACATATGGAGATGATGATCACGCAGGATACAGAACTAGTACTCTATAAAAGGTTGCAACCGTCGGGACAATATGACCAGGTCAGGATTGTCCGATTTAAAGAGACTAGTTGTTTGATGTCCGATATATGTTTCGTACGGGGCAGACACATTTCCAGCCCCAGGCCTAACATGTGATCGTCCGATAAGGATCGATGTACGCGATACTACGGTATACTACGCTAGATAAAGATCTAATATTCCAATAAGAATATTTCTGGAGAATTGGGTAGGCTTGGCGCTTTGCTAGAAGCCAACCTTGTCTTGTAAATCGGTAAAAACGTAGTACGAGGTACGTACGTGTTTGGATTATCCAACGACCGTATTTACTGCCAACATATCCGGAGATCTCTTGGGTCGCTTCCTGAAGATTCACCTATGATGTTTGATTCGAACTTTATTAATCTTGGATTAATTACGGAGAAACTTTATCTTGGATAAAATGCCTAATTAGGAGATAGAACGATTAATTTGGAATTAATCGATAAAATAATATATTCGATATATTAAACGAAATTAGATTTCGACGCGGAATTAAAATCGGATTTTAATTCGGGCAAACGAATTAATTTAGAATTAATTCGTTAGCGATGTTAATAGTAATTTCGCTAGGCGTAATTATTTAATTCACGTCGCGACGGAAATTCGTTAATTCGGAATTAGCGAAACCGAGCCCGAAAGTGTTTGCGGACACATTCGTATTTTGAAACGAGTGGGACCCGCAAATCACATCGCGAAGTCTCATCACTTGACACGACTAGTTGATGGATGTATCTAGTCACCTTTATGGGATGATACATTGTCACTATTCTCAATGTAAGTTGGTGAGGCCATTTAACGGCTTTTGGGAGGGAAAACCTTTTCACGGTTTTTGAAGGGTTTTTTACCAAATATTTTTGGTAATTGTTATTCTTATCATCATTCATCTTTTTGAAACAAAATAAAAAAAGTGAAAAGAAAACCAAAAGCCTCTCTCCTTCTTCTTCTTCTTGCTCACGCCGTGAGCTTCTACAAGGCAAAAAAATTGTTTTTCATTTCTCCATTTTTGCTAGCACAATGAGGGATCAAATGAGGTGATAGGGAAACAACCTTGGAGCTTGGAATACTAGAAGACTTGAAGCTTCTCTCCCTCTTGCTCTTGGCCGAAAGTTTCCACCTTGAAGACTCAAGGATTCTCTTCATCAATTTTCGTCACAAGCTTTGTAAGCATGATTCCGCCATGCTTCAAGCTTTGCATGTATAAATTTGTGTGTTTCATTGGCTTATACTTTCTTTGGGACTAATTATAGAAACCTACAAGTACGTCATCAGATTCATTTCGCAAGTTCACTGTCTTCGTTAGTGCTACGTTCGTTACTTCGTTCGAACGTCAGGCAGATTGTGGACGTTCGTGTAGCGTTCGAATGGGCATTCGAACGGCGTCAGTGTTTCTGGTTTTGCTGCTAGCCTCGAACCCCAGCCCAATTAGCCCCCCAAAGCCCATAAAACACAGCCCTTCCAGCGAACCAAAAACTTGGAAATTAAGCCTAAAATACACCCCCAAAACAGCAGCCAAACTAACATCCCCTTTGCTCACAAAATAATTCACACCTTCACGCCACACAAGTCACCCTCACGTAAGCCATTTATTCTTAACACCACGCCTATTCCCTGCCACTGCCCATTGATCACTTTTCACGCCCAACTCTTGCCTAGCCCCTGCCCATTGATCATTTTTCATGCTCAACTCTCGCCTAGCCCCTGCCCATAAATCCTTCACGTCCTCTAGCCACCTAGCCCACTCGTCCCCACAAATCAAAGCCACCTAGCCCACTATCTCCCTTCACGCATAAACCAAGCAGGCCACTTTGCCTTCATCAACACAACCGCTCGTCACTTCACGCTAATTGCCACAAATCACTCAGCCCACATCACAGCCCCCACGCACTCAATAAACACGCCACATAGCCTCCACTGAACCCCTCAGATTCACGCCTATAGTGCCACGAAACCAATCCAATTCACCCCTACGTTCACGCTACGCTCCTAGCCACCAGCCTTAGTCACGCCCCTTGACCATCAGCCAGCTCATGCACCCTTTGCCGCATTAACTCTCACACACACAAGCAGCACTCCAAACTCAGCCCATACAACAAAACACACACAGCCCTTTAACCAGAAAAGCCTTCGCATATTAAATCTCACCGCCAGCCCATTTCAACCGCATATTAACCCCCAAACAGCCCTAAAAAGGCACTAAAAATAGTCCCAAAAGCTTCCCCAAAATAGTCTAAAAACCGCAGCCCAAACTAGTCCAAATAAACCACAAAACAGTCCCCTAATTACCTTAAAACAGTGACCAAAATATACAACAAAAACAGCAGCGAAACAGAGTGAAAATAGCAGCCCAAATAGCAAAACAGCGAGGAAAAACATTGGATTAGTGAACCATAAAAGTTGCGGAGTATCGACCCTTCCGACGGCCGTGTAACTCCCTTTCGTGAGACGACAAAAGAGGTTAGACCTGAGGGCACCCTTTTATTTATTATCTTTCGTTTATTTTATTTATTTTAAATATTATCGCATGAGAGTCGTTTGAGGCATGATGTGATTGAGCATGACGTAAATTCTCTAGAACAACGTCGTCAAGTTCTGTGTCCTACATCTATGTTGTTTGTTGTTGAAAATTTGAATTCTTTGTCTTGGCCGATTGTAGGGTGTTGTTGTAAGGTGTTTATGCTTTGTATATTTGATGATCATTCAAGTTGTAGTAAATGTTATGGTATAAGACATGTTGAAATAGTAATGAAAGTTTCATAACTTGGTTTAGTTTCCTTATGGCCAAATCTTAGGTAATAAATGGGAAAATGTTTTGATGTTTAAATTATTTTAACGATAATAGTTAATGACTAAGTATTTGGTGGTATTATGGTTTGAGTGGTATTTGAATTTAAATTGAAAACTTAAATAGTGAGTATGATGCTGGGATTTATGTTGGTTAAACTTGGTGAGTAGTTTGTTTAAAGTGTGATGTTGGCAAGTTGATGAATATATTATAATGACTTGTAATGAAAATAAACAATTGAGTGTGTATGCTTTAGTCTTAGCTATGTAGGATTCTTGGATGTATATGCAAGTGATTATGAAAATGGATATGTAAGTTTTTTTTATGGGTATTTAGTCCAAATAGTTGACAAAATGATAAAGCCAAGTTGGGCATTTTGCAAATAGCCAGTATTGAGCATTTCAAGTGGCTATATTGGCTATGTCGAAATGTCCCATCAGTATTACCATTGGCATGTCTAGAAGCGTTAGCATCTTAGCTAAGTTAAACAACATGTTCATGCATACACAAACCAAATTTAGTTTCTTTAGTTCAAGTATGCTAACCATACTTGGATACAGGTTCATTTAATATCTTGCAGGAAATCCTTCAGCAGCATTCCAACACACTGGCGATGGAGCCTCAGTCTTTGAGTGGATGCTATCCATTCTTTTTTGATTCTCTTTGGTTTATGTTATGTTTGATTCTATCTCTAAACTTGTGCAATCAGTTTCTTGTACTGAGTTTATAATTTCTCTTATACCTTCAGATATGTTAATTCAGCTTAAGTCATTAGATATCGTTCATGCCTTTAATTTATAACTTCGGTTTTAGTATTTGTTCTATGTATTGAGGTGTTATGTAGCCATTCCAGATTTCAATTCATGTGTCAGTTTATGTGTCAAAGCTTAGATTTTCAATTCTTAGTTTTTTAGTTCAGCTATGCCATGTTTTTCACATATATGTCCCATGTCGCAACATGCATCAGTTTTAGTTCTTTATAATTCACAGTGCATTCATATACTTGCAGTTCAAGAATTCAGCATCTTCGAGAACTGTGTTTTCAGATTAGACCTATCAGTCTCAAGCTAGTCATGAATCATACATGTCCGTTTTCAGAACTCATTTTTCAGTTTTCAAGATTATGACATGTTATTATGCTTTTGATATTTTAAAATAAGTTCTTTTATGATTTTCTTTATAGATTAGGGAAAAAACTCAATCTTATAAACTTTGGGGGTTGACAGATTATGTAATTGACGGATCATTGAAATTGATGGATACATCAGATATGTGTATATGTAGTTTCATGACTATGGGACGACGATATGTAACGCTTCTAGATCCTAGTTTTAGGGTCAGGATGACATCATTGACTAGCGCACATGACTTTAGTTCAGTGGCTTGGGGGACGACGATATGTAATGCCCCAAGGCACTAGTTTAGGCGTATGGGGGAACGGTGATACGTAAAGCCTCCATGCATCATGTTTTCTACCAGATACAACAGTCATATGCACATGTAGTTTCAGGACTATGGGGATGGCGATACGTAACGCCCATAGATCTTAGTTTCAGGGCCAAGATAACAGCATTGATTAGCGCTCTTGACTCTAACTCAGTGACTTAGGGGACAATGATATGTAACGCCTCCATACGTCAGCCTTTCTATATATTTTCCAATTACTTGAGATTTTAGATTTTCACATCAAGATTTCCATATAGATTTTTGAGAAGGAACCAAGTTTATATTTTATGAGTTTAGAAGTTTTTTTTTAAAACACTGTTGATTTTAATACCGATTTTCATATATGAATTTCATGTTTTCATAATTAATTACATTCTTAAAAGTAATGCATCCACGTCATGTTACATTACAACTACAGCTATGCATGTCATGGTTTAGATTAGAACCAAGCCACCACGGGTTTGTGGATGGATTTTGCCACGGGTATGGGTGGTTTGGTTACATCATGCATTAGTTTCTTGACCATGGTCCACATGCAATTTTCAATTCATGCAGCCAACATATTAGCTCATGCATATATAGTTCATATAGTTAAGTGTAACTTATGCAATCAGTTAGATATTCATATCAGATCATGCATTCCAAGCCAGTTATCAGATCAGTCCATGCATGTTTGGTTCAGTTTTTAGGTCCCTCCATTCCCAGTTCAGGTAGTTAGCCTGCACTCCAGTTCAAATAGTTAGGCGGAATTCATGCCTATCCGGTTTAGACATTCAAAAGATGTATGTTCAAGTTAGACATTCAAGTTAACTCATACATCCTCAGGTAATCAAGAATAACGCATGTATGTTAGCTAGTATTCAAATTCAGCTCATATATATACAAATCAGAGAGTCAGATACGGTTTATGCATTTTATGTTTTGTTTCAAGCATATTCAGTTTAAGTGTTCAGCGTCTAGTCATGCAGTTTCAGTTTAAATTACAGATTCAGCACATGCACTTGCAGTTCAGGTAATTCCAGAAGAAGTCAGTTAGAATTAAGTCATATTCAAATGACAACTTTCATTTCAGGTAGATCTAGTATAGGTTATGTAGAATTCGAAATTAGGTTCAGTTTATATAGTTTCAAGTCAGATCACGTTGGTTCAACCCATATTAGCATATTAGGATGTCAATAGTTAGTTCTCAGTTCAGACAACTTAGTATAGTGTTAGGGTCAGGCGCAACGGAAGTACGGTTCGGGCGAAATCGTACTTTTAAAACTTTTAAAATTACCGAATAAATTATTAGATATCATATATCTATAAGTTATTCATATTTCACCTAAACATATTATTCGATATCATATAACGACATAATTATTGATGAAAACATTAGGAAACTTTCATGGAAACAATTTTCCGCAAAATAATATAAAATGTGTTTTAGTCAAACCGACCAACCGAGACCACACGGGGGCTGCCCAGGTCAGCCCCAATGGTAGAGTTTTTTGGGCTGTCCAAACAGTGACCAATTCACTATTTGGACAGCCGTCATCTGGTAAGACCAAAAACTCACCCGGTAATGCCATTTTTCGCTGTTTTAACTTATTTTCACTTTGAAAAAATTTCCGAAAATTATCCTAACTTCCAATACATATCCAATGACATATTTTCATCAAAAAAATTCCAGATTTTCAGGTCTGAAATTGAGAACAAAAACAATCCACATATTATGCTTTAAATCCAATTTTAGCAAGATTAATCTAATTAATCCCACACCCATTTAAAGCCACCACACATGAAGAACTCTAGAACAATTCCAGGCATAAAAAAGTGGTCATTACACTCTAGAATGGAAACCAAGTCGTCCAACAATAAATTGAACTCAAATTACCTTAATCTAGTTCAAAGTTTACTTACACATGCATCTAGCCACTCAAACCATCATCCAAATGAAAAAGCCTCAATTTTGAGAAAACAAAAGAAACCTTACAACTATTGTAGAAGCTCAGGAACATCAAAAATAATTTTTTCAAGCGGAAGGAAATCAAAACTTACCTCACAAAACATCAAAATCCCTAAGCTTATTCTTGATTTTTCCTTTGCTTTTGTCTCTCAAAATTTGGAAGCCATTTTTTTGGCTTGATTCGGCAGCACCATTGCCCAAAGGAAAAAGAAAAAACTTTTCTTTCCATTTTAGCCAAAAGTGGCGTGAGTGGTGGGTCATTGTTTTGGTCAAATTTTAATCATATTAAAATACTAGGTGATAAAGACAACACTTGGGTTAATAAAAACATATATTACTTTAATATATATTAGAAAAACATATAGGCTTGTTACACTAGTAAAGTATAAAGTAAATGTTCTGATTCATTAATTAGATAAATTATTTATTTACTTTTAAAGTGTCATGCCATCATTTATTAATAAATGTGTATCTAATCTAATTATATATCAAATACAAATACACATTAAAACGACCAAAATTTTCCCAGAATGTGTAAATTCATTTACCGATTAAACGATTCGAATTAACTAATTTAATCCGATAAAATATTATGAATAATTTGTATTATTCATAACGCATTGCCCAAGTGATCAACAAGTAAACTTCATATTGTGGGACTATCTAAGTTCAGGGTTATCCATCACGAAATCCAATTTCGTGTCTATAATTTACCCACTCGTAAATTATGACGACCACAGATCATCTCACTAAACTATGCAAGTCGAGATCATCACATACGTATAATTCCTCCATCACAGGCTATCCATATTATACCGGAGATATAGATAGGAACATCAAATCTCTAAGGTATAATATAGTCGACTTACAAATTTACGATCTCTAAATAACACTCGGAACTCACTTCCGCACTGTACCACAGCCATGGATTTACTAGATTGTAAACACGTGCAGGATACCTATGCCATGTACACAGGACTGACAGATTCTATCTTGATACACACCGGATATAATGAGCATCAGTCCACACCCAATGAACATGCGAATGTCTGACCTACCAAAAGGTCGGTGATGTGTCTATCATCAAAGTGTGGAGGATAACTCATATATCCATTGTGGTATCTCAAGTCTAAGAACAACTATGTTATTCGACTTGAGAAGATTCCTATTAACGTTGGTGTACCATCTATTAGGAAATCTTGGATGAGTGGTTCATTGTTTATCGAATAAACACCTACATGTCTATATGAGTCTCCAAAGACTCATGGTTCACTGGGATAAACTATCAGACCAAGTCTCGATATACGACATGTACTGGTCTCAGCGGATTTCACTAACTGACCCATGTCAGTAAATCTTGACCAGGAACTTTATTTGAAAACATACAACTTATAGTGTCGCTTCCCAATGTCCATTACAACTTATGTTATAACTGTGCACTACGTTGTAAATTCTCGGGTCTTTGTCTAATATATATATCACTAAACCATATTTAGTTTCAATCTAATCAAATTAGATCGAATATATATATAAGAGACAAGCGGTCCTACCATCTATTATGTAATATTATGAAAATAAATTGTTCGTATTCATAAATCGGTCATAATCATAATTTCTCCCACTTGCTCCGTGCCAAACCACGGTATCATATACACATCTAAATGTGTATCACATATGCATGGCCCTCAAGAGCTCACCTAGCACTCAAGTGGTAGGCAACAACAAGTAGGTCTGTTATAATATATTGAGTTTGTCCAACAATCCCAAATGGTACCCTTGGACAATATCATTCATATTTTATAGAACCTTAGTTATACATCAATATGACTCAGATGCAACATCAATATTGTGCTATAGCTACTAAGTTGTCCAAGTATTTAGAGATCAAATCCAAAATACTATGCAGACAACCGCACACACAATACTAATATCAAAACTTTTAATCTATAGGGTCACTATGCAACTTCATAAGTCAATACTTCATAAGTTGTAACTAATTCCACTCACATAGTAGAATCATCCATGACACTCCCACTGCATCATTTTTTACTCTTTATGATGTAGACCTTTTGCAGTAAGAATTGATGTGAATTTGTTAATGTCTCGAGATTCTTGACTGCATTAAGAAAATCTCATTAGGTATTTGTTTATCTGATATTGACGTTTCTTGGCTTTATGACCTTTATAGGTAGCATGTCTGACACAATTTGCTAATCAATTATTTGCAATTGTTGTGAATATTTGAAGGCAAATTATAAAGCTAAAGAAAGGAGATGTGTATAGTTGTGTGTAGAGAATATCAATTCTCACAATACGACAGCTATAGGTATTGGATACCAGATCTCCAGTTTAGTTATTTAAAATACTTTTTAATAATTTTTTTGATATTTGATATCAGATTTTGCGACTATTGAATAGTTACTTGTTCTTTATAAACAGTTATTTCATATTTTAATATGACTAGTAGTGTCATTGATGAAGAGATAAACATTAAGAAAAATATTTGGTTAAATGAATAATTTAGAACAATGCTTTATGATATTTTATCACTTAAGCATTAGATGCTTATTCTGTATGGTAAAGGATGGTTTGATACGAGATCACACCACATATCCTTAGCCATTTAATGAATATTGTATTCAGGAATGTGATTAAATCTCATTTAACCAATGATCGTCATTGGACCACTGATTTATTAAACTAATACATTGGATGTATGTAGTTTAATGAATTATAAATTATTTTGGATAGTTTTCTTTACTTTGTAACTTAGTTAATGAGTTGTCATGACTTAGTTACATGTTTATAAAAGAACGCATATTGAACGTCTTGAATGGTTCGAGAACATTCAATATGTTTCTAATGAAACACAGATAGAATATTTTGAATGGTTCAAAGATATTCGATTTGATGTTTTGAAAACTATATTAAAATTCGTCATGAGTCTTTGAATTGTTCAAAGATGTTTAATATGATCAAATATTTGAATTTATGGCAATTAGTTCTAAGGTTATATAATGAATATGATTCTTACTCAATATGATTCTTCTATGATTCCATTGTGATAGAATTGGTCAGTGGAAGAAATCGAATCTTATATGATTTGATTCGTTTGATATTGAGTGTTACCGAATTAGTTTCAATACTCTTGGGGGATATGCTCCAGTAACGCTAATTCATCCTTTTAATTAATGTTTCAATTGTTTCTACAGTTACATATATGATATGTATAGGTAGAAAATTCGAATCTTGAAAAGTTTGATATTTGAATCTGTAACATCCCCGATCTGGTAGATGCTACCGGCAACGAATAGGCCGTACTATTCCCCTTGAGCCAGTGTCTTTCTGACTAAAAACCACACTATTGTTATTTTCTCAATCAGATTCATATTTTTGGAACCAAAGTCCAAACTCATCAATATGGAAAATAAGTTCATAATTAATAACTGCATACTTATTAAGACTTGTTCTTACAACGACTACACATATTCACAAACTAATATGTGACTTCTGCTTAACATTGACTGGACACCCACCGACTCTGACTTGAACTGGTGGACTTCATACCCTAGTGACTGCATCAGTATCTATCCTCCCGAGCTGGTCCTCCTAGTACCTGCAAAACAGAAGATTGGGAGTGGAAGGTTAGATCGTTGTACGATATAAGTGAGTAGAAGATAAAAACTGTAATACTGATATAAAACATTTGGTTATAAAACCAGAATTCCAGAAATAACTCTATATGAAATCTCTTTTATAAAACATATTTTTCTGAAATCTTCTTTCGAAGGTTTGGTTTCGAAAACTTGGGTGTGAAAGATCTTTTTCTGAATACTAGTTCTGAAACGTCTATTTTCTGAAAACTGTTCTAAAATCTGATCTCTGAAAACTATTTCTTGAAAATTGTTATCTAAAAACTGATATGTCTATTAAAACCTTTATGTAACATCCTGCCTAGGCCATGATGCTACCGGCAGGAGACAGGCTAAACCTATCTCCATAAGCCTCTGGATCTAACGAAATTTCGGCATGATGTATTCGTAACATCATGCAACCTGGCCTGTAGCCAGCATCCATACAACAACAAGAACACAAAAATCTCGGCCTCAGGCCGGTAACTCAACATCAATGCATTACTCAACAAGACCTCAGGCCTGAACTCAAAGAACAAATACAAATACCTGGCCTCCGGCCAGAACTCAAATAAAACTATACTATAACATAACTATTACATAACTCATACAAAGGAAATACAAAGCAAATACAAAGACAAGGGCCGGAAGGACCCATAACTTGACCCAGGACTCGGGACTCTCTGTTGACTGTAAATTGGGGCGATCCACTGTCTTCAAAGTCTTCACCAAACTTCTGCTATTGACCTGCAAAACTACAACTGAAATGGTGTGAGTCATAATGACTCAGTAAGTAATCATACATATAACTACAACATAATCAAAAAATAACTTTTATTTTTGTTTCATTAAGTTTCTTAACCTATCTTTTACTATAATCATGCAATTACATTTCCCTTCTTAATTCTCAAACTGTATACATATCTCATATAAGATTACATAGTTAACATGTTAATCAAAGCGTACTATTTAAATTCTGCTTAACTACTTTATTTTTTAGATGTCTGAAGTATCACCAATTCAGCTCTCTCTATGCTATTACTCATCACATTATTTTATTACTTACATAATGTCTAAGATTAAATCACTCACTTACATCTATTCATCATGTCATGTTATAAATCTTACACACTTACTTGAATTTATAATGTTCAATCATGCATATACGAAACCAAACCTCATACGTTGACTAACTGATTTCCGAACTCATAAGTCATAATTCTATAACACATGTATAACGTGCTCATAGTACATAACATATATTCATTGTAAGTCATAAACCTCTTATGCATACATATGTACCAACATATATCCTTAAGTAGCGTTATATTCATTTATCTTAACTATAAAGTTCAAACCCATTATCAGTGATCATGCTACTATGCACTTGTACTCTACAAATGTTACTTCAATATGAATATGCTACACACATAATCTCATAATATATGCCTTCGATGCAAAACATGTCATGCTTTTATAAACTATTATTTTAAAATCTCTTTTGAAATACTTACATTTGAATGTACTAGTGCTATAATGCAATATCATCGACTATATGCATCTCAGATAAATTACTAGAATATATAATTTATATGCAATAATTGCAAATCATACTTTACTTCAACATGTTATGTCTTCAGAAGATACTATTTGAAAACTCTTTCCGAAAAACTATTATCTGAAAGTCTCTTTGTTGAAAACTTTACTCTACTTTCTCTCTCTGGAAAAGCTCTTTCCGAAAACTATATCTGAAACTGAAAACTGAAATCCGAAAAACTGTTTCTGAAAAATCATGTACTAAAATCTGGTTTCTGAAATCTAGGCACTGAAAATCTGAAAACTGTGTACTAAAAATCTGAAAACTGAAAACTGCTCTGCATCCAGGACCATCACTCAACTGGGTGTACTCGATGCCCAGGACCATCACACAACTGTGTATCTCTAGAACTGGTGGTACCCTACGTCCAGGACCAATACTCAACTGGCAACATAGAGATCTACACTCAGGACCATAACTTAACTGCAGTGTAGCCACCAAGCTCTGAAATCAGGATTTCGGGACCCTGTAGCCCCTAGTCCTGCTCGAGGATCTGAGATCGTCCCCTCAGTCCTCCACATGTGCACATGCTACTATATCCGTCAATTCCAAAGTATCCGTCAATTCGGAACTATATCTCAAGTTACATATTGGGGTGAGTTTTTACCTCATGCCCCGAAAACCATAAAATCATAATTTGTAACTCAAACTGTAATAACATTTTCTGAAATACGATTCTTTTCAAAACATTTAAAATCATCCTTTAAAACATTTGAAATTGTTGAAAACATTGTTATCGTTTGCTCAACTGCTGAAAACTTAAACACACACACATGCACATGCTTATATGCATTCTCATGCTCCTCTCTTCTCTAGCCATGATTCCATCTATAATGATTTTACAAACTATAAGCTCAAATATCAATATCAAAATGCTTGCTCAAACTAAAACATGCTAAATTTATCTTACATTCATACATATCTATATTTATCTATACATGCACATATCAAACCATCATAATTTAGCTTAACTCTATAACTTACCTTGCTGGTGGCTCACAACAATATAATGTATAATTTACATTCATACACACAATCGATCATTATAAACGAATGTATGACTTAAAGTATAAAAGTTTACTTATTCAATCATTTTCATTACTCTCTAATCATTTATAACCATACTAGAAAATCTATCTCAACAATAGGCCCATTTAGGCATTTTCTAAAATTATTGGTTATGCTAAATCAAATACATACAAACAATTTATTTATATACTTACTTATTTCTCCATGTAACCTACATATTCTTGCTTATACGTGTATACACGTATTCTTGTTCTGGTATCGTTCTACATACACTGAACATATACTATTACTTTTTATAATTGTCATTTTCTAAACTTTAGTCCCATTCCCTAGGGTGTAGTTTTCTACAACCCCCAAACCCAAGTCTAATTAAATTATATTCATGATATTATCCATATGCTCTTATCTAAATATACATACTAGTTTATACCTACATATACATCTCTATACTTCTATGTGCTCATGCTTATCTCTACTCTTATATATACTTGTAACTGCTTGTTTTCATCTACATGTGTATATAGATACACCTACTACTTTCTTTTACACTCATCTTTATATATACAGGTTCATACATATAACTATATACGACTTTGTTATCTTACTAATTTCGAGCAACATTAGATTTCTTAAGTATTCGCAGTATGAGTTACTTACCTGGCTAAGCGAACTCCCGCGATCCGGGTCCGATCGAAATTCCGAGGCCATATTTGGACTCCATTCAGCCATATGAACGTGCTGGTGTCGACGGGATTCCGATCGGAGCTACTGTTTGTCGTGGGTTTACTGTTCACCGTGGCTTTCTTCCTTGTTTCGCGTGCAATCGGCCATTGTTCGGCGAAATCAACCACGTACACTCGTAGTACTCGTCGAGGGCTTCAATTTGGTAGGTGGCTCGGGCCGTGAAACGAACCGATGAGCCGGGATCGAAAACCCATCACCAGCCTTTAAATTCCCTCGTAATTGCCGGCGTCATCACGGCCGCCGCCTGCCGTCATCGTGTTCGCCGCTCTTGGGTGGTCGGTTCTGCACTGGTGCGCCGGCCTGAGGTGGCCGGAGTTGCCGCCGGCGTGCACTTCTCCTCCAATGGGCGTGAGGGTGCGGGTGAGGGAGATGAAGAAGGTTTGGCCATTTTGCAATTTATCAAAACTATAAGGCTTTAAATACTGCTGGAAAATATCATTTTAGTCCCCTCGAAAATTACACATCAGCCCCTATTCTGGAACCTTCTGGAATATCGCAATTTCGGAGCCCTTCTATTGCGATTCTCGAAAAGTGTTCAACACGAAAGTTGTTCGTCTCGGAAAAAATAGTCTGATGGTCTAAAAAGCAGCTCGATCGGAGTTTGTTTGCTCTCTCTTTGTGACCAAAACCGCAAACTTTACGCATTTTACGAAAATCGCGTAACTGACTTTTGATCCTCCGCGTTTTCCGACGCGACGAAAATTCATAAAATAATATTCCAACTCATATTACATCTCTCAAACTCTTATTTTTCATTATTATCATGATCCGAGACTAAAACAGCCGTCCGGAAATTTTCTAGAGCGGTCCCAAAAATCTGGGATGTTACATTCACCCCTCATTATAAAAATTTCATCCTCGAAATTTCTCCATCCCTATAACTGCTGATCCGAACCTGGTCAAATGTGCGAAAACTATCTTCCTCTAAACTTCACTGATCTATCTTCACCGTCTCAACTGTAAACTAGCCACTATCTATAAACTAGAATCCATAATGGCTCATCTACGGCTTTAAATTGACTATACTGGTCTGATTCTTATCTCTAGTTGTACTGTTCTGGTTCTGATCTCGAATCCTCTGGCCTCACAAGGGCCCTATACTGATACTGACAAGTTCTTGCTAATTCTCTGATCTAAAAGGCGTAAGAATACTAACTTAGCCTAATCTCTTCCCATACGGAGATAGCTAATCTATGCACAATAAATGAGTCACCCATGGACTCATATCCTACCAATTAAAGCACCATATAATAGAATCAAGTCACATCAAACTATCATAGAAGATACATACAAAGACCTACGTGGTCTTTACCATACTGCAGACAATCTCCGACAGCTGGATCCCACAATTGCAGTCACTGACGTCAAGACCATGCTACTGACTCCGACTCTTAAACCATGCTTTGATACCAACTTTGTAACATCCTGCCTAGGCCAAGGATCTACCGGTAGGAGACAGGCTAAATCCATCTCCATAAGCCTCTGGATCTAACGAAATTTCGGCATGATGTATTCGTAACATCATGCAACCTGGCCTGTAGCCAGCATCCATACAACATCAAGAACACAACAATCTCGGCCTCAGGACGGTAACTCAACATCAATGCATTACTCAACAAGGCCTCAGGCCTGAACTCAAAGAACAAATGCAAATACCTGGCCTCCGGCCAGAACTCAAATAAAACTATACTATAACATAACTATTACATAACTAATACAAATGAAATACAAAGCAAATACAAAGACAATGGCCGGGAGGACCCATAACTTGACCCAGGACTTGGGAGTCTCTGTTGACTGCAAATTGGGGCGATCCACTGTCTTCAAAGTCTTCACCAAAACTTCTTCTACTGACCTGCAAAACTACAACTGAAATGGTGTGAGTCATAATGACTCAGTAAGTAATCATACATATAACTACAACATAATCAAACCATAACTTTTATTTTTGTTTCATTAAGTTTCTTAACCTATCTTTTACTGTAATCATGCGATTACATTTCTCTTCTTAATTCTCAAACTGTATACATCTCTCATATAAGATTACATAGTTAACATGTTAATCAAAGCGTACTATTTAAATTCTGCTTAACTCCTTTATTTTTCAGATGTCTGAAGTATCACCAATTCAGCTCTCTCTATGCTATTAATCATCACATTCTTTTATTACTTACATAATGTCTAAGATTAAATAACTCATTTACATCTATTCATCATGTCATGTTATAAATCTTACACACTTACTTGAATTTATAATGTTCAATCAGGCATATACGAAACCAAACCTCATTCGTTGACTAACTGATTTTCGAACTCATAAGTCATAATTCTATAACACATGTATAACGTACTCATAGTACATAACATATATTCATTGTAAGTCATAAACCTCATATGTGTTGAATTTTTTGTAAGGTCCCAAGATCAAACAAGACATGAAATTATGTGTGAACACATCAACGGAGATATCGGAATACTTACATTGATCGGTTATGTCGATTTGAAGACGAATCATGCCCAAAAACGCACTGCCTTTGTAAGCCCACTGCAGCAGTCCATGCTCACTGTCTTGGCAGTTTCGGGTCTCAAAACGAAGCTCCAAACTCCATCGGATGAGTCCCGCCTCATGGTCGAACCTCCCTACCACCTTCGCAAGACTCGTAGTGTGCTAGCACTTGAATTTTCACCATGAAAATCCACTCTTTGCTTCCCTAAAGTCCACGCCAAAATTGGTTCCAAACCAGTAACATGTTTCAGTTTTGGGCGTGAGAAGAGGAGAGAAAATGAGAGAAGAAGTTTTGTGTTAAGTTAAAAATGATTTACCAAAAATCAATTTATATTTATGCCATAATATTTATTAAATTAATAATAAATTTATGACACAAAACATGCAATGGCTTAGAGTGTCAAACACTCAAACTCCATGCAATGACATTGAGTGCAATGTACACAATCTACATGCAAAGCATTAGAATGACATGTGTCATGTGGGGGCCCCACACGTTTCCAAATGAAAGTGGGCCCACGTGCACTCACGCGTTCGGGTTCGATATTTCCGAAATACCGAGCTTACGTCGCGACGTTAATTCAATCGAATTTAATAAATAATTGCGCCTGGCGAAATTATTATTTACGTCGCTAACGAATTAATTCTAAATTAACTCGTTTGCCCAATTAAAATCTAATTTTAATTCCGCGTCGAAATCTAATTTCATTTAATATATCGAATATATTAATTATCGATCAATTCCAAATTATCGTTCTCTCTCTTTAGACGACATTTTATCCCGGATAAAATATCTCCGTTATTAATCATAGATTAATTTTCTCTCTCTTCTATTATAATCCCAGATTATTCAAGAGTGCGAGTTGTGCGTCATCGGTGGATTATCGGGAAGCGACCCATGAGATCCCCGGATAATCTGGCAGTAAATACGGTCGTCGGAGTACCCGAATCACGTACGTACCAAGTACTACGTTCTACCGATTTACAACAAGGTCGACTCCTAGCAAAGCACCAAGTCTACCTAATTCTCGGACATATCCATTAAAGAATATTAAGATCTGTATCAAGCGTAGTATACTAATGTATGTGCATATCGGCCCAGTATCGGATAATCACGTGCTAGGGCTGGGGCTGGATAAGTGTCTGCCCCGTCCGAAACACATATCGGATGTCTGGTAACTAGTCTCTATAATCGGATATTCATGACCTGGTCATAATATCACGATTGGATGCGCATCTCTTAAGAGCACTAATACCGTATCGTGCGTGACATCATCTCCACTATGACTGGAGTGATACTTCCGTCTTGACATCACATCCAATACACTACGATTCTCAATATACCGGCATTGGCGTACACAGAACTAGTTACAGTCCTAGAGGACCTCAACTAAGTATATCGATTGTCGTAAGCATTAGCGATGTAAGTCTCAGGTTAAGACTATACACACCTACCTTGATTTCGCCCTCCATAGACACTATTCATAATACCAATGGGATTCCGAGGGGTCTATCCAGAGCGAAGCTGTTTCCCGTACCATCGGTGAAACACGACCTCCTATCGCACTTGCATAAATATCAACACTTATATATATGAGAACTATGCCGTTGTGCCCTCACAACGCACACAATGCAATACTAGCCTATTCCGCATTATCGATTTCCAGTCTCGATAATACTACGGCTAGGATATTTAATGATTATCCTTCGTGGACTGATACTGTCTCATATCATCTCAATCCAGGAACTAATCATAGGGACCTCTCTTCATTTATATATCTATGGTGATCTAATCACAATGACGAGAATGCAATTTCCTTGTTACATAGTTAATTTGGTACAGCAACACAATGATCTGTGCAAATAGTGACGCTATGGGTCATATTATCCAACAATCTCCCACTTGGCACATAGCCAGTCACTCGAGTGTCTAACAACCGAACTATGTACAATTCGCTCAAATTGCTGAGGAAAGGTTTTCGTCAGGGGATTGCTTAATATCGTCTGACGCGATTTACCGATCATCACATCGCCACGATGTATGATCCGAACTAATCAGATGATATAGAAGTATATATCTGGATCGTCGATGATGAGACCTTTAATTCTTAGCTTGTGCTGACGCCTAGCTCAGCTGCTAACAGAACTATATCTAATCTAATTAGATTCACTTTCGACCCAAAAGACTTCTATTGCTGCCTCAGTGCAGCAATAATCCGCAATCGTTGTTTATTCGGCAACAGTTATCTTGCTAGGAAGATTTCCAGCTCACTGTCCCTGTATTCAAACTTTATAGTACCGTAGTATTTTAATTGTTTGGACCTTGCAGTAGTGATCCAGTCACTTCAAGTTCTCCATCTCCATAGTTTAAGACAACATCTTTAGTTCTCTCAGATACTAACAGATGTTCTTAATGTTCAATCAGTGACTATCACTTGGATTGACCCAATTGTGACTCCATAGCTCGAAGCGTATGAGACACCAATACAAGTACATTTTAAAGGTACATTTTCCCAGAGAGTGTTAACAACTCCCAATCTATCCCAGTAGATCTTTATTCCCTGAATAAAGGTTGTTACTCCACAGAATTCTACGGAGATTTCTATTGAAAGAATATCTATGAAAGCCAAGCTTTCACCAATTGCTTTATGGGAATTTCACTGTCAGTGCGCTCTCCACTAACCTCCTTATATACACAAGAATTATTTCGTTTGAGTTAAATCATAAACCATTATGATTATCAAAATCAGTTCCAAGAACCTTATGATTGCTTTGATCCAAACATGGATCGAATAACCCGCAAACTTGTTTGTCGGTTATACAAAATCGTCAGGATTTGTAAACATCCTCCAAAAGGTTTCCTTTTCAGGAAAGCGATTTTGATTTTGTAACTGACATATTTCATAAATGAAATATACAGTTATCACAAGCATCTTCAAAATGGACTTACCTGGCAACAGGTAAAAGGTTGAACCGTTATTAACCACAATTTTGATAACGATACCTTTCCGTTCAAAGCCTAGCTTTGTAAGTGGTATGTTGTCATCCATTATGTCTTCCTTGAAGACGTATAATGTACCATAGGCACAACGCCTTGTGGAACAACAACTAGTATCCATAATAGTCGTTATACATGGAATCCATTTCGGACTCATGGCACTTTGCCATAACAGGGAGTCGATACCCGTATCACTTCCTCATACGTAGTCGGATGGACACCTCCATAAGATTGACATCTTAATGAGGTTAGATCAGAAACCCATACCCTAGGTTGTTTTCTGGACTCTATCCGATCTGCGAGTTTCTTGTGTATTTGAAGGTTAATGGTATAGTTTCATCATACATGAACTATTTGTGTTCCATTAAGGACTTGTTGCCTTGACAGTATTACTCCGATTTTCATCGAGTAGTCTCACTATCCTCCCACTGACCACTGCTTATCGGTATTCCTCTTAGGAAAAACCGCATGGTGAGCAACAATCACATTTTTCTCATGTGAGATTTATAAGTATATACTTATGGTTTCCCTTAGGATAACCTATATTGGCACTTATCCAATTTGGGTCCTTAGTTTGGTATCATCCAAACGCTATGCCTGGCATACCCAAATTATCAGGAATGAGAAACCTCGTTTCTTCCCTGTTCATATCCTATATGTTATCTGTCACACAAGATATATATGGAACCTTATTCCAATAAGTTTTGCACTGTTAATACATATCCTGTTGAAGGAAATAGTATCCGAGCGACTCGTGATAAACCTTATCATGTCCAACAAAAAATTCGGTTTTGGTTCGGACACACGTCTAACTGACGTGTCTCGGGAGGAGTCCTCATCTGAAAGAATACCGTAATCTTTCATGTACATATGCAACTTACTGCTTAAGTATTTACCAATACGGTCTTACCGTAGCGGCATAATAACTACAGCCGATCTGTTTGTTCTCTTCGTGTCGAAACTCAAAGTTTCTGATCTGTGTTCTTAAAGAAAAACATAACCACAACGTGATGCTACATCCGTTAAGGTCACGAAATATTCATGTTCACATCTAGCCTAGCTAGA